>OY282558.1:244702899-245247899 GCA_958295665.1 Tipula vernalis
ATATATATATATATATATATATATATATATATATATATATATATATATATATATTATATATATATATATATATATATATATATATATATATATATATATATATATATATATATATATATATATATATATATATATATATATATATATATATATATATATATTACATATATATAGATATATATATATATATGTATATAAATATAATTTAATACATTTAATCGGTAAATTTAAAATATATAATGGGGAAAAAAATTAATTAAAAAAATATAATTTTTTTAGTAGTACATATTTAATTAATTTTTTTCAGGAGGATTACTTTATTACTCAAATCAGCCAGAATCACTCTCGTCCTGCTTGTGTTTGTAGTTAAAATAATTACAAGTTGGCGAATATCAGGGGCGAAATCATGAAATCTGTACGGTAAATTTTAGCGATAGTAAACAATTCTATGAAAAATTTAGAATAAATTCCAAAAATGATCTAAGTTACCCATGTTATTTTGTATCAAATCGCAGATATATATATAGGTTTCATGGCATATTTCTGATCGTTATGAAATATTTGTCGCATAAAATTTGGTCGATAAACTTTCACTTATTTCAGATTTCATACAAAATAATTTGGGTATTTTTTGAATTTATTCTAAATTTTTCATGTAACTGTTTACTACCGCTAAAATTTACCGTACGAATTTCATGATTTTGCCCCAGAATTAGTGCATTACAAACGAATCGAGTTATTTTGGCGGATCTAGAAACAGAATAAAGCCCCAGGATAAAAATAAAAAAGGAACTGTTAATTTAAATTTAATGAATTATATATTTTATTTAATATAATAATTAGTATGTATGTATATTTAAAATATTTAAAATTTTGATGTTCTTTTATTTGTGTGTGTGTGTTAATTTAATTAATTTATTTCATTAGTTTTTTAATTTATAGTACAAAATAAATATATTACAAAAAATATATATGTATATTAATTAATATATTGGTGGCACATTATTATTAATTATTTATTGGTGATTTAATTTAAAAAAAAATATTTTTTTTTAGTTAATTAATTAATAAAAAAAGTCATAATAATTTTTGTTTATTTGGAACTTTATGTATATAGGATTTTTTTAATTTATTTTAAATTTTTGTTTTTTTGCGAGGAATTGGAATAATTTGGATTTATTTATTTATTTTATTATTAAATAAAAAAAAAAAATTATGAAAAATTTCTATTAAACTGGCCAATTTTCATAATATTCTTAATACACATTTAATTTTATTTAAATTAATTGACTAGACAAATGCTAAATCATAATTAGAATTAAATAAAAAGTTGATAAAAAATTATATATTCTTAAAACCACGATTTTGTGTGCCATCCTTTATTTATATATTTTTTTTTTCAATTAAATTGAATTTTGTTTATAATTTATTTTTCTAATTATATAATAATAATTTATATAAAATAAACAGAAAAATAAGCGAAGAATAATTGTTTTGTTTATTAGTTATTTATATTTTGTAATTAGAAAGAGAGCACTAAAATTTGATTTAATTTATTTATGGCGGTTATTATTAATTTGTACAATTTTTGTTTTTTAAGTGTTTTTGCACAGTATTTTAATTTATTCACTTTATGCTCAATTTGTTGTTCATTTTTATGATATTTAGTCGAAAAGTCCGGAGAAGAAATCCTCGTTGCTTGGATTATTACTTGAACCACTGGATGGTGGTGTATTTAAATCTGGAGGATCCAAATAGGATAGAAGCTCCATTGGATCGACCACATTATCAGGTAAGAGCTGTAATAATTATAAAATTAATTCAAAAAATTGTAATTTTTTTAAAAAAGGTTTTTTATAAAAGTGTGAACTAAAGTTTAATTTCTACACAATTCTAAATAAATATCTTAGAAATAAATAAAAATGTTAAAAATTCATAAAAAATGAAAAAAAGACCAAATAAATTTTAATCTAAATCTTTCTAAATTCCTTTACAATACTAATTAAATATTAAAAACCATTATAAATTTTTAATATTTTATAAAATTTCTAACTCAAAAGATTTGTAAAATTGAAGAAAATACGAATAAGCCTAGAAATAAAATAACCAATTTCCAAAATAATACAATTATGTACTTACATTCAATGCGTCATTATTTCCTTCACCCTCGATGACCGCTGCTGGATCAAAATTTAAATCTGCATTTAAATCGGCATCACTTAAACTAATCAATCCAGAATTTTGTGAATTCATTAGCGAGTTCATTAAATTCGAATTACTACTATTTTGACTATGACTATTTTGACTATTTGAATTTTGGTTCATGCTGTTCTGCTGCTGCGGTGAATTCATCATATTCTGTGATGAATTCATTAAATTGTTATGTTGATGTTGCTGCTGATGTTGTTGTTGAGGTGAGGAATGAGGTGAATTATTATTATTACTGCTATTCAATAAATTACTATTATTACTATTATTAGTGGAATTTGAGTTTTGACTATCATTCTGTGTTGACGGTGGGACACTTGGTGGCCCCCCTGGTGTTAATGGATGACCAGATGACCCGCCACCCGGTGTATGAGGTGTATGTGGCGTATGCGGCATTTGATCATTTAATGATTTTTCCATTGCATTAAGCGGATCTAAAGAGTTAACTGATTCGCTTAAATGCGCCAATGGATTTGAATTTGAAGTATAATCGTTTCCTCCATTTCCGTTGCTACCCACTCCACCGCCACCACTACTAGCACCACCAGAACCTTCATTTTGTCCGCCACCCACGTTAAATGTGTCAAATGATCTCGAACTATTGTAGCTAGAATTTATAATAAACATACATATAAATATTTCAGTTGGAAATAACACTCGCCGTTAATTTATATGGAATAGTCGTTATACTCACTTTCCCATCATGCTGCCACTTGCAATTGAATTCATATCGGGGCACATATAAGGACTCATTGCTTGTGAATTATCCCAAGCGGGTAGTGTGGTTGAACCCGGCGACATAACTTTGGACAGCCGATTTGTATCATGGTCATCCTCTGTTTTAATTCCAGGTGTTTGAATCGGTCGAAGTAACTTCCAATTTGCTTGCGCATCAATAATCACTTCGTCCGTCCCTGTCGCATTATTTAATATTGCCCACATATATTGATCGATCTCCAGACTTTCAGTTAATGCTGATTTACTAATGTAAAAATAACGTATCAGTTAAAATATTCGATTCCATTAAAAATATATTTGGTTTACTCACTTGCACACAGGACATCGCCAATTGCCTCTTTCACAATTTAATTGCAGATAGGATTCCAAATCAAAGCACTGTATATGTTTGCATTCATGACCTCGTGCTGGCAGCGTTATACGTTTAAATGTTATGGGACATTTTAAAAATATTTTTTGTGATGTCTGATGATCGAGTGGCTCGCCTCGTTCATTTGTTTGGTTGGGTAGCGCGGGATTTGTATTTGCATGACCAGCTTGAAAATATCGTTTAATCTTTGCAATACCATGATCGGCTATTAGGAGATTACGTCGCAGCAGTCCTTGTAGGACATGGCGAACAGTTGGACGATGAACCATTTGTAGCACAAAGAGATGTGACTGTAAATAAAAGATACAATTTCAGTTTTCTCTATCAAACAACTTCAATATAAATGTAATACTTACACAACAGCATGCACTAACTGTTATTTGTATTGTGTTTCGTCCGGGTTGACAAACATTTTTTAAATAAAGCGGTCGATGTGAACTTTTATTTTCACCTCGATCTATCACAAGTGGGGTTGCATTTGCCGAAACTTGAACTGATGCCGGCCAATTTGTATTCATTTGCCGATCTTCATGATGGAAACACTTCAATTGCAATTCCAAATCTGCTCGACACATTAGTGTATTGTGTACGTTAGATTTTATTTGAAATACGTGGTTACTAACGGCGAGATTATGCTCCAAACGGAACGGAGCTAATATAATACCATCACGAACGGGAAATGTCAACCGCAATTCATCATCTTCTGTGAATTAAAAATATTGAAAATTATTATAGTTGTTTTTGGGCATTTAAACAGTTAACTTACTGTGAATCGGATTTGGTTTAACATCCGGATTCGGACTAATATAAGGTGTCATTGATGAGGCAGGTGTTAAGGGTGGTGTAGGATTACCCGGTATGGGGCTATGTTGGTAGTTCATCCGTGTTTCTGGTTGAAATCCTTGTACATTTTGATACGTTCCAACATTTCCTGTAGCGCTTCCATTACCTCCCGATGTATTTACAACTCCTGTAGTATTTCCGTTACCAACGCCTACACCAACATTTCCAACGCCTGCACTTCCACCACCATTATAGAATTGTGGGTTATGGGTACTTCCGCCCGTATAAGGTGGTGTATTTTGTCGTTGTTGTGGCATCATACTCGGAGTCCGATTATACGTATTAACAGGTGGTTGCCTACCATAGCCTTGTTGCATTGGTATGGGTACACCATTTGATTGGTGTTGAGAAAATTGCATTGGCCCATTAGGTACATTGCCTCCGGGTCCCATACCCGGATACATACTTCTCTTTTGTGCGGCATGTAGCTGTGGGGGTGGATACGGTGTCATTCGCCTTGGTGGATACCCGTTAGCCATCCCTTGCATTTTTGCCATTGGGTTCATTTGATTCATGCCTGCTAATGGATTCATTGTACTCATTTGACTCATGGAATTCAAACCGTTCATTTGATTTATGTGATTCATTCCCATAGTCATACCATTCATTTGTGCCATTGGATTCATATGGTGATGTCGGCTATTATTATAGCTCACACCATTCATTGCAGTCATGTTATTCATAGGCATCGTGCTTCCCATGCCACCAGCTCCACCACCATTCATTTGATTCATTGAGTTCATACCAACACCTCCTCCAGCCATTTGATTCATACTGTTCATCGGGCTCATGCCATTCATATACTGATGCGAAGATTGTGAATGCATGCCCATTGCATTCATTTGTGAATTAAAACCCAGTTCTATGCCTTGTTGTCCAGTTGCGGCAACCATATTTAAATTATTATTTGGTATACAATTGCTGCCACCAATATAATTACTATTATTATTTAATTGTGTATTATTATAATTTAAATTATTATTAATAGTATTATTATTATTACTCAACGGATACTGTGCATTTGGATTTTGATAATTTAAATTTCCAATGTTATTCCCATTAAAACTATTTTGATTACCTAGTGACGCGCGTAAAAAATAAAAAAAATAAAAAAAAAATTAGAAAAATAGTAGTAGCATAGATATTGGCGAAATTTATATAGGTATTAGATTAGAGAATTCTTGTACTGTTTAGAATATAAAACCGTATCTAAATAAATTTTTAGAATTTCAAGTCGATTATATTTAATTTTAGTCTTAAAAGTAAAAAACTGTGATGTGATTTCAAAAATACTTCCAACAATAAATTTACAACAACAATTGCACTAAATAGCTCCGCAAATGAATTAAACAAATCCATTTTGGATTTATTTAAACTGGGTAATTGACAAATTTGGTTATTATATTTAACGCCAGATGTCATTTTTTTATTTTATTTTGCAAAGTTGGTAAAAAATTGACATTTCGATCTATCAACTGATGCTAATTATATTTGTAGAAAAAACAACCAAACGTAATGTTTTAACTTGTTTCTATTTTTAAATTATTTAATTAATTTATACAGATACAAACATTTTTCATTTATTCACAAAACAAATTTCGTCGTACAAAATTACTAAATAATTCCTCACTAGTTTATGACTGTTACCAAATTGACAATGTAAATGTCAACGCTTTGGCATCAATATCTATACGATGCGGTACGAAAACAAATTATTTTTCATCGAAATAAGTAATAAACATCCAGAAAAATTATACACAAAGAAACGGCGAAAATTTGCCTAAATACCGCAAACCGATATTAGACAGTTTCATAAAATTTCCAATTTTGCTAGTATCTCTAACGCCCCCAACCACCAAAATTTAAATAAAAAATGTTTCATTTATTTTTAACGTCATTTTAGATGTTCTTAAAAAGCTTGTTTTTTGACAAAATTTAATATTTATATATTTTTATTATTAAATTAAGCAACATCAAAATGAGAAAAAAATCATTTTCACAAACACAAGCGCAAACGAAAAACGCGTAGTGCGATGGATTCCTGTACCATATAACAAAAATTGGTTATTTAGAGATGGTATCTATTTAATTTTACTTTTTTTGCTAAAATTGTAATGATTGGAAAATCTACCTAATCTAATATGTTGAAAATAATTCTACCCTAATTACTTATAGTAATGAGATGTTGCTCTCACTTAAGGTATCACTTAAATTGCAACAGTCGAGTAAAAGGTTTTGGGAAGAGAGTGTGCTTCAGATTGCACGAAAACTTTCAACCCTAGAAAATGAAAAACTGTTTTTTTTTTGGTATGAAATATGTTTCGTTATATTGTACAATATAGTCTCCTAAGAAATTAATAACTTTACCGCTCTCCAATAAATTTATACATTTGTTTATTTATTTATATACATATAAATTTATTGGATAGCCGTAAAGTGCATCAAATTGTTAGGAGACTATATTTACTAATGAAACATATATATATGGGGTTACTCTTAAATAAGTACAATAAATTCGGGAGGTGATGGAGGACTGAACAAAAAATTATATGAGTACACATATCCTAACTGTAACCGTTATAGAGATAACTAACGTTCTACTGTAAACTTAGTCACTCACTAGTAACTTAAAAACTATTACGCAAATTACTCAAAAAAATGTTTTCTTATCGCAAATTAATTAGTTTATCAAACACAGGGCCAATTATAAGGTTAAATTGATAATAAATACACTTCACACTAAAAAAAGGTGTGAACATCTTTGATTTTTTCTAGATTTCTTTAAAAAGTGCATTATTAAACTAATCTTTTTTGCATATTTTCAAAATATTTGGAAAAATTTACTGTAATTCTCAGGTATTAGTTGTACTGATCAGTATATCAAGTTTCAATAGTTTTATACGTAAAATGTAAGAAAAACGAGAATAACTTGAACAACAGCGAACAAAAACTTAGAAAAACAGTGAGCCATTGTTGAACTCAACATTTTGTTTTAATGTTAACATAAACTAATTCATAATTAAATTATTTTGTATAATGTTCAATTACACAAATTCAGGAATGGCAGATATGCATTTCATTTACGAACTTACTGCAGAAATATAGCTGCAGAATTATAGCGATGGGTACTCCAATCAAAGAGTACCCAATATTCGGACCAGAATGAGAATCCATCAGAGACTTAGGGTCAACGGTTCCTTCAAACAAGAAAGTGTGCCAGGAAGTCCGGTAACAACTAGAACGCCTGAATAGAGGAAGCTGTTTTTAATAAAACAGCAGAACAACCCAAGGACGAACACAAGAAAAATAGCTTGTGAACTTAACGCGAGTCAAAAGCTAATCTGAACAATTTTAAGGGAAGAACAATTACAGCCAGCCCTATCATATTCAACGGATACAGGAACTATTGGCACATGATATCCCAAAACGTTTAAATTTTTGTCAATGGATTCAAAGAAAATTTTTAAGATATCCGCAATTTATAGATAAGGTGCTTTTGATGAGGCAACTTTCTCAAATGAATATCCACAATAGTCATATTTGTTGTATGGGAAACCCACATGCAATAAAGCAAAATAACTTCCAGCATAAATTTTCGCTAAAAGTGTGGATGGGAATTATCGATAATTATTTAATTGGTCCTGTGTTTCTTCCTGCGAGACTTGATGGGGCATCAATAAGCATCATATAAAAGTTTTCTTGAAGATGAACTGGCTTTTTTAGTGTGAAGTCTATTTATTTTCAATCAACCCTTATTAATTGACCCTAAAACGTTTATTTGAGCAATTTGTGAGCAATAGTTTTTAAGTTATGAGCAGGGTTTCGAACCCGCAAAATTTTGGGTTCGGGTTCGGGTTCAGGTTCAAAGCAAGAAAATAATTGGGTTCAGGCTCAGGTTCGGGCTAGTAAAAAAATAAAACTTCACAGGGGGCCTATTCTCGAATTCCACATCCATTTTCCACATGTGGACATCTGTCAAAACTCATAAAAATTGAATTTTTTCGGTACTAAGGGAATATTTCGAATGGGTATAAGCATGTGGAAAAATTCCCCATATAGGAAAATGTCAATTCCGCATGTGTTTTATACACGAATTACAATTTTCGAACGTTTTTTTGTGAACTTTGACCACATGTGGAAAATGGATGTGAAATTCGAGAATAGGCCCCCAGGGGGCCTATTCTCGAATTCCACATCCATTTTCCACATGTGGACATCTGTCAAAATTCATAAAAATTGAATTTTTTCGGTACTAAGGGAATATTTCCGAATGGGTATAAGCAGGTGGAAAAAATTCCCCATAAAGGAAAATGACCATGCCGCATGTGAATTACATTTTTCGAACGTTTTTGTGTGAACTTTGACAGATGTCCACATGTGGAAAATGGATGTGGAATTCGAGAACAGGCCCCCATGGGGCCTATTCTCGAATTCCACATCCATTTTCCACATGTGGACATCTGTCAAAGTTGTCAAAAAATGGATCGAAAATTGTAATTCGTATATAAAACACATGCGGCATTGACATTTTCCTATATGGGGAATTTTTTCACATGCTTATACCCATTCGGAAATATTCCCTTAGTACCGAAAAAATTCAATTTTTATGAGTTTTGACAGATGTCCACATGTGGAGAATGGATGTGTAATTCGAGAATAGGCCCCCATTTATATAAAAAAAATCCATATATCGTCACCTCAGTATTTAATGTCGAATTCTTTTTGTTTTTTCAAATCAGTGGAAATTTTGTGGTGTGAAAAGTACATGAAACCAAAATTGATGCAGTTTTGTGTTTGTATTGGTAATATAAAAAATTTGACGTTTAAAAAATTTCGAATCGATTTTGTAGTGTTTTGTCGAGTGCTTTATTCAACAATTTTAAGCACAACAATTGAAATGATTCATAATCGAGGCGCAAGAAACTATATGTTGACAACTTTATTTAATTCAATTAAAATAATTAAACACAACAGTTAAAATGAATTAAAATCGAGACGAAAAAACTTTATATATTGACAACTAAAAATTGACGTGTCTATTTTTGTTGGTGTTAGTAGCCAAGGTGGAATTTCTGAAAAATGTACATTTCGTAAAATTGATGTACATCGAAAAAACATTGATGGTTTTTGACGAAAAAAATATGGTTTTCGAAGTACATCAATTTTTTTTAATGTTTTTGGGTGAAAAGAATTCGACATAAGTGTTGCAAACGCATTCTGATCATTTTAAAGTTAGGTTTGCCATTATGTAATGTGACAGTCCTAACTGCAAATTGACTAAAATTCATTTGTGTTACTTAAATACTGGACTGACGAAGTGGTATAATAACTACTTTGGAAACTGATTTGACGATCCAGTCTACATTTTTTCGTAAAATGGCAGTTCTAACTCCAAAATTACAAAAATGCGTTTGTATCACTTAAATATTGATGACGATATTTATTTATTTCATTAAAAATATTTGGTTAACTTTAACGAATAGGATATATCTTAAAGATTCTTCTTGAAGGTGTACCCTTTGTGGTGCTAAAATAAACTTTAAAGCAGAAAATGCCCATTCCATGCTGACTTTCGTTGTAGGAATCGCTAACACGACTTTTGCAGCTTCGTTTAAAAGTGGAATTTCAATTTTATGGTTTTCCCACTATCCCATAATATTTTTCTCCTTGTGGATCCGTGAAAAGGATTCATAAATAGTAAACTCTTGTTATACGTTTAGTTCAAAGTTAGCCCAGCTGTCTAAATTGTTGGATTATGATAAATAATATACAATACCATATATGACATGTGATTTTTTTTGTCAATCCGGAACCCGGTTGAATCGAACCCGCAAAATGTTGACTTCGAAAAAATTACTAAACATCTTTGAACCGGGGCGGGTTCGAGGTTCAGGTTCGGGTTCAGTTCGAAACCCTGGTTATAAGTGAAATTCAAAGTGACTAATTTTACAGTAGAACCTTGATTATTTCTATAACGGTTACAGATATGATTTGCTGTCCTATAATTTTTCTTCAAATTAGTTCCTCCTTGTTCTTACTTAAGAGTCACCCTGCATATGTAAAATAACTATTTAGGGCTGCTTTGGCTTCTTCGTCCTACGAAAAACGCTTTTAATATAGGAATTGTTTAAGGTTCCGGAACAATCTGTCACTGGGAGCTAAATCTGTCGAATACGGTGGATGTTTAAGCAATTCATACTTTAGTTCGATAAATTTTGTCTTGTTATCGCGTTGAACAGGTACTCATCTGAGATGCCTATAGTATCAACTATTTCCTGAGTAGTCGCACTTGGATCTTCACGATAAGTAAATATTTACTCAATGATTTCTGACGTTGCCCACTGCGTGCATGTACGATCACGTTTAAATTCAACGACCCAATTTTTTACTGTTGCATATGAAGGAGCACATTCACCTTACACTTCAACCATATCGATATGAATTTCTCGCCCGGATAAACCTTTCTAAATAAATATTCAATTACAGCAAGATGTTGGATTTGTTCCATTTAAAAAATAACACTTACGAATGAATGTAAAGAGCGATATGAAATTCCCAAAGAGATGAACCTTAGAACAGAAACAAAGTTTTTCCCCATATAAAATTTTTTATTTCAAGCGTGAACCGTTGGAGAGAGACGGATATATAAGGTTGATTACAAATAATTTGTGGTTGGTTTTTCTTTTATGTAAACAAACCATTTAGTTTTTATTCCTATTCTTGTTAAAAAGTGGTTGTGCGTAGTCTCGTGAAAATTAAAAATTATTAAATAAAACAAAACAATTTAAAAATTGTTAGTTGTTAAAAATTATTTAAAAAAATTATGAAAAATGAAGTGTTTAACCGAAAAATGTCTTAACATTAAACGCAAAAAATTATCGGGAATTTATTTTTATCGGTAAATTTTATTCTTGTTTATATAGTGTAACGAAATTAAAATTGTGATGTAAATATTAATTTGTGATAAAAAAACGTGCACTTTCAATTTAAAATTATTACATAATTTCCAAAATAAACAATTTTTGTTGTTGTTGTGGTCCTTGGAAACTTTACGATTTGTTTACAAATTATTTTTACCAGGTCCGCACTAATAGTGTAAAATAATAATGCGTTTTTAGAAAAGTTTTTTTTTAATGATAAAATTAATTTTATTAAAAAATTGAATTAAATAATAATTATCCGTGTATTTGCACCTAAAATAAAAACATTTTTTAAACTTAAATTGTTTTATTTTAAGCAACTCACTTTATTCCAATCGCTCAATAAATTCTAAATACGGCCCTAAACTATTTTAGCCTTTCTCTTTTTCGCACAAAATTGTCCATGCTTGACGTTTCTTTATTTGTCGTCCATTGTATTTTAAATTTTTTGGTAATTTTCGATGGAACGATGGAATATTCTGTTACAATTATCTTTTTGTTTATATTAGTGCCACCTGTGTGTCAGACTAGAAACCTTTTATGCAAATGTAATGGAGTGTGGATCGCAATTAATTCAACATAAATTGAATATTGCGATTAATTAAGGAATTCTCAATTTATTGAGTTAATAAAATATGTTGCCCAAAACCCTTCAATTTAGGCAATGCCATCATGCCAAACCCTAAAAAAGCCTAAGTAATATCGTAAGCGACGAGTGGAGATTGTGAACACAGCCGACATTGACATTGATTGTCCCTTTTTCCATAAATGTTGACAATCGTTAATCGGTAAAAATGATTATTATAATTCGAGAGCGATTAATGATTATTATAATTATGATAGCTAAGCTCCACCATATAATATCTGGGGAAATACTATTAAATATTTATGGGACTACCAAAATATAATATCCAACAATAGCTGGTGAAAGTTTTGGAATGAAAAAGTCATTTCTGTCATATTTAAGTCATTGCTTAAGTAAACATATAATAGGCCTTATTCCGGGATTTAAAATTGTATGTTTGTTATGCTGCTTTTTTTCAATGGAAATTTTAACCGAAAGCGGGGAAATAACATAACGTAACGTGGATTTATGATGCCTCAGTAAAGGGCATCGCCTCTTATTACGGTGCAATGAAATTCATGTTACGTTGTATCATTTTACCGTTTCCTATTTCAATTTGTTTTAAAAAATCAAACGTAACATAATGGAACATGAAGTTTTAAATCCCGGAATAGGGCCTAATACTTTCCTTTCTTTTTTTTTTAATTTTAAGCGAAAGTAGGGATGTTTGTGAAATTATTCGCCCTTTTCTTCAAATTACTACCAGCCGTACTTCTAAAGGCTGCTCTTGCCCTTCGTTGGAAATTACAAATAGTTTACAAATAATTACAAATATAAACGCATATTTGTGGGAATCACTGAAATCCTCGGAAAAGGGGTGTGTTATGAGAAGGACAGAGTACTGCCAATCTATTGGCTAGAGTATTTCCTGTGGTGCTTTGATGTCAGTGTTAATTGCTAATTGATTTGCAGGAGGTTCTGGCTCCATGAAATACATGTTGAATGTCATAATTAATCCTGTCCCCGCCGTAAAGGGGGAAAAAAGTTGCTCTCAAATTCCTTGATTGGAATGAAGATACCATTATCAATAATAATCATACCATCATACTATCAAACAACTATACCATCATTTCATTAAACAGTCACACCATCAGACTACCGTGCCATCGAAACATCATACCGCATACAATCATATCATCAAATCATCGTATCATCATACCACCGTACCATCATACCATCTTACAATCATACCATTATACCATAATACAGTCAAACCATACCATCATAACATCATCCTATCATAACGTCATACCAACGTATAATCAGAGACAACGTGTTTATCATAGATCTCTATTTTACGAAAAACTCGAAAAAACTATACTTCTGATGTTTCCAATGTTATCGTTGTATTGGTGTATTTTATGAGGTATTGAATGGTGTATTTTAACGTTCCGTATGTAATACGTATACGCAATATAATGATAACATTGGAAATAGTAGAAGTATAGTTTTTTTTTGTGTTTTTAGCAAAACCAAAGAACTATGCAAAATACGTTGTTGATGGTATAATCAAATCATTATTCCATCACACCATCAACTAATCATACCCTTATACCATACTTATATTAACCCCCTTATGTCATACTACCATAATGTTATATCATCTTACCATCATATTATCGTGCCGCCATACCATCGTACCATCACACCATCACACCACCATACCATTACACCATCGTTCCATCATAACACCGTACCAAACGTACATAAAATCATGCTATCATAACATCCATCATATACCAATGTACAATCGTCCACCATTCCATTATCACTTCAAACCATCGTGTCATCATACCATCATTACATTCTATACCAACATACCATCACACTATTATGCCATCATACCATTACAAAATCATAACATCATACCCCCATATGATAATACTGTCTTACCGAAAAGCAAAAAAATAAAAATAAATTCTTCATTTTTAGAATTTATATTTTTTTATTTTTTATTTTTTATTATCATAAACCATGTTCAGTACCATCCATTGCACCAACATACCATTATCACTTTCACTTAATTTTTCTTTTCTATCGGATTTAATTCCGGGCTTGGTGCTGGTAATTTTAACATTGTAAATTTTAGTTTATTCGACCATTTTTGCACACGATTTTGGCGGTGTGTTTGAACTCACCATCTTGTTGAAAAATTATTTTATCGATAGGGCAGGAATTTCTTTTACAATCAGGCGAATTTCTTTTACAATAGCTAAATACATATTCATTTTTCCAGAATGTTTTACTAAAGGACCAATGTTCCACCAAGTAAAACAGTCCCAAACCATCAAACTTCCTCCACAATGTTTTACAGTTTCTTTGACTTAGTGCGTCTGTAATTTATTGCCAGGTCTGTGCCAATAGTATTCTTTTCCATCTGATTCGAAACGGTTTATTTTGATTTCAACTGACCAAACAATTCGTTTCCAGTTTTCCACACTCCAAGTTTTAAGCTCTTTTGTAAACTTTAAACGGGCCTTTACATTTTTTTCTGTTTGACATGCTGTTTTTTTCTGTTTGACACCGCTGACAATAAATCGAATTCTTTTAAGTGCTCATCGGGCTGCCCATTCGCTAACATTTTTATTTATGGTTTTGGCTACCTCTAACGGTGTTAGAAATGAATTATTCTTCTGTTTTCTCATTTAAATGACGTTTCATCATACGAGCGCCTCAGTTGAACAATAATTTACGCCGTCCTTTTTGGCCCTGCATAGGCTTAATATCACTTCTTTGACCAACTAATTGGACAGTCGTATCTGTAATATTACACCAACTAGCGATTTTTTTTAAAGAATGCTCCTTTTCTATTAACTTTTTTCATAACTAAAACTAAATAAAAAATCGACTGTCGAAATAGCATCTAGCAAAACTGTAATATGTACATAACTGTAAATTTGCATTTAAAATAAAAATGGTAATTTAAAATTTTGAAAACGAGCACAATTGGAAGAATGTGCAATGTTACATATAGTATTTTGAAGTATGGAAAGTTAAGTTCCATAAATAACGAATTATTTTGTTATTCAAGGATTTGCTAGAGAAATATAAATTAAAACACTTAAAGGAGTGTTTTTTTATTTCCCTCTAAAAACGTGAGAAAACTGAAAAAATGGGAATTCCCTGTTCATTGCCAATTTTTCCTCGCCACTGTATGGGACAGAACGCATCAACGGGATCACCTCTCTCTTCTAAATTGAGCGTAACGGATCGGGATGTCTCAGGTATTAACATTCTTGTTAAATCATAATCTTTCGAATGCCGTCTGGTAATTTTCGAAAATCAGTGTATAATCAAATATAATGTTTTTTTTCGCTTCATGGTTATTCTAAAGCGATTAATTTTTTTTTGTATTTGACAGACCTAATCCTTAAAAAATAATGCAGAATGTCCCACTCAATATTGAACGTTCCGTTTTTCAGATCTGTTTTTCACTTATTTAAGATTGTTTTACCGTACTTCATGTGCGTGGTTTTTTAGAATTTTTAAAATGATGATTCTAACCTAAAAAAAGCGAATAACCACACGGTTCCGAACGGTTCTTGCCATTTATCAAGTAGGTAACTTCATCGCCTCCATATAACAAATAATTTGTTCACCTTCTAGACGGAATTCGAAAGATTTTGATTTAACCAATATTTTGACCTAGAACATCCGATCCGTTGCATTAAATTTTTGGAGAGAGATGCAATCCGGTTCACGAGGGTTGGCCGTTCATATATATATATATATATATATTTCATTATTATTATTTATTTATGTATATATAAATATATGTATATATATATATATATATATATATATATATATATATATATATATATATATATACATATATATATATATATATATATATATATATATATATATATATATATATATATGTATATATATATATATATATATATATATATATACAGAGGGCGACAAAATTAAGTGAACACTCACATCACTTTTTTAGAATGCCCTAATTTTCGAGATCTCTAAACCTCACATTGTTTTTTTTTTGTTTGTTTTGTTTTGCTTATTTCCTTTTTCGTTTATTTGCGTATAAACTGTAAAATTACACTTCGTTTTTATCTGCGTTGATATGTACTTTGTATGTAATGTGCAATAATCGACGCGACAAAATTAAGTTAACACTGTATGTTTTGATGTTTAATCCAGTTATTTTTCGAATAAACTTTGGTTTAAGGTGAGTTTTGCAATATTCACAATTTTCAATGATTTTATTTGTTTTCTTTAAAAAATTAGTAAATTTTGTTGTTGAATATTTTTTAAGTTCATGCAATATGCCGAGACAAAACGAATATTCAATTGATTTGCGACAACGGATTGTTAATGACCGTAAGATTGGGTTGTCCTATCGCCAACTTGCTGTAAAATACAACGTGTCATTCACTGGCGCGAAAAAAATATACTTAAAGAATGAAGAACACGGAACTCTAAAAAATTTGTCCGGAAGGGGAAGGAAGCGAAAGACATCAGAAAGGGAAGACACACAAATAGTGAGAGAAGTGAAGAAAAACCCGAAACTAACTTCTCGCGAAATTAAAGAAGCAACAAATCTTTCAGTTTCCACACGTACAATTTGCCGACGGTTAAGACAAAAAAGGGAAAATTAGCTGTATTCAGAGAAAGAAACCTTTCATAAGCAAAGCAAATATGAAGAAAAGATTAAAACTTGCTTGATTGATTAAAATATCGAAATAAATGCTTTGACTTTTGGAATAATGTGCTATGGTCAGATGAGAGTAAATTTCAACTCTTCGGATCTAAAAAACGAGATCGAGTTTGGAGAAATCCTGGAGCCGCTTATGCAGCTCAAAATATAAAAGCCACAATAAAACATGGTGGTGGTTATGTTATGGTATGGGGGTGTTTCGCTGGAAGTGGAGTTGGCAATTTGTGTTTAGTTGAAAATATTATGACAGCTGGTGCATATGTGGACATATTAAAAAAAAAATTTGAAAGATTCAGTACGCAAAATTGGTTTACCACGTAGGTTTATCTTCCAGCAGGATAATGACTCCAAACATACGTCCAAACTTGCCAAGGAATATTTTACAAAAAATAAAATTAAACTGTTGGAATGGCCTCCTCAGAGCCCGGATCTTAATCCAATAGAAAATCTGTGGATGATCTTGGATGAAAAATTTCCATTTAAAGAGCGCTCAAATAAAAACGATTTTTTTAGGAACTTAAGTCACGCATGGGAACAAATATCGACTGAAACCACTTTAAAACTAATAGAAAGTATGCCACGGCGACTGGAAGCAGTCATCAAATCTGGAGGAGGACATACTAAATATTAATTAATAAAGATGGTCAAAAAATCTTAATTTTTTTCTTGTAAGATGAATATGTTCACTTAATTTTGTCTTAGGGATTAAAGTGCAACTTTTTTAATTTATTTTGTATTAAATGAACTAACAAATTTTTTGGTGTATACAATTAATGGATTAATAAATAATAACCTGTAAAGTATTTCAGAATTGAAAACTTAGTATTCATTTTATTTGTTCAAGTTTGGGAAGACAAGTTTACTATAAATAGAATGTGTTCACTTAATTTTGTCACCCTCTGTATATATATATATATATAACGGGTGGTCCATCTAGCGTTTACAATTTCAACTACCGGTTATTTCGAGTGCTGCAACATGGCAACACTTACGTCATTCGTGTTATGACAGAAAATTAGTTTAATGTTTGACATTTACCAAATGGGTCGCTTTACGATTGAATAAAAATGGGAAATATTGAAAACTTATTTTCAAAGTGGTGAGTCTTCTACCCAAAATGTAAGAAATTTACGTGGAAAATTCAGTAGAAATGAAATGCCTACAAGGCAATTTGTGAAGCGAGTTCGTGAAACTTGGAGACGTTAACGATAAATGTTACGCTAACCATCCAGAGGCTATCCAAGACTTGAAAGATCAAATCGAAGTTGCCATTGATGAGATAGGAGCCCATACAATCGAAAATGTTCTAAAAAGTTGGGTTGACAGAATAGTTTCAAAATAACGAGTACAAATTTTTTTTTATTTTTTTTTACTCTTTGGTTGTTCCGCTATTCGATATTTTAGTTTTGACAATTTTTCAAATCTGATTTTTGGCTTCCATGTGAAGTGTTAATTTTTCGCTCTAAGTACAGTATCAACAGAGGTCATACCATTTTAGAAAGGTATTAGTTCAGCCTAAATTAGTACGTAATTTAATTTAAAGAAAGTTCGTTATGTCAGATGTTATAGTCAGATAGATCTAAGTTTATATTTTGGCCGCTGCCCCGAAAATATTAATATACTCCAAACAGCATTTAACAGTTAAAATAACAGCCTTTCAAAAAAGTGTAAAACTTAATTTGTTCTTCTCCTAATTTACCCAGCAGAGAGCTTCAAAGTTTAAAAAACTGGTTTTTATATAAAAAATAATTATATTTATTGTGAAAAATAATTAAATATCTACAGATAATGGGAACTTTCCTAATGAATTTCATAGACATTAATCAATTTCATAGAATAGACAAATGAGCAAAAATAGTGCAAACCTTGAAATAATCTAGATACAGTTTGACCATCATATATATATATATATATATATATATATATATATATATATATATATATATATATATATATATATATATATATATTATATATATATATATATATATATATATATATATATATATATATATATATATATATATATATATATATATATATATATATATATTATATATATACTCGTATATATTGTTAAGTTTGCAAATTAATCCAATTAATTTATTCTCAATCACAATAGCCCATACCATATACTCATAATAAAGTTTCAGGCAAAGCACTTTGGACAGGTGTAAATGTCGTACGGATTTAGTTTTTCGCTAACAATATTCTCCAAATTGGTTACATAGACATATGGAACGATAACTGTCGGTTGCTAAGTTATGCAGCTGGTAAGAAAAAACTACTAGGTTATGTTCGGTATGTATCTAGGTTTGTTATTGGTGAAACTAAGATTAAATTAAACCTTTTAAAAGCAGTCGTTTTTCTTTGTTATCTTCTTTAGTTAGATATATAACCTTACGATTTAGGTCATATATTTGTTTGAAACCTTTGGATATAATAACACCCCAATTCCCATAGTCGTGTCATTTGAGGCGACGTGACTATAGTCACGTCACATCGCAAGAAAAATGGTATTCTTGAAGTCGATTCAAGTGGTCACGACTGGAACTAAAAATACATCTTGTAACACTAAAATTGCTCAAATATTTGCTAAAATTTGACAGCAAATATTGTCAAAAATCATAAACATTTCAAATTGTTTTGTCAACAAAGCCGGTATCTTTATAATTTTGTGTGTATTTTTACCAAGTTTTGTGATTTAATTTTAATTTTGTAATTAAAATGAGCAGTGTAGAGTTTTATTATGACAGTGAAAGTGACAACGACGAAAGTACAACGAATATGGGTGTACAGCGTATACTACTGCGGGATCAATCTAATCCGCTAGAAATGCCAGATTTTCTGTAAGTATGACATATTTTGAAATGCATTATTTTTATAGCATCTAACATATTTTTCCGTTTTTAGATTTATAAAAAATTTTCGTTTAAACAAATACGCCTACAAATATTTGTTGAGTAAGGTAGAACGTCAATTAAAACCAACAGTGCGTTCATCATCGGTTCTGCCCACCCTTAAACTAGCTGCCGCATTACGTTTTTTCGCGGAAGGAGGCTATCAAACGGGTGCTGGTAATGAGCATTTGACGGCAGTAGCACAACCAACTTTTTCGAAAAATCTGCAACAAATCATAAATATTTTAGAAAATGATTTTTGTCCAGAGATCATCAAATTTCCAAGCAGCGAAGAGGAGAAGCGAAGAATTAAGCTGGGATTTTTCGAAAATTATGGTTTCCCTGGCGTGATAGGATGTGTCGATGGCACTCACGTTAGAATTTTGGCGCCACCAAAAGAAGAACGTCATTTATTCTATAATCGAAAGGGATTCTTCAGCTTAAACGTGATGATAGTGAGTGTTTATAATTTATTCTGTAGTATGTATATATTTAATTAACAAAATTATCTTACAGGTATGCGACGACCAAATGAAAATAATTTATGTTGACGGAAATCATCCTGGATCTTGCCATGATTCTTATATTTTCAATTCAAGTGAACTGGACACTCGACTTAAACAAGAATTTGATGATGGTGACGTAAATACCTGGCTTTTAGGTAACATTCTTTAATTGATCGTAGTGAATGTCGTAAACAATTTTTTATTTTTTTTAATTATAGGGGATGCTGGGTATGCACTTAAGCCTTATTTAATAGTGCCATTTCGTTCAACACGACCAGAACGTGATCCAAAAGAAAAGCCGTTTAATGTGAAACACGCCAAAGCCCGAAATATCATCGAAAGGACAATAGGAGTGCTAAAAAATCGTGTCCGATGTATTCTTGGGGAAAGGCAACTTCATTATTCGCCGGATAAATCGAGGCAGATTGTGAACGTTTGCTGTGCCTTACATAATCTGTGTCTTCTGTACAAAGTAGCCACAGAAGCACCTTTAGTTGTTCACCTTGATGAAGAAGAGCACCTACCAACGTTAGAAAACAATGAACATGGAAATGCTGGAAATCGAATTAGACAACAAATAATGAATTCAATTTGTTAATATATAGTAATAAATTCAATTTTATTATATAAATAAACAAAAATAAAATAACTCAATTCAACTTTTCATAAAAATAACAAAAAATAGCTTAAAAATAAAATATATTAAAAACAAAATTTCAGACTTTTAAAAATGATCACAAATTCATATTGCACTGATGTGCTTTTACTTAACTAATACTAGTAATTAGTTCAAGGTACACTAATTCCTTTCTTGCATCGCTAGCTTCCTTTCTTTATATTCAATTTCCCTTAGTTTTAGTTCGAGTTTGTCCTTTTTTATTTTTCTCTCAATTAACAGATTTTCTTTATATATCTTAAACTTTTTTGATTTCAGTTCATAAAGTTTTCGGGTGTAACGGGCAGTTTCTCTTGTGTTTTTTTCCGTTTGCAATATCGCTGTTGTTTGCAATTCCAGTAAACGTTTTCGTTCATCTTCAAATGATTTTTTTGAATTCCGCTTTTTTAATTTATTTAACGATTCAGGGGCTGGTTTGTCGTTTCTTACTGGCTCCGGCTCGGGTATTACATCGTCCAATTCTGTTGAGAGATAGTTCTGTTCGACTTCGATGTCGACATACTCGTATCTGGTGTCATCTTGCACTGTGCCATTTTGTGTTGAAGTACTAGGTAAGCTGGTTGGTGTGCTTATGTTGGTGTTTGTTTGTGAGGTTGACTGTTGAGTATTTGAATTATTTAACCCAAAAGTCTTCCTCGCTGGTTGAGCAACTTCTCTCAACATCAAAATATCAATTACATTCTCCTCTTGTGCGGAGAAAGTATAAAGTTTGTTGCACCCCCCACCTGTTGCTGTCAACTCCTTTTTATTATGGCCCAACTTCATTTTAATTTTGGCTTTATAGTCATTCCACACCTACGAAAAATGAAATTCCCCCTGAATATTTATAACAAATAAAAAAAAATCATATTTATAAATTACCTTTTGCCACTCTGTATTGTTTCTTACTGGAGGACCGATACTGTTTAATTGGTCGGTGAAGCCGTTCCATATATTATTAAAATCGTCTTTGGAACTGCCGAAACCTAGGTAGCCTTTTGCGACTTTAATATTTTTCTCCATCAAACCGACCAGCATCTCGAATTGTTTACAATTCGTTATTTTATTACTAGGAAAAAATTAACAAACATTAAAAAATATTAAAAATAATAATAATAAATTAACAAAAATATTTATAAAAAACCTAACTTACGTTTTACGTCCTTCCATTGTCGCTTCAAAATAATTTGTCACTTGAAAAAACTAGGTGACAGAATGTCGCTTGAAGTGACATCTGTCGTAAGAAGTGACTAAAGGCGTAACATACGACTAAGAGAATAGGAAAATTGATGTGATGTGACGTGACTATAGTCATGAAAAATGACGTGATACGACTATGGGAGTTGGGGTGTAAATATTATTATTATTCGAGATGCTTGAAAAACCGATGTGAAAAGTAAACTTTCGTGTAAATTTAAAAACAATCTCGGTTCAGTCTTTAATATCTAGATATCGGAAGGACAATACTATTTACAGCATAATCAAAATGGAGTTAGCAATTACCAGAAATTAATCGGGTATTTAAAATATTAATTCTAAAATTAAGAAATTTCTTTTTCATTTTTCAAAACAAGGATTATTTATGATACAGGCCAATTGATTTAATTTTTTTGTTTTAATCCAAATGAATTAATTTAACCTAATATTTTTTATATAAATCATCAACGAGTATTGTAAAAATACATTTTTTTAGCCAATGTCTTTTTACGTATAAATTCTTTAAATTTCACTGGTCGCGTTCGAGCTGGTTATTGGCAAGTGTTTTATGTATCTGATACAAACTTTTAGTAATTTTATATTATTGTATATAAGACATACCGCTCTTTATAATTTTATGGTTTTAGCAAAATCAATAACTAACTTGAACTTTGCTTGCTTCACATAATTAAAGAGCTTTCTATTTGATTTTCATTTAATTAAATTATACTTAATTTGTAGATATTGGCAAAATAAAATTCCTAAACTATTTTCATTTTACAGGTCGACTTACCAATAGAATTTGAATGTTGATTTTGGGGCTCCGGGTAGATCCCAAATGGAGAAACGCGGCCCCCTAATGTTGGAGCCCCCGAGGAGCCCCCTTGGACACTCATTCCGTTACCATATCTATAAATAAAAAAAAATAATGTGAAAACTACTTATAAGAGTACCCCGAAATAATCAATTAATTTGTATGCAAAATATGAAGCTCGTATATAGGACGTCTACACTTATAGTATATGTACTTACGTATTGTACTACAAATACAATAATGCAATTTTCCTTTTTATTTTTATAATACATATTTATCAATATAAATAAAATAATACATAAAAAATGTTCACCCCTTACTCGTAGTTACAATAATAATTCAAATTATTGTAGAAATATCCGAACAGTAATATGCCAATAATTCTGATCATCGCCATAAAATATATACATGAACCTACAAACAATTATGTACATATTGAGGTTTGAGTCATATGGTAAAATGTATATGAAATATAAGTACATTAATACGTGGAGTTGATTTTGCGTTAGAGAGGGAATATTGAAGATGTTGAGTGATGAAGGGTGAACTATTTTGTTAATAAATAATCATATTAGTAGTTTTGACGATCAGTTATTGCATTACGAGATTCAATTTTAATTTAAATTAATATTTTATAAGATTTTTAATTTCCGTTTCAAACACTCATACCAACATTTAGAAACGCAAGCAATTAAGAAAGTTCAACCCTGTTAAACATTGCTACACTATAATAACTGAAACAAATTAAGTGTTTGTTTATGTCTAACACAATGTACAGGATAGCATACAAAATTTAACGAACTTAAAATATAGGGGATGATGACGCGAATGATACACAAAACTATTATGTATGTTGTTTGGTGTAATGACAAATGATTCCTAAATAAAATATTTTGGTGTGTGTTGTGATTTATATGTGATTTTCTCAATTTTAGCGATTAGACCAGAGTGATATGAAGTTTGAGAAATTTTGCACTTTTCTTTCCCCCATAAAATAATTCACTGAGCCTTATTGTATATAATTAAACTCCAGTTTCCAATTCAATTTAGCTTGAAACTTGATATATATAGTTTGTGTATTTTTTAATTCTGATGGTATTCGAATTTAAATTAAACCTTTATATGTATTTAAACTACGCTTGTGTTGACGGAATGAGTTTTTACCTGGGTAGATATCTGCGGTGAGAAAAAGGGTACTGAAACTAAAACCTATCCACCAAACAAAACATAGGCTTGCTTCACACAAATTTCTATTCATTCAAACCGGGTTTAAACAGTTTCTTTTTTAAATTACAAGGCCAACTTAATTTTTTAAAATTTTTTTGGTTTGGAGAGAATCAAACTGGAGTATTCAAAGAGTTTGAAAACTACCGACAGGTAAGACCACATAACTGTTTTAAGTAATTTTATATAAATCGCATTTAAGGTTTAAGTACATTCGAGTGAGCAGTTTTGGTTTTTAATCCGACACTGGCACAGCTCAAAATGAAGCATATGAGAAATGATTTTCTTTATATTTTCTATATTTTTACAAATAAAGAGGATGAAATTATTTCACGATTACATACATACTTACACACAATCTACTTCCTTTCGAATAACATATTTTTTTGTTCGTTGCCAGAAAAGGGTGAATAGAAAATCATGCTGCTCATGTTGATGACGATGATGATAATATGTCGCAGTATTAAGAAGTTACTCGTATATGTACAAACATATACCAAATAAAATTGAGACTGAATTGAAACCACTCATAATATATATGCATATAATAAATAAAAATTATAAGGGATAAATTAAATAATGCGGACAATATTTACTTTTAAACAAGGGGTTATGTAAGATGTGAGATATGCAGCACCGTGCAACAACGCAATATCCTACCATACTTTGGATTTGACCTTTTTCGTTCGTCTTCCATTTCGAGATACGGTTTCTTTTTTCCTTTATTTGCAGTTGAAAATCACACCCTTGTCTCCTTTATTTTTGGGTACTGATGTTTTTGTTGTTGTATTTTTCTTATAATTTTATTCGGTATATATCTTTGTAGATGAAAAATTTATATAGAATTTTCCATTCCAATTTTCCATGCTATACTATATCATTTATATGTACACAACATATAATATAAGTATATATAGAATCTAAACAGAATGAACCGAATAAACTCATTCTTCTAAATTTTCCTTTTTTATTATTATATTGTCGAGAGTAAAGTGAAAAATTCAACCCAATTTAACCCCACTCACTGTATTTTTTTTTTTTTTTTTGTAACATCGCCACTATATAAAAAATACCACCCCATTAGAATCACCATTTTTTTTTTTTTGTATTTCTTTCTTTACCACCCATCATCATAATCATGATGAACATCAATATGGAAAATGAGGAAATATCAAAACCAAACCGTATAGTGTTAGTATACAAAGCCGACGACCCACAAAATGTTTGTTGGCGTTCTATATTAAGGTGGATGACATAGTATTCAAATAGATCAATTATATAAAGTTGTTTATTTTAAGGAGGCGAATCGAAAAATAGTTCATCTCTCGATGATGTCAACAAATTAACCACCCCAAATAAAAACAAAATCATTTTACTACCCCAAATTTTATTTACGCCTCCACTAATTCCAATTTTTCGGAGTTTTCGTTTTGTTTTATGTATATACAGTTACACACACATAAAAGTTAAATTCTGTAAAAGTTATATTGCGTCATCATCAAGTCTTGGGAAAATTGGGGATATTTTAAATGCGTATTCAGGTAAGAAAATGATTAGGCAGATAGAGCAGGTACATTTTGTCATCAATGGCAAAATGCCAATACATACTTTGTTTATGTATTACTAAATACCGCATTAGCACGGAAACATCAGCAACAACAAAGTTTATAGCAAATCCAAACCAAATCAACAACTCAATTCTTAATCATACTCAAAAAAAAAATACATTTTTATCCCACGGACAAATGGAAAACGATGAGAAATTTAACAAAAAAAAAGCAAAAAATGCAAAAAAGGAAGAATGATCAAACAAAAAAAATTACAACGAGAACCGACTATGCTTAGGTAGTGTATAAAGAGAGGTTGCTGTTTTTGCTTTTAACTTTGCTTGCTCATACATATACAGCAACCTTTACAGTACAAACCAAATAAAAAGTAGAACTGGTTGAAGTTATCATCATCATTGTCGGTGGTGGGAAGAATCGCAATACACACATCTCCACAACATTTTTTTGTGAATTATTTTTGTATTTTTTTTTTTTTTTTTGTATTTTGAAGAAGAATCAAAGTGGAGTGAGAGTATTTTTTGTATGTATATACATAGAGTTTGCGATATACTCTAATGGAAAGAGGATTAGAAGACAAGGGTCGACATATAACAAACAAGAGCAGCAAAAAAGTATTTTTTATTTTGATTTTCATTTTTATTCGATGAATTTTATAGAAGATAAATAAATAAAGTTACATTTTTTCCATTTTTGTCAGTTGGTTTTGGGGTAGAGGAAAAGATGATGATTAAAGTTTATTATATGTATTTTTTGGTTAATTTTTGGGTTCAAGATTCACCCTGTTTACTTTTATACTTGGTGTATTTATATATTGTGAATGATTAACTATTGTTAGATTCCAAGTTATAGATTCTATTCTAAAAATACCAATTTGTTGCAGGGTGTACAAAAACATGTATGTACGTGGGTGCGAGCTGCGAGGTATTTAAAATCCTTTGCAATAATATAATTTTTTATCAAAATGGCGTGGGTAGACGGTGATCTTTGACAAGTTAAATAAAACTCCTACACCGATTTACACATTTATTTTTATCTTGCTACATAATTTATATTTACTTAAATATTTAATAAATACAATACAGTATTTTTGCTCGATACTGTACAGATTTTTATCACATATACATATATAAAAAAACTCTCGGTAACATCAAGCGCAAAAGCAGTAGTAAATTCTCCTCTTCCATTTACCATATTTTATTATATTTTTTATTTACATACTTACACAAACACAAAAAGAAAAGTTGGAAAATTCTCTCCTCCACACACCATAAGTGGTTATGTTAAAAAGATATTTTTCAACACACAAAGGAAATTAATAAAAACAATTTCAGTTATAAATATTCCATCGTGTTGTAAAGAGGCATTGCTTGACAAAAAGGTCATGAACAATGGATCCGTGTTCGTCCTTACATACATGATAATGAACATGATTACAAATTTATCGAAAAAATAAAATATGTAAATTGGGAAGCACGATTATTTAGGAATTAATTTCTTTTGCTACTTAGCGCGTTTTTAATTAGGTGAAATTGAAATTGCCAATTTTTCATAATAAATGATGATTTCTATGTACATATAATTTATTCGGTGAAAGTGATGATGAAGGGCCCCGAGTATTTTACGTTTTCCTAGCTTTTAAGAGACTAGACCATTTTTTTTTAAATGAACTAATATGGTTATTAAAATTTGCTTGATTTATCAACTGAAACCTTAAATTCTAAATTTTTCATACATATATTGGATTGCCACATAAGTATTAATTATTTAGATTATCTAAATATTAAATTTTAAATTCTGTCCATAATGGAGAAATTCTAAAAGAAATTTTTTCTTCAGTAATTTTGCTGTTTTCTTTAAGAAATATCTTATTTCTATGTTTTCCATATACTTTTTAACATTTCTAAAATTTATAATTTTCATTTTGCACCCCGCCTTCTGATTATAATCACCTGCGCCTTTAAATATCACTAAATATTAAGCAAAGTCTTAGGGGAGCGAGTAGCAGGGACAGCAGAGACCCAACGATTTCAACAACAACGTCAAGCAACACTACCTACAGTTAGTACAAATTTGGGTGACCGCATGGGAACATGATGATGGTGATGGAACGAAATCTCGCCCCCCCCCCTCTCACAACCACCGATGGAAAAAATGGTGGAGGGGAATAATAATAGTTGTTTACAGCTTTTCAGAAAAAGAGTTTGTGGTACCAGGAAATTTGTGTTGTCCATTGTCTCCTTACAGGTTTGTAGCAGTAGAGATGAACTTTAAAATTGTATTGTCTTGTGTTAAATAAATTACTAAAAAATATATTACTAACAAATTTACTAACTATCAACTACTTAGGTGTCTGGAACCGGGTTTTGAGTCTTTGTTGCTAACATTCCTTTCCCATCCCCTCGATCTTGTTATATGTAAAAAGGTGTACGACGGCGGCCTGGCCCAGGGGCGCGGATATCACAACTATTAGACTTATGTGGTTATCGATGTAGCGCCTTTCTTTACGGGGTTTGGCTTCATGAGAAGAATGGTGTCGTGTTGTGGAACATGGGTATAGTGGTTGTGGTATTCGCATTTATAATACGGGGAGACTTGAATGCTTGATCGACATCGAAATCAATCAAATCAATCAAAAACTAAATATTAAGCAAAGTCTTGAAGTTAATTTTATTTGCATTTCAAATTAATTCACTAATCTTACGAAAATTTTCGGATTTTACTAAATTTTCGTAAAACATAGTTCAGCAATTTTCTTTAAAACCTTGGACTAAAAAATCGAGGGGCCAATTAAATATTTTATATAAATAAATAAATACATTTATATAAGTTTCATATAAATAAATTTTGTTTTAATCCTAAATAAAAATTGTATAATTGTCAGTTAAACTTTACGCAGATGCCCCTTCTCGTCCCTTGTTATTTGTAAGTTATTCTTAATTCAATAATACTAAATTTATTATTTACTCGAGGCTCTGCCCCTGGACATAATTGAGCTGTTTTTAGAAAATGGTTGGATCATTATCTTTCCTAAAGTGATATATCAAATGTTTATCTAAGATTGCAAGTTTGAGTCACTAGATTTTTTAGATACTCAAATTTGCGAACATTTCTCAAGAATAATATAGATTACATCTGACTGGCCCGGCGAGAGAAGAGCCTGAAAAGTTAGAAATTTAATTTTACCAGAGGAACACATGTACCAACTCGTTTGTTTAACCATTTTTAAGGCACTATAAAAATTTTAAATTGCGGTCATTGCGCAATTTATGATTTTCGTAGCGGACGCCTGTCTCTGATAAAATTAAATTAGATATAAATAAAATAATTGTTTAATTTTTCATATTGGTATGCACAGAATCTAACATTTTTAGTTGGCGGGCTTGAGATGTTGAAGTATCTCATTTCGTAAACTACAAATTTGACTTTGTGCTTCGGTTTCATTAATGCGCACGATTGAAACTGCGTCTTTATTTCTGAATACGAACAAAAACTGTATGAATTCGCGACAGTCATGTTTTTGAATAAGAATACGTGTTAAATTCTGATATGAGATTTCCCCTATTTCGCAATACGAATTCGAGCAATTTTTATACGTTTGACATTTTATGATACTTTACCTGACGACATAAAATAGGTAAATGGAAAAACCGATTTTTGTAAAATTATTTTTAAATTTTTTTTATTTAAAACTAAAATATAATTTTTTTTTTATAATAGTAAAGAATTAAGGCAAACTGTCAAAGAATTGTTTGTAACTCTATTTGTAATTTGTATATGTACATACATACATTTCCCACATAACATAGAATAGGGACACAAGTCAAAAATTGAAATTTTTTAGGCGAGCAAAAGAAAAAACGTTAATTTCGATTTTACCATACTAATCTCTAAAAAGCGATTCTCAATTAGTATAAAAGTTTGGCATCAGATGGTCTGTTAGGGATTAAAACAAAATTTAAAAATATTAATATAATATTTTCTAAATTTGCAGGGTTGGTCGCTTCACACAAAACCCCAAAATTACCTTTACAAATCAACAACAATTGTTGCATCTTGATACATTTTGCTTGAAAATATTACACTAAATATGTATATGTATTTCAAATAAAATAGACAAATTATTAGAAATTCAAGTTAAAATGTATTTATGAACACTTTATAAACGAAAATGCCTTTCAAAATTTTAATAATTACTAAGATTAATCATTATTTTAAATTTTTAATGACTTGTATTACATTCCCAGACCTGTCCTATATCCTGCGTTAAGCACCCGAAATAAAAAATCTTCCTGTATGTGTCCAAAAAACGAAGAATGACACATTAAGTCCTCTCGCGCCTTGTAAAATAAATATGAGAATGGCACTAAAGCAGATTATGAAATGGAATTTAGCGTATCATTCTGGCGTATTAACTCTAAAACGCAATATTTTGAGTTGTGTCACTGTTCTATGTCATGTGCGATAAACGCATTGCATAAAGGATATCTCAAATATTATCCTGTTCTCAAAATCACATAGTAAACAAATCACTGATTTATTAAATTGTATGATGATTCACAAAACTAATTTTTATTTATGTACATATGTGGGTGGGCTATGAGTTTTTCTCAGAAACAATTGTAAAAATTGATGCCATCATATTTAAATTAACGTGATTTTCCAACTGCAACTCCGAGCATAAAACAATAGTAAGAGTGAAAGTTCTTTGACACTTTATGTTTAATAACTGTTAGCTCATTTTCTATTCGGAGTCTGCATTTTTGATGCAGCAGGGAAACCACATAAATTAAACTAAAGGTACCTATTCCATGGGCACTAAAGTTTCTTCTATTGACGCATAGATGACGCTGTAATGAGCTTTATATAAGCGGCGTTTTTTTATTCGCTCCGGATAGCTGCTATCGAGAGCCGTCATATAAAAAGTGGCTCCCGATAGCGCTCCGTATAAATAGGTAGAGTCAAATATATTTTATATCAAGTTATCGCTAAACAATTGAATTAAAAATGATAGTTTGATTCTAAATAAGTCTAGTTTACCAATAAATTGCGCGTCAAATTTAAATTTAGGCGTAGAAAAATGACAGCTCTCGATAGCAGCTATCGGGAGCGAATAAAAAAACACGGCTATTATTAAATTTCGAAAATAGTATCTTTGAAAGGCTTATCAGCAACGGGTAAGAAAAAGGATATGAATCTAACTTTGGGCGAGCCTACACCATTATAGGAAACTGTTCATTTTTGGATCGGTTAATTTTAATATTAAAAAATAAAATAAATAAATATTTCAGAAAAAAGTGAGCCTAAAGCAAAATGAGTCGTTCGCTCGCTATCGATCAATAACGAGTAACCACTTCACAACAATGTTTGGAAAAAAGAATTGTAAAATCGTTGGATGAAGTGTATGCAGGAAGATCTGCGTTCAAAACATATGCTGTATGCAGTTCTATATTTTTTGACATTTATTTGTTAGATATTTAACATTAATAAAAATGTGTTTTATGTGAATGCTGCTTTATTTTGTCAAAAATTAATTATGTTGTATCTAAGACTAAATTAATATTATATTGTACTCGTAGAAACGTCTTAATACGAATACGAAAAATAGTCGTTGATAAACAGACATAAATAGCTGTAACACAAAATGTACACATATTTTCTCATTAATTTTATTTTACGATTGAACCTTGTTTTGGTATAGAAAGTAAACACCAGTCAAATTTGGTTTTCCCTATCGCTGAACTATTGTCACCCACTATGATATGCATTGGCACCCATTAATTGGATCATTTTTTTCGTATTTTGACGTCTCTATTTATATTATTTTAGTCGTTAGTTGTATTCTCCATTGTGGCATTTGACAAAAAAAAAATATTTTCTGTCAACAAATTTAAAAAATTTCCTAAAAAAAAATTAAAAAGTTTAGTAGAGTAATGGCTGGTCAATAAATGACAAACGGCTCGTGACATATTTTGTACAACTACTAACATAAAGAATATAACTAATTTCTCTCTTTGAGAATAAGAAAAAAATTGAATTTGGTTCGTTTTTCGATTAATACAATTTTTGGCATATTATTCAATTACACAAATTTTATTATATTTTCACATAAAATTTATTAAAATGGCAACATATTGTCAAAAAGAATGAAAATTTCATTTTAATTGTCAAAATATTCAACATGAAATTACATGAAATTGAGCATAAAACGTAATTTATGCTCAAATGGCACAACGTCATGACAAACATATTGAATATTCTGATCTTTTCCTCTCTTGACAAAATTTCAATGCGCATGCTCAAATCAATTTTTATGTATACATATACAGAGGGTGACAAAATTAAGTGAACACATTCTATTTATAGTAAACTTGTCTTCCCAAACTTGAACAAATAAAATGAATACTAAGTTTTCAATTCTGAAATACTTTACAGGTTATTATTTATTAATCCATTAATTGTATACACCAAAAAATTTGTTAGTTCATTTAATACAAAATAAATTAAAAAAGTTGCACTTTAATCCCTAAGACAAAATTAAGTGAACATATTCATCTTACAAGAAAAAAATTAAGATTTTTTGACCATCTTTATTAATTAATATTTAGTATGTCCTCCTCCAGATTTGATGACTGCTTCCAGTCGCCGTGGCATACTTTCTATTAGTTTTAAAGTGGTTTCAGTCGATATTTGTTCCCATGCGTGACTTAAGTTCCTAAAAAAATCGTTTTTATTTGAGCGCTCTTTAAATGGAAATTTTTCATCCAAGATCATCCACAGATTTTCTATTGGATTAAGATCCGGGCTCTGAGGAGGCCATTCCAACAGTTTAATTTTATTTTTTGTAAAATATTCCTTGGCAAGTTTGGACGTATGTTTGGAGTCATTATCCTGCTGGAAGATAAACCTACGTGGTAAACCAATTTTGCGTACTGAATCTTTCAAATTTTTTTTTTAATATGTCCACATATGCACCAGCTGTCATAATATTTTCAACTAAACACAAATTGCCAACTCCACTTCCAGCGAAACACCCCCATACCATAACATAACCACCACCATGTTTTATTGTGGCTTTTATATTTTGAGCTGCATAAGCGGCTCCAGGATTTCTCCAAACTCGATCTCGTTTTTTAGATCCGAAGAGTTGAAATTTACTCTCATCTGACCATAGCACATTATTCCAAAAGTCAAAGCATTTATTTCGATATTTTAATCAATCAAGCAAGTTTTAATCTTTTCTTCATATTTGCTTTGCTTATGAAAGGTTTCTTTCTCTGAATACAGCTAATTTTCCCTTTTTTGTCTTAACCGTCGGCAAATTGTACGTGTGGAAACTGAAAGATTTGTTGCTTCTTTAATTTCGCGAGAAGTTAGTTTCGGGTTTTTCTTCACTTCTCTCACTATTTGTGTGTCTTCCCTTTCTGATGTCTTTCGCTTCCTTCCCCTTCCGGACAAATTTTTTAGAGTTCCGTGTTCTTCATTCTTTAAGTATATTTTTTTCGCGCCAGTGAATGACACGTTGTATTTTACAGCAAGTTGGCGATAGGACAACCCAATCTTACGGTCATTAACAATCCGTTGTCGCAAATCAATTGAATATTCGTTTTGTCTCGGCATATTGCATGAACTTAAAAAATATTCAACAACAAAATTTACTAATTTTTTAAAGAAAACAAATAAAATCATTGAAAATTGTGAATATTGCAAAACTCACCTTAAACCAAAGTTTATTCGAAAAATAACTGGATTAAACATCAAAACATACAGTGTTAACTTAATTTTGTCGCGTCGATTATTGCACATTACATACAAAGTACATATCAACGCAGATAAAAACGAAGTGTAATTTTACAGTTTATACGCAAATAAACGAAAAAGGAAATAAGCAAAACAAAACAAACAAAAAAAAAACAATGTGAGGTTTAGAGATCTCGAAAATTAGGGCATTCTAAAAAAGTGATGTGAGTGTTCACTTAATTTTGTCGCCCTCTGTATGTATTTTGTAAAATGTACTAAAAATTGTCACGAGAAAAAAAATGGATTAGATTTTTTTTTGTCAAGAGAAAAATACGTAAGTGGAGACCGGCCATAAGAGTAGTTAGTATAAGTTTACTAGATTTGTTTTTTAATATAATGTAGCCTATGATACGCAGAAAAATTCAAAAGAGAACCAATATGTAAATTTCTGCATAGTTTCGTCGAATAAATCTTTCAATCCATTTAAAATGGTTCCATTCAAAATTCTGCGTGCAGCAAAATTGGTTTTACCATATCTTTGATAGGGAATTGAATGACTTTGACTACGCTTTTATTTAATGACTATAGTTGTTCAAAAGATATATAAATTGAAAAATAGGTAAACTGTTATTCAGCCCGCCCTGTATATGTTCACAAAAACTGCACGCAAGAAAAAAGGCAACACGGGTTTATATGCATTTCATGCAGAACTCTGCAAATTGTCTTTATTTCTAATTTTGCTGCGAATCAGCAGGCTACAGTAAATCAGTGTTGCCAACTACCATTATTTGTTGTGGGTGCCAGATTGACGTCAAAATAGTGCTAGATTGACAGTGAATAGTGCAAAATTTTTGTTTCGAGATTGACCTCAAAAGAAGAGATGTGTAGTGCCAAAAACTAGTATTTCTAACGTAGGTTTCGACAGTCTTTCAAAACCTGTGTTTTCGACACTTTTTGAAAGGATTTTTTGACAGCGAATAAATTGAAAAACGCATAATTTTTCGTCAGTCAGAGATTTTAGGGTTTTACCCAGAGATGGTTAGTGCCGAAAACTAGTATATATGACTCAGTCTTCGATACTTTTGGACACGAGTTTCTGATAGTCTAGAAATTTTTTGGCATGACTTTTTATCAACGAAAAAAAATTGAAAAATTAATAATTTTAGCTTTATTTATGTTCAGAACTGTTTCAATAGTTTCAAAAATTACCGTTTAAAATGTACTGTATATTTCAAAAATTTGCTGTTTATTGCAATCGCACATTTTTTGATATATTCCAATAGTTTTTGATACTTTTCGACAGTTTTTGATACTTTTCGACAGTTTTTGACACTTTTCGACAGTTTTAGATTATAATTTGAGGGGTTTGACCTACTTTTGACACAATTGTCGAAAAATCCGATTTTTAAGCGTTTTACCCATCCCTGGTTTAACCAATCTCTGCTCAAAACCGGAGATAGGTACTGTCGAAAATTAGTATTCATGGCACAGTTTTCGACACTTTTTGAGATGTGTTCTTGACACTCTTTCTAAATCTGTGTTTTTTGGACACCGTTTGACACGATTTTTTGACAGCGAGAAAAATTGAAAAATGTAAAATTTTAGCTTCTTTTACGTTCAGAACTGTTTCAACAGTTGAAACATTTTGGAAATTTAGCAATATATTTCAAAACCTAAACAATAAAAATATTCTGGTTCCTCGTTTTTCTCAATATCACACACGCAGCTTTTAACACTTCCCGACAGTTTTTTACACTTTTAGAGAGTTTTTGACAATTGTTGAGCATAAATTAATGTTTTTGACAAAATCGTCGAAAAGTCAGAATTTTAGCGTTTTATCCATCTCTTCTCAAAACCTAGTGCTAAATTATTGTACTATCTAATATCTAGGATGTTCACTGATGGATTATGATAATAAAACGGTATATTTGGATATATTTTACCTCTACTACTGTTAAAAATATCCTGATTATTGTTTTATTACTCGAGTGAACGCGTTTTTAAGATTTTCTGATACCGGGCGCTTCGGCTTTGAGCTTCAAAAATAAAATGTATTTCTTTTTCGAGTTATGTTAAATTAGTGTATTTTATTGATAATGTTTAATTTTAATTTAAATAGTTTTTTTAATGTGATAATTAAAAAATAAAGTCTGTCTATAAAGCCAAGGCAATGCGTTCCAAAGGAGACTGCATCATTATAAATTAGTATAAAGTGAAGTTTTTCTTTTTGTTTGGTGAAATAATTTATTTGACACAGTTATTCTAAATTTACCGAAGAATCTACTTCTTATTAAGGTTACAAATTCACAGTATCTTAGTTCTTCCTGTAACAAGCGTGTAAAATGAACTGTGTAAAATGAATAAAATGTTTGATAGCACCCGAAAGTTCTAAGACAACGGCAACGATCGACGTATGCAAGGTTATTATACGCTTCACATTTGCGGTAACTAAAAATTTTGAGGCGTTTGGTATATACATAATTAGCATAAAAGACTTTAGTAAATTAATAGTAAAATTTATTTTTGTTATATTGGTCAAATAGTTACTAGGATTACTTTGCTCATATAAAAAGTTAAAATAATTTTCGAGTGAGTTCGTTTTATAAAATTAGATATTTTTTTGCTCACGAATGCGGGTTTATTTAAAAGATTTTTTCTTCAAATAAATTTGATGCAAAATTAATTTTTCTTCATACATTTATAACCGGTCACAAAATAAGAAATGCAAAAAACAACAATATGAAAATTTACTATAAATTTACTATGCACTTTCCGAAAAAGATTGAAAATTTGTATTTTCGTAGCTTGTTACAAATTTCAGATAGGTCTTTTTCTGAATGTGCTTAATTTTGGTATTAAGTTTATAATAAATCACATTTTTAAAATATTTTTTATTAATATCAATGTTCAAAATATCGGTGCTTTTTTGTAATATTTAAATTTAAATTTTGTAATTCGCAGAAAGGGAAGGGAAAACCCTTGTTTTTTGGAAATAATTTTCCGTTATCAGAAAACTCCGAAAAATTTCAAAAATTAGACTTAAAAATATGCCGATCTGGTAAGTGTGCTAGTTTTGTAGCTCAAAAATCATTCCGAATATTTGTTTTACCTGTAGCTCAAAAAAAGCCGGATATCTTTTATCCTCATCATCAGTGAACAAATCGAAGAATTTAGGTGTCAGCGGAAAGTTTGGAAAATTTAGTAAAGCTTATCTAGATGAAGTTAGTGATAAAATGTTTTCATATGTTCAAGTAAATTAATTTCTAATAAAATGAAACATTAACCAAACATTGGAAAATGATGAAATGTTTTCATATGTTCAAGTAAATTAATTTCTAATAAAATGAAACATTAACCAAACGTTGGAAAATGATGAAATCATTTGTTCTATAACAAAGACAGTCTGTTGAAACTTGTTTTATATATGTAGTAAATTTTATAAATTAATTAAAATTGGACAAACCCAAATTAATAATTCGATAAACACGGTTAATTAAAAAATAAATTGGCATCAAATAGATGTATTCAAAATCCACAAAAAGACTGCATTGCATGTGGTTTTTTAAATGTGTCTTCGCTAAATCCATATTTTCCATCATTTCGGATCCACCCATGTTTATTGCTGTATTGTTTCGGTAAAATTGGAATAACATACATTTTGGATAGTTTCTTTTATCAAAGCAACAGGTAAGATATTTTTTAAATTATGAAATGTCACTTTCTTCGTCGTCACGAAAAAATTTAGAAATAATAAAATCCAAGACTGCAGCTAAACGTAACAAAAAATCAGAGTAAATATATGTACCTATCTAACTTAAAAAAAACTTGGATAAATTTAATACCTTTTTGGTATTATTTTTATGCAATTGTTGTTCTAAAAGTCGCGAGTATAGGCAACTTAGATATACCCGTTAAAGCTTGTTCAGACGAGGGATTGGGAATCCAGATTTGCCTAATCAGTTTATTTGTACTCTGGATTAATTTTTCTAGCGTTCAGACTATAAGAGAAATTCGCAATTAAAAATTGCTGAAAACTGTTCAAAATCCTAGATTTTATAGGAAAACCTTCGAGTTCATATGAATTAGTACTTTTTTGAAAGTGCTAGAATTAGTGCTAAATTTACCGAAGTAATGCCAAATTGCACTAAGGTGTAAAACTGGTTTTTAGGGTGCTAAAATAAAATGGATAGTGCTAAATCAGGCACCGAAAGTGCTAACTGAGCAACCCGGTATCCCGAAAATTCATCGAATCACAATTCTGCGAACAACAATTTTACGAAATCACAATTCTTCGCAATACCAATTCATCGATAACACAATTCACCGAAAAATTCATATTAAAAGTTCTAAAAGATCTATAATAAATTGATTTTAGTGTGAGACTTCGTTTATTTTTATTATTTTTTTTTTAATTCATATTTATTTTTAATGTGATGAAATTATTTATTTATAACCAACAATAAAATTATTTAAACATTTTAATTTTAATTTGTTATTAACAATATAATTTTTATAATTATTCGAACGAATTATACCTATATAAAAAAAATCTCAGCAAAAATACAAATAATAAGAAGAAGAAAATTATAAACTATATATTTTTTATAAATAATTTATTTGGGAGCGGCTCGAAATCTTGTTTTCCAAAATCTTGTTGTTTATTTATACTTTATAAAAGAGAATAGATTCTATATAATCCGCTCCTACATGCGGCATGCAGTGCGACATGTTTGCTGGTCTCGGCTCCAACGTCCCCCGAAGTTCAAATCTAAAGCCTCTCGAAGGGCTAAGCGGGGGGAAGCGCAGGACCTGCATGCAGCACGTGTGCTTTAAATGCAGATCTGGGTCCTCACTTCATGCAGAAATTCTGCACTTGTAGAAATACAAGCATCATTATGCTGGAAACAGATGTGCAGATCTGCGTTCAAACTTATTTATTTGATCAATATTGATTTTAATATACATTTTTGGCGTTATTTTACTTTACATATACATCGGGAAAATCAAGTAAGGAGTATATATTTTGAAAATTTTTGAGTGTAGGATTGTGCATCTGTAGTTTTTAGGAGGAGAAGCTAAATTTCCCCGGAAATTACCTCATTTCCGGGAAAATTTCCACTTTTTTTTTATTTATTTTTTTTTTCAAAATAAGGTAATATGTTATAATTAACAAATATAATTTAACAAATAATTTAAAAAAAGAATTTTTATTTTATTAATTTTTATTAATTATAAATGCTTCGTCAACCTTGCAGATACAGATCAGAGAGGGTTTTCACACTTATCGCTTCTACTGATAGTACCACAAATGTTAAAATATTTTAAAAGAACTTTTTCCAAAATTTCTTATACTAGCAAAGATTAATATTTTCAAGATTTTTATTAATAATATCGCTTATCGCTTCTTCTGATAGTACCACAAATGTTAAAAAAAGCCACTTTTGTAAAAATAACCATTTTTTAAATATAATTTTAATTCGTTGTATACCTTAGAGGATGTGGGCTGCCTCCCCCAAACCGCCGCTTATTCTTCATGCTTCAAATTTTATTTATAATTTGAAACTAAGTAAAAAAAAGTGGAAAAATTACTTGCACTGTCGAAAAATTGTTAAGATTCAATCCTAATATCAATATTTTTATAAAAATTGCACATTTTTACGTATTTTGAATAAAAAAATACACAACTTTTTCAACTAAAAAGTGAAAATTTTCCCGGAAAATAATTTTCCGGTGAAATTTAGCTTACCCCTTATAAAAACTATAGATGCACAATCCTACGTTCAAAAATTTCCAAAATATACTCGTATACTCCTTAACTGATTTTCCCGATGCATACGTAAAGTAAATTTTAGCCACATTTTTTTATCTGAACGATGCCTTATTTTGTCACAAATAAATTAATTTGTATCCTCCATTTTGGCAATTGACAAAAAAAATATTTTCAGTCAACAAATTAGAAAAGTAGATCATGGCGACACGATTATCGCCGAAATTTTTAGAATCTGTTTCTAATTTTGTCACCAGCGTTTCAATGTTACCAACTGATTTTTTGATCATTAAGTTGGTAGTAGCAAATTTTTGGCTTTAAATTTTTTCCACCAAAAAAAACCGCAAAAAATAAAGTTTTTTAAATAAAGGGCGGGCCAATAAGGCCAAACGAGAAGTTCTCGGGACGCATAATCTCGTGAAACAGCGAGGTCAATTGGCCCCTAAAACGTGCTTTATTTCAAAAGTATGGTGTATGCCAATAAGCCAGCAACAATTTAAGAGCTAAAGGATGAGATAATAAGTCATATTGGTGGAATAGAGGAGTAATTATACCAGGATGTCATTCTAAATTTCGACAAACGGATTGATATGTGTCGCCAAAGCCGTGGTGAATATTTGGCCAATATTATCTTTCACATATAATTGTTATCGATCAATAAGTCACACTTTATCACACATTTTTGAAATATTATTTTAATTCATGTTATACCCTAAATTCTAACATTCATAGAAATTAGAACACTGTTTAAAAAATTTTTTTTTTCATAATTATTCACATACTAAAATATCGAACTCGCCAAAGCCGCTTAGCATTGGATTCTTTGCGCAAGGATGACCGAAAATCGTAAAATAAAAAAAGCTCCTCAAAGCAAATTTTAATGCGATCTTCCTTTTAACGGGATACTTAACTTTGTATTTTTTGGTCTTTTTATTTTTGCCATAAGCCAGGCTTCCAATTTTTTCTCTTAAGTTTTCACTTCCTCAACCACAAAAAACGTAAATTCAATCGCCAAATTTAATTTAATATAATATTTCTTTAATTCATTAAACGTTCCAAATATATCGTTTGAAAAAAAAAATTTTTGAGCTACTGAGTTTAAGGTTATGCTGTTTGTTTTGTTTTGTAATTTTGTCTTCAGTTGCTGACGCCCTCATTTTGTTTACTGACGCGAAATCGCCAGCAGACAAATATATTTTGAGGTCGTCGCTTGTAGTTATCGCTCTTGTTCTGTTTATGCCTTGAAAGGATACAAAATATTAGACTTGTATTCAAATTTTGCTTACTAAATATGTCTCAATAATATAGTTAATATCTTGGTAGCTTGTAACCTGACCTTTGAATGCCCGAATAATATAAAACAAGCCGCAGTCAAATTACATCAGTAGTTTTATTGTTATTTCCTGACATGTTACTTTATACATATTTACGTTACAATTGTATGACTTAGATACGGTGTCAAAACGGTGCGACCGGAATCATATTGCAAATTGTTTAGTTTTATTGTTTGTATCCATTCTAACTTTATTTGCTGTTGCCGTTGAGCTGTTTACAAAATTGTTTTTTGCCAATGCTGTGTAGCTCCTATTGAAATAAGTAATACAGTTTTGACACTGATATATTGATCAGAAATAAACAGCTGACCATTTGTTTTCTGTCTGCTTCCAATCGAAACTTTTAACTATCGTAGTATAATTGATTATGCAACAAAAAAAAAAAATATATATAGTATGTATATATATAGTGCTGGCAAAAACAAATTGAGCAAACATATTATTACTAGGTTTTTCTTAACTTGCTTTCTTGTCTATCTGTCTGTCTGTTTGGGTCAAAATTTGAGGTCGAAATTTGAAGCACTTCTCATCTTTCGATTTCGCTGAAATTTTGTTCACTTGGTTGCTTCACCTGACAATCTCATATTTTAAAACATTCGAAACAAAAATGTAAGAAAATTTGTATGTGTTAGTGCATAAACTGTTAGTGAGATATGTTAGTGTAAAATATTTCACGTTGCAGGAGTTGCAATATACATATATGAAATTGCTAATAATTTTAAAAAAAGTAAAAGTTCCGTAAATCAATTCTTTATAAAAAAATAAAAATAAGTTCTTGGTGTACTTAATGTGAAAATCTCTCGTATACCCTGCATATCTCGTACAAGATTGAATGTCAATACGAATGCGCTCCACGTTTTTAGTTGTTGAAAATTGGTGCTAATTTTAAGTATAAATGCCCAGATAATTCTATATGCCCAGAAAAAATTATTTTCTTCTTTTTAGTGCATTAGAAAAACGTGGTATTTTAAAAATTTTTTTTTATATATATTTTTTATTACAAATTGGAGTATTTTTTTGCTAAAATTACAAAACTTTTTAAAGCAATTGACTTAATGTTTTATTTTAAATACAATTATGACTCATTTAAAAATAAGAAATAAAAAATAATAGCTAAAATTTTGGGGCAAAATCGGAGAATTGGTAAAATATTCAAAATATCCCATTTGGCACTTAATGGAAGTAATGAATTGCAAGTAAATGTATTTTATTAATTTGTGGAAATTCTATCTTCAATATTAATAATTTGTTGAACCGTCTTTTGCCTCTATTACGGCGGTACAACCCCCCAACTGATGTGTAAAAAAATTGATCATGCAATTAGTTTATTTTACGCCTACCGTTCTTGGCCATAATTAGGGTGCAGATGTTTTATTGCCTGCAGGTATTTTATCGAGGATAAATAGTGCATATTTTGTAAGATAAAGTTATTCTGTAGGTGATCCTAGTCAAATAAAGAATAAAGTGCAATTTTAGTTAAAAAAAATGGGAAAAATTAGTGAGCAGTGTAAAAGCAATATGTTGATTTTGGGGCGAGAAATTTAACCACGCGTGAAATAGCAGAAAGATTAAACATTCCTAAACGTACTGTCGCGTGGAATTTAAAAAAAAATGCGAGAGATGGGCAGTACACAAAGAAAGAAAAGCTCTGGAAGGCCCAGAAAAACAACGCCAGTGGAAGATCATTTTTTAATATTAAAATGTCATCGGAACCGTTTTAAAACTTCATCGGACAGAAGAGGGGATCTTGAGCGAGGAACGGGAAAACAAATTTCAGCCAGCTTAGTGAGAAAAAGACTTGTTAAAGCTGGTTTGAGAGTACTTAAACCAGCCCAGAAGCCTGAGTTCACATTACGAGTAAAAAAAAAACGTTTGCTATGGGCCCAGGAGCATGTTTCTTGGACTCAAGAGATGTGGAATAATGTGATTTTCTCCAATGAATCAAAATTCAAGCTGCATGTTGGAGATGGAAGAATTCCATTTCCAAAAGAGAATCTCGCGAGAGGCTTAGCAACGAATATCTTTTAAGACTTCCACCGAAAACTGAAGTTACAAAATTACAGCAGCTGTTTATCTGCAGGTCCTACTTAACGAATTTGAGCCTTCCGTGTTAAAGCTTTTTGGCGAGACTTGCAGATTTATTTTTCAACAGGACAACGCTCGGTGCCATACCGCCAAAGTTGTGAGTTATTAAATTGAGATAAACATAAATAATTGGTTAAAAACTTGTTTTTTTTCTTATCTCTTCATTTAAAGGTAAAAAAGTACTTCACAGAAAAAAATATCGATGTGTTGAGCTGGCCCTCGTACAATCCAGACCTAAATTCCATAGAAAATATTTGGTTTATAATGAAGCTAGAAGTAGCAATAAAGCGCCCAGAATCAATTCAAGCTTTAAACAGTTTGTTGATGACGATTTGGGAATCCATACCTTCTACGACTTTGAAAAATATATCAAATTCAATGAATCAGAGGTGTATCGCTGTAATAAAAGCAAATGGCGGTCCAACAAAATATTAATATTAACGATAGAATTTCTATAAATCAGTAAAGAACAAAAACAAAAAATTAAAAACTAAGTTTTTAATTTATTCCATTACTTTAACTCCAATCAACGTACATATTTTGAATATTTTGGCATTTTTCGGGTTTTCCCCTAAATTAAAGGTAATTTTTTTTTTTTTTTTTTCAAAAAATTAGGCCGTACATGTATTTAAAATGAAACAATAAGCCAATTGCTTTCAAAAGTTTTGTAATTTTAGCAAAAAAACACTCCAATTTGTAATAAAATATTTTTGCCCAATTATTTTTTCCAGCACTGTATATATATAATTTGGATTGCCTACCAGAATACTATCACGCGTTATCACAAAATGGAAATTGTTATTGATATTTCGCAAGAACAAGTGCTGAATCATGCCTTGTTCTAAATATAACACTATTGAAAAATTCGTTTCTAAAGCTGCATTTGGTATCATCATATCACCAACAACCAATCAAGCAAATAACAAACCGATTAATATCATTTAACAAGCCGCACGATAATAATAACAATAATAATATCCGGATAACAAAACTTAAGACAAAAGTCTTAATTCTTGGTATCGTATTCAATCCTTAACACAAGAAATACAAATAAATTAAACTGAATGCAGGTGGTAAACACGCGACCGTCTCAATACAATATGCAGGTGAATTTTGTTAAACTTATATATTATATCTGCGCTTATGTTCGTATGTTGTCTATGTCGGGTGTCACGATTATTTAATTTTCATAACAAATTCTTCTTGTGTTCTTAACTCTTTTTTAAGAGATACACATATACACTCATCAATTTGAACTTTTGAAAACGTATATTAAATAATAACTAATTGGGTTTGGGGTAACAAAAAAAAATTAAAAGACGTCCGTCACCTGGATATAAAACAATATTTTTTTCGATAATTGAAATGAAACTGAATGGATATAAAATATAAAATGTATTATACTGTCGTATGTTATAGAGAACACAGCAGCGCAGGCATATGTACACTGAACTCATCGTCATCAAACAGCAAACAACATACATCAGAAAGAAAACAACACACAAACCAAGGTTTATGATTGAATTGGAAATCATTGATTTCATGTATGTATACGAGTATATCAGTACTAAACCAACTAACCACTTTTATGACACGTGCTCGTTTCATATTTGATGGTACTTGTCGCAAGCACACCTTTAAAATACTGTATCTCTTACTTAATTCTTTAACTAAGTCTATTTTATGTATTGGTATGCTGCGCTAATCTATAGAGCATCTCAGCTATTAAAAAATAGGAATAATCATAATTGAGTAACTATTACAAAAAAATATTTATTTATATACGAATTGAAGGTTTTCACAATTATTTTTAATTTTTTCTAAAATTTCCGGTGGAAAAATTATATATATTACTTTAAAATTATTTATTCCAACATCTCGTCTAGTTTTATTTGTTCATATATGTAGTGTATACTAATATATGTACATATGCATCAGGTTGATTAATATTAAAATAAAAAATAACGTTTACAATATACCTCTTAATTGTGCAATTGTGTAATAGCAAAAATAATAGTCTAAAATAATTTTTAACTTACCGAAATACAAAATCAAATTTCGATTTGGTATATCTAAATGTGTTTGATGAAGTTCATTTAAAGTGCTATCTGAAAATAGGAAGAAAGAAAATTACGTTAAAATTTTTAGCTTATTGTTACAGTCTGTTCGTGTGAATTGCTAAATGTTTGGTAACCGAATACATTGCTCCCAGCTAGTCAACGTCTTATGAAAATTTCATATTCAATATTTTTTATTTTTTTATTTATTTCTTATTTATTTATTTCATAGTAAACTCCTGATTTTATAATAAAATGTATCGGGGCTACGATTCTATTATCAATTATACAATATTTTATAATAATTATACATACATATAAAAAAGTACGTTTATAAGAATATTAAATTCTAGAATTTATAAGTTCAATTGAAAATTATATTTGTGTGTAAATAAAAATAAACCGGCTTAAATTTCGAATATAAATATAACTTTTTCTGAATTGGCTACTTAATAAATAGTTAGTAGATGTGGCAACGGCGTAATATAAATTTGAAGGTTTCCAATTAATTAATAACCACTAACCATTAGCAATTATGCATTTTAAAGGCAGCCTGACACACGACGATTGCTAAAGATGAATTTGTGTAGAGCTTTCATAACATATTTTTATAGATTAATATTATTTTCTAAGAACTTGATGTAAAGTGAAAACATATGCTGACTTATTGAATGGATTTTTAGCGTCACACTTGGGAATTTATAGATGCAGACATCGTTAGTTTGATTTATTATATTAATCTGGCAATTACTAGAACCCACAATTTTCTAAGGTTGGCTTTGGCTATAAAATGTTAAAAAAATAAATATATATTTCTACGAATTATTTAGCAATATTGGCCTGCATATTCTGATATAGACGATAATTTTCCATCAACAAGACTAATCGAACTTTTAATAGTTCAACTATTTAAACAAATTCAAAGCTCTTAACGAACCCAACCTTAACTAAATCGAAAACATGATGCACTACATAAAAGCTCATTCACAATAATAATAACAACAAAAATGAGATTACATCTTTACTTTTTTATAAAATGTATTTCTTGATTGTCTTTCCACATCAAAAAATTAAATTCTTTAAGAATTACAAAACTATATATCCAATTTTTTTTTCGTTTTTTTAAATGTCATTTATTACGTAACGGATACACAAATAATATAAAAACAAAACAAAAATTATGAATAAAATAAAAACAATTAAATTAAGAAATCAATTTTAACGTATTTATATTTGCTTGTGTTTAAATTATTTGTAAGCTTAAAACTAAAAAGTCAACAATTTTTTTTTTTTTTGCACAAAGTGAAATATGAGACTGAAAAGAATTTTTTAGGTTTGTTGGTTTTAATTTTAATTGGATAGAGACGCGAGTTGCGTGATATTGGACTGTCATTTTGGACTTAAAGATGTAATATAAATATAATATATTTTTTTGAATGAGAATCTTTCATATAAACGTTTATAGTTTTTTAAGCTGTACATTTTCTCTAGGTTAGGTTAGGTTGGTGTGGCTGCTTAGGTACACTTAGACCGATGATGGTCCATTGTGATACCACAGGATATATCCCCTCTAAAATTATAAAAATTCTTAATCCTATCTTACTTCAAATTCGTCGTAACGGAGGAAGGTTATACTAAAGGTCAATTATCGTATAGATGATTAAATACGGTAAAAATCGATTTGTCCGTGTTTTATTGAAATACGTATTTTTTCGGTTTTAACTACGAAATATTCGTACATAAATAAAATAAGAATAATCTAAATATATTTTTTTTTATTATTTATTCTATTTACCTACTAATTTTTAGGACGGTAAATGGATTTACCAAATTTAGTGTATAATAATATTTTAACGAAGATTATTAGGCTTTTATTTATTAATAATTAAAAAACTGGTATTTTAGCCTATATTTTCAAAAACGTTTATTTAGCTAACGTTTCAAACCGAATTTTTGTTCATCTTCAGCGCTTTAAATTTTTTTTTTTTTTTTTTGATATAAAATATGGTATAAACACAACTCAAAAACTACTTACAGATTGTTAATTTTAAATAAAATTATCAAATTAAACAATATTAAAAAGTTAAAAATAATTTAAAAATATTTATTATATGTAAACGGAAAAAAAATTAATTAAAAAATATTTTATTTCATCACATAAAAAATAAAACAATAATAACCATTTTCCGTTAACTAGACAGTTCAATTCAAGGAAAAAATTATTTGAATATGGAAATTGAATAAAAATATCAAGAGATTGTCTTTTATGATTTAACAATATCAAACACTTATATTGTGTCATAAAGAAGGATACCAATAGTATAACCGTTGTACTAACTAAATAATTACTTGTTTTGGATCAAATGATTATAATTATTTTGAAGGTAATTGCTATCCGACAGTTTATTGATACATTGGTATCCATCTTTATGTGTATCATCTATAAAACTCGTCTATTGGTATGGCTCGATTCTTTTTCAAGAAATTTAACATTTTCCAAATAAATTTCGCGGTTAGTTTCATGTAAATGTATTGACAAAGCACTCGTAAGCTCAGAACTCACTTTATTTAGATTCAATCTTTTTGCGTTTCTTTTATGTTGACAAATGAGTTGTATTAAAATATTTTTTAATTAAATTTTTTTCCGTTTACATATGTACATATATGATACATATTTTTAAATTATTTTTAACTTTTTAATATTGTTTAATTTGATAATTTTATTTAAAAACAACAATTTGTAAAAAAAAAAAATTTAGAAGCTCTGAAGATAAACAGGAATTCTGTTTGAAACGTTAGCTAAATAAACGTTTTTGAAAATATAGGCTAAAATACCAGTATTTTAATTATTAATAATAATATTTGTCCACGACTAACGTATAATATACTCATTATACGTTTGTTTCTTCAATTATAATGATATCCATTATTCACTGCTAGTTTATCTAGTAGTCCCGTCTTCCATTATTCACTACTACCAAATAAAAATCTCATTTTTGAAATTTTATCTAGTAGTCTCTTGCTATTTTTATTGAGACGTCAAAATGTCGACGTAAATTATTTTAGGTTTATTAAAAGAATTTGATAATAAAATACATTTTTTTTTTCGGTCGTGGACAAAGTATCATATTCTACTCGCATATAATGACTGTTATTCACTCAGATAATTTACGACACTCGCCTATCGGCTCGTGTCGGTAAACTTCATCTTCGTGAATAACAGCTATCATTATATGCTTGTTGAATAATATACTATTATTGAATAATTTGGGTGACTGTGATGTAAAAATTGTATTCCTTTGGTACGTAATCGTTCCATTATATTGCTTTTGAATTATTTTTCTTCATAATTTTTATAAAATGTTTTGATATATTTAACCTACATTGGCCTAAAACGTTCTGTTCAGCTAGTCCGGATCATATTACATCAGCGGAACTTCAACACAACTCAATAATTATTCTGCCTTATCTGGAAGTGATATTGGACCTAAGCCTAATAACTATCATTATTTCTTTGGAAATCTTGGAAAGGCTGTTAGATGTGTATATTAAAGGAAAAATAGGATCCAGTAAGAGGACACTATCTCAGCATGCGTACATATACGTACATAGATCTGTGGACACAACTCTGCATGCCTTAGTACGTAAACTAGAGAAATTGATTAATTCGAAATTGTTCTGTTTAGTGGCCTTCCTGGATAAAGAAGGCGCCTTCAATAAGCGAAAGCAGAGACAATCAGCGAAGGTTGTCATTTTGCAGGTGAACTTCCATGTGAAGAAGTTAATTAGTCATATGATGGTAAGCAAGGCTCGGAGCGGAGCGATTCCACTATCAAGAGGCGCGTAATTAGGAGGACCCCGCAAGGGTTCTTGTGCCCCCTGCTCTGGAACATATTGGAAAATGGGTTACTACTGGAGCTGTACAGAGAGAGGGTATTGAAGTTATTGCTTACGCAGATGACATGGCTATAGCTAGTACCGGGAAATTCCTAGGCACGATTATGGACGTGATTCAGAATGCGCTCGCAATCGTTACGAAATGGCCCGCGAAATGAAGACTGGGAATTAGCCCGGCCAAGACAGAGCTCCCGGTAGTTCCTTGGTAATCTCGGTAGTTGTCCCTTCTAACCTGAATGACACGAGATTAACATTTATTGACAAAGCAAGATATCTCGGCGTTATCTTGGACAGTAAGCTTAGTTGGAAGCCCAACATTCTGGAGAGAGTAAACAAAGGTACTTTAGCTATGTACTTCTGTAGGAACGCCATTGGTAATAGATGCGGTCTGTTATACTGACCCTACACTGTCGTTCTGAAACCTGTACTCATCTATGGAGTGAGTATGTAGTGGCCAGTTTTGGACAAAATAATTTATAAATATAAAATAGAGAAGGTGCAAAGAACGGCCTGTGTGCTTATAATGGGAGAATTACACATGCTTTAAAGGTTATGTTGCACTTTATTCCGGTCAACATTTTTGGCAAAGAGATTACGGCAAATACGGCTACGCGACTTGCAGCCGACTCTCAGTGGGGATATCTGCGCTTCGAGAAGTGTTTTCGGACAACGTTCCCTTCAAGGAAATCCTGGAGGGATGGATCGATATCGGAAAACGAAACTTTGCAATTCTTCACGGACGGGTCTAAGTTAGACAGCAAAGTGAGAGCTGGAGTATTATGTGATAAACTTTCTATCCACCTCCCTGGATACTGCAGCGTATACCAAGCTGAGGTGACAGCGATTGAAGAGGCCTTGCTGTTGTTGAGGCATATGTGGTATACCCAGGTGATACCGCAATATATGTAAATAGTCAAGCGGCAATCAGGTCGCTGGAATCAGTCTCTTTGGCGTCACAGGTGGCGTTTAGATGTCCCTGATCTCAATAGAAGGAAGGAAAGGACAATTCTGGGGAAGCCTATGCCAGCGCCTAAACTAGCATTTACGAAACAAGTGAGCCTCAGCAGAGGAAGGTGGACTAACACCTACACCTGTAGTGTAGCAAGACAAGTTTGGCCGAAGCTATACATCGTGCCCACTAGAACAGTAATGTAGACGTGAATTAAGAACGGTCGTAAGGATTTTCAAGGGGCGCTGCCTTTTTGGAGAACATACAAGAAGGCTGAGTGTGGGGCCAAATGACTTCTGTAGAAGCTGTTTGGACAAGGAGGAGGAAGAGACGTTGGTTCAATTGCTTTGCTCATGTACAGCATTGGCACTCAGAAGGCACAAACATTTGGATAAAATGTGGGAGGTTTTATGCTACATAAGTATCTCAAAATCGTTCCAGCAAGGGTAAAACGGATATATCCTGTGGTATCAAAATGGGCCGACACTGGTCTAAGTGTGCCCAAGCAGCCACTCCAACTTAACCTAGCCTTTAAATCCGAAAAGTTGGAAAATAAATTCTGCAATTGAAAATTTGGAAAATTCCGATTTAAAGTTTATCAAATTCGTAGCTAGGCTTTGACTTTCACGCCAGTGGACGTGTTTTTTTCTGAAATTTTTTTTTTTTAATTTTTTTTTTTGTCGCAAATCAAAATTTAAGTCAATGTTCGAGCCATGCAGATATCATCCCGATAACTAACAGACAAGGTGGAGTAAGATAAAGAAATCGTTATAAATCCATTTTCTTACAAATTCGGTAAAGTTTGAGGGTCAAGGGCAATGATCGAGTGAAGCCAAAAGAAGCTGATGTATATACTTGTTTCAAGCAAAGACTCAAGTGAGGCTAGGAATTAGCGCTGCTACTGGTGAAAGTGTTGCTGTATTTTTTCTTTCTTTTTTGTTCCAGCTCTTTTGGTACACTCTATTGTGAATGAGCTGATGCTCAAAATAGAGTGTGCCGAAAACTATGTAAATTCAAAAGTGCACAATAAATAAATAAATACAATCAATATTTTCAACTAAGTAATTGTATTTAGGGCATTTTTAACACATTGAAGTTGTGCATTTTGTACTGGCGCATATGGATGTATCTACTAATGTATAAAACAGGGCAACAACAAACCGTAGTATTGTAGTACTGACAATAGTATAATTTCCTTCGTTCTACCACCATTCATCTATAAAAACAATGTGTTAACAACAAGTTAATTAACCCTTACTGTCACAAAGATAAGACGTCAGAAAAACTGAGTGAATGCTTTTGAACCGTTTTTAAAAATGAAAACTTAAATAAAACCTTTAAACTGGTTTAAATTTACAGGTTTATAAATTTAAACCAGGGATATTAGTAATTTATCATTTTTTAATAAAACTAATTTTTATAACTTTTCAGAGTATATTGCAGACATATTGAGCAATGCGCAAATAGATAATACACACAAATATGTACTGATTTTAACACATAGTACTAATGGTGTAAAACAAGTACAGCGGCGTTTTGGGTACGTGGGTAAATGGGTACGTGTGTACTTAAAGAGATGTAACTTTAATACTTCCAGTTAGTATATGGATTTCATTTAAGATGAGGTTCACTTTAAGGTCCCTATGGAGGTCATTGTTCCGGACATACCAAGGTCCATCAACGATGTTCCTTAATATCATATTCTGAAATCTTTGGATGATATTTACGTTGCTCTGTTTGGCACTACTTCAAAGCTGAATACCATAAGTCCAAATCGGTTTCAATAGTTGCTTATAAAGTACTTGTTGTATGCTGATAAAGAAGAGTTCCTTCCCATCAGCCAATACATTTTCCTGTATTTAAGTCTTAATTCTTCACTTTTCTTCTTCTCGTGTGATTTCCATCGTAGTTTAGCATCCAGGGTCATGCAGAGATACTTAGCTGTGTTCGCATGCGTTATTATTTCCCGATTTATGGTAATCGGGATATGTTCGAATCGTCTATTTGTAAAGTTGATATGAACTGATTTAGTTTCATTTAGTTTTATTCTTCATCTTTTTGTCCATTTATATTTTTGAGTTATAGCTAATTGTAACTTCTGTGTTGATTCTACATCGCTTTTTCCAACAGCTAAGATCGCCGTGTCCTCTGCAAAGGTCGCCAGTGTGTTGTTTTCTAATGTAGGAAGATCATAAGTGTATAGTAGGTAAAAGCCGGCCCTAATACGCTGCCCTTTACAACTTACTCCTGAAGAACCTATCTTTCAAGTAAGATTCCGCAGTATTTTAGCAAATTGCATTGGTAGACGATTTCTTAACTTGTGGTTAAGTCCCTCATGCCACACTCTATCAAACGCTTGTGCAACATCTAGAAATACTGTTGAACAGACCTTTTTCTCCTCAAGTGCTTTATCAATTATACTGGTTCCTTTCTATTAGAGCTATATAATTTTTGGAAATAACTTTACAACCCAAATCTATTTACAGGGGTTATCCGGAAAAAATGAAGGTTTTTATATTCTGAAAAAGTTTTGCATTTATCTTATGAAAAAATTGCGATGAATGTAAAAAGGTGGTAATTAAAATAGAAACTCGATAAATAAAAATCGATTAGTAATATTTTGCTAACACATTTCAACTCAAATAAAAATTGATTCAATTATTCATTACATAAGTATATAGTCTTATCAAGCTTTAAAAATACATACACAAGCAATACTATTACATCAAAAACTCAATCAAACCATAATAACTGTAGATGTATGGTATATAATACGTACATATTTTAATAGCGCGATAAAGAAATACAAGATAAATAAGGCAAAAATCGCAAAATTTATTCTAGTGGTGGCAAAATTACTAGTAACATTATACATATGTCCTCCTCCCCCAAAATATCCGCGATCGACCAGTCACAAATCGTATATAATATTTCCTCATCGAATTCGTGCAATATAACCAATTTTGTTCAATTCGTTCATTATTTTGCAAAGTGATTTAATAAAACTTTCAATATCAAAACAAAAAATATTTCAGATCATAGTTTCGTATAGTTGTGTTTATTATAATATACATAGTTTGACCTGTTATGACGTTTAAATAATGCACAATATAAAACAAATAGTAAAATTATATTACGTACATATAATACCATACATACACCGTACATACAACATACATATACATATACGTCCGTCTCTATATAATAATATATGTATTATATACAAATGTGGGGATTTTACTTATCTTTCGATTATTTTATAAAAAATTTTAATTTATTGACTGTTGTTGCTTTTGCAAAAAACTATAGAAATTGTTTACTAAAAAGAAAACACTATTTTACAATCCACTATCTTTATAGTGAAAATGGGGAAATTAAATTATGTGATGATGATTGGTTATGGTTGATTAGAGAGCGAGATTTCTCTGAGGTTACTACTTATAATACACAATACCAAACAAAAACAGGGTCATACTTTATACAACGTATTTAATATATACAGAATACAGCAAACAGTAATTGAAACTTTAAATGTAATATTTTGTCATAATTTCATTTCTACTTATTATGTTATGTACATTAACATTTATATTTATAAATTTTTGTGGAACGCGCAATTATAAGCGAAAAAAATGTAATTTGTCCTTGCTTATTGTTTTGTGACGGTCGAAACAACAAAAAAAAATCGTCGTCATATTTAAACTACCTAATAAAAAGAATATATAATACGAATATGTAAACGTATAAGAGACACATTTGGATTAGCACATACTCGTACTATATTTCCCGATATTTCCAAATCGGACGAATCGCAACAATCGAAGCTCAATGATTCAAATCACATGTGCAATATGCCTTAAACGAGTACATATGTACACTTGTTTTATGCAAATATGCCCTAAGATCTTTTTTTATATTCCATCAATGATAAATATGTGCGAAATATAATTATTTATGATAAAAACAACAATAATAATGCTAATTTGACCTAAGATCAATGTGATTAATTAATTTAATTTAAATTTAAAGTCTAAACGTAGTGTATTTTACTAGAATAACTTAGTTGGTATAATACACGATTAGATAAGTAATAAATGTGTATCTAACTGAGAGAAATATAGATATTTATATAAGATTTTTTTGTCAAGGTCTTGTACATATGTAGATAGAGACAGATAGGAAGTTACGTTGCGGTGTGAGATATGAATGAAATTTTATATTGTGCGAAATAACCGATTTCTCTCTAAATGTCCTAATAGATCACTAATTTTCATGTGCATATAAATATGAAAATATTCTAATTGTTTGAAAGGCAAATTTTTCCTAAATATTGTCGATAAAGATAATTTATAGCTAATATAGTATTTTCCAATTTATCTAAACAAACTATTTCTAATAAAAAACATTTAAACTGATTGACTACAATTGAAGGTGACATCCTTTCTCGTAAGCTTGGTAGGGGTGAATATTTATTAAAATAAGGTGGGTTCAACAAGAAACTTCGGGATTTGGATAGATTATCCTTTATCAAGAAAGTCAGTTTGCATAACATCTCAGATGCACATTGCACAGTTCTAAACATACAGTTATGCACAGACTTTTAAAGTCATATTTACTTTATAACAACCTGCCATCGCTTCAACTAAATAATTTATAGCTAATCTACTCATGATCAACCAGTACCTTCAAGCAGTTAAAGAAATTGCAAGATATTCCCGAAAATCAAAGGCCTTAAATTCATTTGTTTGTTTAATTTGTGTAACAACTTCCAACCAAATCAATGGTAAACTCTCTTTTGCCTTAGTTTTAAAATATAGTATTAGAAGCATTTTCATTAGCATATTTATAGAATTTATTTAAGATTATAAATATTTTGCAAATACATATGTATTTGATTGTTATTAAATTGAATGAAGTTTTTTTAGTATAAAGTAAAATGATATTTTAATTAAGACATCGTATTTATTATCCTAATGTAGCGTTTGTCATGCAAAACTCATGATAAAACTTATAAATTTCAATTTAACATTTCGCAAAAATGATAAGCTTGTACTATGGAAGGACGAATGTCCAAAATCACTTTATATCTCTTTTTTTTTGAAGTTTGGTAAATTTAGAAATTATAATGCTACTGTAAAGTTATTATCAATTTGAATTGTTGACAGCTATAAATTAAATATTGATCTAACAAGCTTGGTCCCAGGACTGGCGTAAATCGTAAAATGTTACTATGCCAATAATAACAATAAGGATGCCGCCAAATAAACACCAATTTAAACTTAACATTTTGTTGTTGTCTATTCGTGGACTAATATCACTAACAATAGATTTTATATAACAAAACACAATTATTTTTGGTTTTGTCACCTTCTTAAAGTGATATTTTTTTTACGATCGTTTCGGATGTTACTCCTTTGTCAAATTTCTAACAATCACTAACTAAAATTATATTAAAAAACTGCATTTATATCATATTTTTTTCATAAGTCAGATAGGCCTGAAAAATGGTATATAAAAGCAGTTTTTTAAAATAATTTTAGTTAGTGTTTATTAGAAATTTGATAAAGGAGTAACATCCGAAGCGATCGTAATTTCAATTTCAAATAAAATAAATATCACATTCAGAAAGTCACAAAACCAAAAATAATTGTGTTTTATTATATCAACCACCAATCACCCGCTTATAAGAGTGTAGTTTGAAAAGTTTTGAGCCTTGACATGTGATAGTGTTACTCGTCAAAACCATTTTAGAACTACAATTGCAAATGCTTTCAAAAATACTTGTGAATATTTCAGTCATTTTGGAAACTCAGTTATTGTTTAATAGTCCACAAGGCCATTTTGAAGCGATTTCAGCAAAACGAAAGTCCATGAAACTTGCGGGTTCACCACTACACTTCTGAGATGAAGAAACAGTCAAAACAGCAGGCTGGCTGGGTTAACCTAATACGATGAAGGCGAAGACGGTCTCATTAGCCGAGAAGGAAGAAACTTTTGTTTGATATGGCACGGCAAAAACATGAAACATAAGTTAAAACATAAAGAAGAAATCTTCGGCTTTTTAAATGTGTGATAGGTGTAAATTACAATGTTCGCAATATTTTCGTTGTTTTTTCGAAATGTGGTATAAAGTGATGATGACGGTGATGTATAAGTGGTCAAGGATGTTGATCAATGACCGATCGTGGAGTATTTACTTGTTATTTCGAAACGATTAGTCGAAGATTTTTTTTATAAATACATTGAAATATTTATGATTTATACCAGGTATTTTTGGATTTCAAAGAGTGAGTTAATGCAGTCTCAATATTGTGTTAACGTTATGATTTAGTGGTTAGTTCTTTAAATTCTGCTCAAAACTAAGTCAAAGCCTTTCTTCATAAAGGTTAATAATTGAGAATTAATGTCTAAAAGACAAAAATCATTTTATATTCTTCACGTTCACACCGCTATTATGAAAGCTATGCAGTAAAATCCAATCAATAGAATATGTATAGGTAAACCTTAATTTATTTGACTATGATTCGATCATCAATATTTTTTGATCACAGCTATTGCAAAAGAACCTTCATTCGCAAAAATCTTAAATTTGATGTAATGGTTAATTGATCACGATATTTATATAAATCATTTTGTTTCTAACACTTTTATAACCGAGGGGTATTTCATTCAAAAACCGTTAACTGTGTTTAGGAATTATAGTGTTAATAAAAAATAAAAAATAACGAATTATGAAATTTTACGGAAAACTATCCAACATAGAAAAATTACTACTAATACTTAAGTTTTACTTTCTAATAGTTTTCAAACTCTGTAATCAACATAACGACTAAACTTCTATACAACAAAAAAATATTTTTTTCTCTATTCACATATAATTCACCTACATTTCATACAAACCAATACATAGCCTTGTCCCAGTTATATTTTTTATATTTAAACAAAAAAAATGTACTACTATTGAAAATTCTATTAATTTCATTAAAATTAATATTTCTGTATATATGTATATTGTACTTTAAATATATGTATTTTTTACTCGTACAGCTTAGATAAGTAAATATAAAGAAGCATCTTTAATTTATAACATATAATGTAATTAAGTCGAATCTATGTAATAAATGACATAAATTTACGCGCCGCGCGACTTATCTGTGTACTAGTATGCATCGATTCGAATTTTGAGATGATGGATTAGTTGAAAGCTTTGAAAGTTTTTTTTTTGGTATATATGTACTTGATTGATTGTAAGACTGTTAAAAATTCAAGAGGAAATAAATTTAGTTGTGTTGTTTAGACAGAAATTGTGATTATGAAAGTCAAAATAGGTGGTGTGGTGGTGGCGGTTTCAAATATGTTATGTATACAAACAAACAATATATAATAGAATGACATCAATTGCTTGATATGCATGATTAATCTTCACTCTTGTGACATTGAGTAGATTTTCATTTTTTTATATAAGGAATTAAGGTAGAAGATTATAATATACATATTGTGATTGTATAAATTGCCTATAAACGGCAAAGTAAAGGCGTAGAAATTAATTAACAATTAAGTTAGGGTTTGCCCTAAACGTAGAGATGTTATATAAGTTTCTAAATTTTTTTAATTTTTTTCTATAAGTTAATGCGCATAAGAGATGACATTCTTATTTTATATTGTATATTCTTACTTATATAAATATAATACATAATAAAATATACAAAACAACGTTAACAGTTTTTCAGTTACTTTAATTGGTAATTATTGAAGTTTGTTTTTTGTTCTTTTCATGCAAGAAAAAATAAATTTAAGAACCGTTTTATTTAATATAAAAAAATAATTATAATATTTTTACATTACATTATTTATTTACAGCGAAGATGCGACAGTTTGAATTTCGCACGAAATTTGGAAAGAAGAGCAATTTTTTGCTTGTTTAGTGCGTCTTCAATTATGCAATATTGTAATGTATCAATAACATTTTGTGTATTTTCTACCTTCTTGGTTCTTCATCAAGAGAGTTATTAAAGTAATACAATTATTTAATTTTTTGTATTCGCTTTATTTAATGTATTTTATTCAAACATAGTTGAAGTCAGGTCATTGATTTTAGATTTTCACATAGGCTAGAGTTGGTTGGTGGATAGTAAAATGAAATTATAAAACTTTAATAGAGAGAATACATATGTGTTATGTAGTGTTTGTATGTGTGTGCTATAATATAGTGAAATATCAATAATTGGAGTTTAGTATTACGATTGATGAATTGCTTTAAAGATAGTTCTCTATCATAGGAAACTTTTTTTTTGTCAGGGTAATTCAATATACCATATTTACTATGCATTAATGCAAAAGAGCAAACAAAATTAATACATACTGAAGGTACTAAAAATTATATTTGATCATAAACAAATATGCTTTTGCGTAAACAATAGCGACCTTTGCTTTATTAACTTATTGCAAAAAATTCTATTAATATAAGTTGATGTATTTTATAAAAGCAACATAGGCAAAGCCATAGGCTAAAAAATGAAGCTTTTATAAAGGAATTAGAAACGAGGAAAAACCAAACTTTTCATAAAAAGCATATCATAAAACGTTACAAACTCTTAATTATGATGGCTAAGATATTTTCACAACTATTTGAATTTCATCATAAACATCGGTTAAGAAAATCGATTTCATTTTCTTGTAATAATTGGTTTACGTAAACCAAAATCTATAAAATTTTCATCACAACTGCATTCTGGTCAAATTGAAATAAAAGCTTACAACAAACCGTGTGGTCTCTAAGTCAATAAACATTACGTAGATGGCAGCAAAAAATTTTTAAAAATCGAACAAAAATTACCTCCTGGAAATATTTCACGATCAAAAATTGTAAAAAAATCCAAATTAATTCACCAAATATTAAGAACGTGTGAAAATTTTGTGATTAAATAATTGTTTTCCGTAATTTTCTCTAAACAACTATAGGCAACTCAGGTACATTAGTAAAACTAAAGATGAATTTAGCAAGTAGTATTTTACATCTTCAAAGACACCTTTGGTATTTTACAAAATGAAAGTCCGAAAAATGTATTTTAGGCATAATTTAACTTTAATATTTCTGCAATTAATATTTATTTAATACCAATATAGTCTTCTTCTATATTGTTGTCAAAAATATTTAGAAAACCTTTATAAAAACGTTTTATAAGATTTTTGGTTTTTTCATTGATATACTTGAGCCATGATGTTTTTACATTTTTACTATGGATTCGAAAATTTGAACTCAGAATCGGGCCCAACCTAATTCTATTCCTCCACTTCCTAGTTTTTTTTTTAAATATAATGTTACATGATTTAATGTCTTTTGAAGGATGTTGTTATGTTGTGTGTATAGTTTACATACAACATAACACCCAATCGTGATAAGTTAAGCTCCACTCACTGTAAGGAATTAACTAACAATTAACAACAAAAATAACATAACATTTCAGTTCGATTGGTTAAACCATCTGGACTGTAGAGAGGATACAAACTGATATACTGACGACAGACACAATTTCGAAACCCACTTTTTCGGACTCAGTGGACCTCAAAACAGATAAATCTCTAAAAATCTCAAGGTCCTAAATTTTCATGATTACTATACTTTATTTTACTTACGTAAAAGAAAGTAAAAAGCAGTGGTCCTCTTTTCTTGTGTAGTTGAGTTATCAAAATTTCAATTCGGTACTTTAATAGTTTTCAAATTAACCTAGTCAAAAATAAGCGAACATTTTTGGGTTTTAACCAATGCAATGATGACTATATTATCCGTAACAGACTAATGTTCTAAACCATTGTTATTTATATTTGGTTATCTAGCTTATTTGATTGTTTAAGTCAGACTTCACTTGACTAAATTATTTGTGAAACATTTTGTTTATTTATTTTTAATTTGATCTATTAAATAGCATTTAACTAGATTAAGTAAGGGAATAATTTTCAGATTAGATGACATAATTAAGGTTTAAGTATAGCTAATTAGTATGATTTATTTATAACTTTTGACATTATCTACCAAATCTCTTTGCTGAGCAGAATATAGGAATTACCAAGCATAGATCAATTACAGGCACAACGCAGCTACATACAAACATATTCAAAACTTAAGCTAATAACAATTTTTCGTTAACTCGAAAAATTTATAATTTTATTTTCGAGGTTCTTTGTTAGTTCATTTATGTTAGTTTTTTGTTGTAACAAGAAGATTGATTAGGAACTTTGAGTAATTTTGAGTTTCGGAATAACGAATTGTTTGTGGGCATTGATAAATACGTATCGTTAAATTTTAATAATTTTAAAACTGATTCAAGTAAAAGAATTTCAAATATTCGATGTCTGATTTTTTTTTTTTTTTAAATTTTGGTATATTTAAATTGAAAAAACATGAATTGCACTATTTAAATTTAACACTATTTAAGAGTCCTACAGTTCCAAACCGTATTTTATCCAAAAAAGTAGAAATTGAATGAGGTAAGCACACGATTGCGTTACGTATTCATGTGAAAAGATATTCACATAGTATGTTCCAAAATAACTCAGTCCCTACTTGTTTTAATAGGAGAAGTGTAGATGTTGCACCAAAATACGTATTATCCTTTAAAAGCTAGGAGAAGTGAAACAAACGCGAAACATTTTTTTGATTTTTGAACAAAATGATTGTAGTGAAAAAGACATGCTATGGAACTACATGAATCATAAATTAAATTTAGCGTAACCACTTATTATTTTTGGTGTAAGTCTTAACATTTGCCGTTTGATCGGTGTTAAATATGGGCTAACTGTATACACATAAATTCATTCCTGTCACACAAACCCTTCTAGGACAGTGATTTTGGTCACAAAATGAGGATTGAGTTGAGGATTACCAGAAGGCAATAGAATTGGTAAATTGTGTTGATGTTGAATGTGTTTTTTTAGTGTTTCATTTAACATGATGCAAACAAGAGAGATAAAATGACCCGAATAAGAGGGATAACATGATATAAATAAGGAACATAAGCTCAAAAGAGAATGATCGAGAGAATGAATTAAAATGGTGACAAGGCTTTATTATGTTCTTATGTACTTCCACACATAACTCAGAAAGAAACAACAATATCCAAAAAAAATAAAAAACAAATAAATATTACGAGTGTAGCCGAAGAAGATTGCATAAATTAAAAACCATTATTTATGTTGCTTTTTGTTCTTTTCATTGACGATCACGAGCAATTTTTTATTTTACGTATATTTTGTTTTGAATTTTTATCATCGAAATCAAATGCACGTCGTCGGTTACAACAACAATAGATACAAAAACCTGAATTCCTCATGTTAGAAGAAAGGGGAAAATGACTCAAGACGAGCGTAAGCACTAAAACTTTGAACCGATTTCACCCGCTTCGCTTATTTTTGATACTTACCATAATGAAAAAACACACTAATTCAATAAAAAATATTTGATGACACACAATAGCAAAATTTATATTATACGCCGTGTACTTGTACATATACAAAATTCTCAATCCTCAATCCTCATTTTGTGACCAAAATCGCCGTCCAGATGTCATATCATAAACGTCTGTTTTGTTCCATTCCCTTTCTTTACAGTACATTATTCTGTTACTTTTTTCCCTCAATACGTTTATTAATAATTTAATGTGTAGAGAGGGTACTATTACAATATAAATATAAACTATTCAATTTGCTGTTGTGTTATTGTTGTTGAGTTTAAGAAAACGGGAATCAAAATCAATAGAAAATTAAAGATGTGTATTAGTTGATTTGGTTTATTATTCGTATTATAATAGTATGTTGCTTCGTTCGTTTGAAATTGAACGAAATACATATATACTTAAGCTAAGCGCAGCGCTAAATAGAAATAAAATAATCAATTGTGTGTAAGTTGTTTGTTTCTTGTGTGATCGAATCGAATGAGAACAGAAATTTTTGTAATGTTTTATTTTTTATTTTGAAAGAGCTTTTATTATTATGTACATATTATTATTAATAAACCAAATCCCTCACAATTTAACAACAACACCGTATTAATATGAAAAAAAAAATGTATAAGAATGTATAAATAAAAGGAAATCGTTTGTGTTTTGTTAAGACATAAGAAATATGTTTTTACTTTTATAGTTTATTATATACGTATGTATAATAGGCATGAAGGCTCTGGAATTATATATATATATATATATATATATATATATATATATATATATATATATATATATATATATATTTATTTATTACATATTTAATAAAATTGTTATGAGTGCAGTGGCAAACTATGTTACTACGAACTACGAAGGCTTAACAAAAATTAATTAATCGTTACAACTTTGTATTCGTCGTCAATCAATCTGTTTAATATACATAGGATATTCAATCCAAAGATAGAACACCAGACCATTAAAATTCAACCTACAAAGTCGTATGCACATATTGAAACCAATTCATTTATTTAGTGGGCTGTTTACGACTAATTATGACTACTATAAGTACAGTAGTGAAAGTCTATATTTAGATATAAAATAAATGTTGTATTTTATTTAGTATATGTCTTGTTAAACGCTCAAACAAATTGAATCACAATAATAATAAAATTATCAACCAAAAAAATTCTGCTGATAACAACAAATATTTTTTGTACAGTAACAACCTCGCATCACAAAACAAAAAATAGAAAAATAAAACCAAATATAAAATATGTTCCCACGACAAAAATACACATAATATTGTAATAATAAAACATAAAACCAAATCTTCTCATACCCTCCAAGTTTGTTGTTTATTGTAAGAAAATCAAAACTAATATCTTTACATATAAATAAAAATACGTTATATGTATCTGTTATAACTAGACCTTTCCCATAGGAATTGAATCTAAATATGTTGTTGCTATTTTCAATACATATTTTACAACTTCTTATTTATTATTAAAGGGGACTTATATAAAGCATACATATACAGTATAAAGACCTCAAGCACTTGTAGCAAACAATCCACAAACTATTGATTTATATCTTTGTGCAACATCTTGCAACATTTTAACTCAATAAATATGTGTAAACAATATCATAATCGCTATAATTTGATCTAATTAAAAAAACGTAACAAATATTTTAATCTAATCACGATTTGCATTTACTTGTTTTTGTTGTTATTATTGGATAATGTTTAATTTTCAATCAACTCTTACTTTCAAAAAATGTTTATCTTAAGACAGATAGACATTATATCTCTCTCTTAAGTTAAAGCAAAAATAGGAATAATAGGACTTTCACAACAATAACAGACTCTAAAGATTGTTTCTTTAATTTTTTTGTAGAAAAAGTAAAAAGCTTTCTCTGTTTTATATTTTGGTTAATTGAATTGTCTTCTAAAACCTAAATAGAAAGTGTTATATACATTTAGAAGTGATTGTAAATATGTCTAAGTCCTTTTCTCTGGTTTTAAAATGAATGCTGTGTGAATGTCGGGAGGAATTTTTTGTAAACATTGCAATTTCCACAAAATAAACACACGAGGGTGTTACGAGGTTCAAATACTTAATAGTATAGAAGGGTAAAAGTACGTACTGTCGACTTCTGTATAATAATAAAACGCAAAACAATTAATTACAACAATTTAGTTTTGAACTATTTAGAAGCAAGACCTTAAGCTACCTTTGGGTTGACAGCATTAAAAATAACTCGTTATTTTTTCGGCGATATTTCGATATATATTATACCTTCTTCAGATCTGTATAAACATATAAAACAACCAAAAAAGGTATTTTTTATTAAGGAAATTATAGAAAATTTTAATTTAACGCTTAATTTTGAACGTACCTTTAAAATAATGATTAGTTTTCCGCAAATATTCCAAATCAAAATGGATACACAAAAACGTCAAACTATATTAGTTTGAATAAAGTACGAGTATGTACAGTACAGAGTTACATACATATATAAAAATAAATTTGTAATTTGGTGTATATCGTCTTTTAAAACATTTTTCCTTAGAATCAGAACATTCTAAGAATTTTTGTTCGAAACTTTCTTAGGCTAACTACATTACAAATATTGTTCTGGATTCCAGAATTTAAGGTTATGGATTTTCACATGATAATTTGGAAATTGTGTCAATAATACCAGAATAAACTTTACTGAGGTCATACGTGTCACTCTTGTTGGCCATTTCTAAAAACAGACGGTTCTTGTAAAATTTTTGGTATTACTGGATTTCGACTTGATTAAATTTAAGTCTGTGCTCCGTAACATGGAAACATTCATGGTTTAAATCATCACTTCGTAGTTCCATCCAACAACCCATGGTTTAAATCATCACTTCGTAGCTCAATAGGTGCCACACGGAATCAAATACACTACGTTGAATCAGAGTGACTCCGGTGTGCTGTCTTTCAAGGCTCTATCGTTAACCATTTATCTGAAATTGTATCTAACCTAATCAGCATATACCGCTGTTGGCTGTGCAATAGGCATTTCTTCCTCTGAATAAGGCCGCGTTGTATTCTGTAATATACTAACGTGTGTATCGCATCCATGTTTTCCTTTATCCAAAATGCCAGACCTGCTCCGAATTAAGAAAAGTAGCCCCTTATCATTAAAGTACAACCTCGATATTTCATAGTAGCAAAATTTTTTTTTGGATGGTATATAGTATTAGGAGAACGTCTAAAATAAAGTCTAGAATCGTATACTTTACTTTCATTCGACCATAAAATGTTATATCATTTTCAATGGGCCACTGCATATGTTCCTTAGCGATTAATTGTTTCCCTATGTGTTGTTTTGTCGTCAGAGGCACTTTTCGAGTGCTTCTGCCATTTAGTTTGTTGTAGACAAGACGATTTCTTACGGGTCGAATACTTACTGGCACATTTAACTTCTTTTTAATCTCCGTAACCTATTTTTCTGTTAGTAACGGTTTTCGACTTCTTGTTTCAGCTTTTGCCACATACTTTTTCGCATTAGAGATCACCTTTGCTGAGCATCCAACAATTTTTTAAGTATCTACATATGTTTTGCACTGTTCCACCCAATTGATAATTTGATCTCTCTTTTCGGATGTACAGTGCTTATCACGACCCACTATTCAGATGACAACGGCAAGAATTCTTATAGTAAATAAATACATTAATTAAATGAAACACACACTGATAAATAGAAGATTAACCCTACAACTCATGACTTCTCAGGTCCGAACGCACCCCACGATTTTCTTGATCAAAAAACCGGTCATATGCTGATACTCGTATATAGACTTTAACCAGAACCTACTCTATAAATAAGAGCCTCCACATTGACTGTATTTTTTACTAAACTTAAAATAAAGTACATAAAATTTTTTCTTTACTATGAAGCTATATGGGAAAACGATTGTTTTCATTTACATTTTTAGTCTATTAGAATTATGAGCTTTTACATTATTTTTATACGAAAATGTTCATAAAACATGTAATTTTATTTGATTGAAAAATCGAATCATGAAAATGATTATTTCTTAGTGAAAATCCTCTTGGAATATAAACTATTGCTAAACTTTTATGGAATGTTGTTGTTGTAAAATACGTCATAACATACAATTTATAAACAATTATAACCATCTCTTTTTAGTCTCCTTCTAAAAGCATCGCCACATGATAAAAACCTGCCCGAATACAGATTCATATCATGTGGCAATGCTTTATTAACGACATTTTGTTTTAACCATAGATGTCGCCTACAATTAAAAACATATAAAAGAATCAAATAGGTGATCGAACCGGTCGGATTCTAAAATCGGTCTGATTTTTGATTCGGTTAAACATATTTTTAGTGGCTTCCCTCTATAGTAATAACTAAATTGTAATAATAATTAATTTAATACAATTTTTTTTATAAATTTACTAAAATTAAACCATTGCTATGACAGAAATTATGTTAATTTTACGTAAAAAGTTTTCTTTCAAATCGTTTACTCAGCCCGAATCCCTGTTGTTTTTATTTGTGTGTTAAGTGACATCTAGGAATGGGAATAATAAGTAAGAGCTATTTTATTTTATACACCGCTCTCAAATGTTTTGACAATTCAAATATTCTAAACAAAAACTTAGTTTGAATGGGTCATTAATTTTTGGGAATAAAAATCGATGCCAATTATTAATCATGTTGTATTAATTTTCAGCTGTTACTTAATTTAAATAATATTTCTAATACTTGAGAAATAAATAAGGCATTTATATTACAGTTAATGTTTGTTCGTTATGTCGTTTATTTGTGATACATAACAATCTGGGTTGATTTGATTTTTTTGATTTCTTCTCGCTCAATGCATATTATTATAATTTTTTCTCTTTGACTCTCTTTGATTTATTTTAATTTTGGCTGTTCAACGTATTGTATTTTTTTTACCATTGATTTTAGTTGTGAATAAGTGATGACGTCATTAAATATAATATTCTCTTTTTAATACATATTGTTGTTGTTGTAGAACGTTTTTTAATTTAATTAGCTTATTTTCTTTTGATTATATCTGGAAAATGGGGAAGCTTAAGAATCTGTGCTTTAAATGAGTTAGTCATTGAGTTGTTTATTAGTGATTTCAGAAAAAATTATTTATCTAGGTTTAATTTTTAATTCATATTTTTTCGTCAATCGAAATCTCGTTTTTTCATACAAACTCTATGAAATTAAATGATTTTTTAGTGTTTCTATGTCCTTTATTTTAAGTTCATTTTTTACATGCCGGCTCTATTCATATCAAGATGGTTCTGCTTTAACATACATGGTTTTCTTCATTGTTTCATAAGGAAGAGAATGGTGTCAGAGAAATCTGATTTTATTTGCTGTTAGTTAATGAAAAACCCATTTGAAGACTAAAAACCGGAAAAATCAGCAAAAAGCTCATTTTTTTATAAAAATTTATAACTTTTCAACCGTTCAACCGATATTAAAATCTCAAGCGGTGTTTTAAAGGGGAGACATCAGACTATCAGAAAAAAATTACTGTCACTTTATTCAGTTAAAAAAGTATATTTATTTGGGCCATTGAAAATGACGAAAATTAGAAAACTGAGAAGTGGGGAAATCATTGAGAAAGTAACCAAAAATTGTGTTTCAAAGGTTTCTTTTATTATAAATTCACACAAAAGTTAAACTGACTTAACAGGATATAGTATCGTACAAAAATTTAATTAAGTTGCGCGTAGAGCACAAACTGCGACAGTCAGTTGGTGGTTTGTTATATCGAGAGTTCACTGTATTTGACTTTTATCCTAAGATTACTTAATAATATATAAAATCTTGATTTCAATATAAAATTAACGTACTGCCACAAAAGTTGAACGTCAACTCATGATTGGAGTTCGTTCATAACCCACACACGATTTCGTAAGACACTGCTTGACAGTCATTAACTCAAGCTGCAACTGACTTTACACCACTCATAGACCTTCGCTAGCTCAGGAGTGTAGTTCAAAGTTCGCGTGGGATGCGTTTGGACCCCATTCATGAGTTGTAGGGTTAATGAAACATATTAAACTAATCAACAGCATTATTTCTGCCTCTTCTACATTTTACATTTGTCGTATGAAACGGTGAATTTACCGTAACGGTAAAAATAAACAAAAACCTATAGTTTCTAGAAAATCAGATGATCTCTACAACAATGTGTTTATGGAATACGGACGTACAAGGATAGATATAGGCAAGTATGAGAAATAAGAATATGTTCAATTATATTGTAACACTACTATTATTTTTGCCGCAACTGTAGGTTTCTTCAATTCCTTATCGTTCCAGTTTGAATATTGAATAATGTATTAAAATTATCGACAAAAGATTCATGATTTAAGTGTGATCTATTTACAAACTATGGTTTCCCAAATGAAAAAAACAAGTATCTATACCACACATTAAAAGTTAATTTTATTTGGCAATGAAGCGGACGTGACGTCAGCTTAGAAATGTGTGAACTTATTCTTGAACTTGGATGAATTTATTTATTATCGAAATAGCAATTTTGTCTTTTTTATATTATTTAAATGTAAAACATATTTGAGTTTTGTTAATAATATGGATCAAACGGACGACATAAAACAAAGTAAAACGAAGCTGGTTAGTGTTCGTCAATACTTATGTACAAAAATTTGGCGCTGTTCTCAATAAAAAGCAACGAAATGGTAAACGTGTCTCTTTCCAAGACTAAATTCAAATTTGATGAAACCTTTGGTTGAATAGATCACATTTTAAGTTATTGAAAGCTTACTTTTTTCGAGATTACTATAACGAACTTCGAATTGTACTCATTGGCATTAATATACGTGTGACAAAAAGAAAGTTTGTTTATGGACAAACTATGATTGCCCAAATCGGTTTCATGCTACAAAATTAATTTCGTTTGGCATTACTTATTAAAAACGTATACAAACAAGAAACTTAGTAGTGTTCGGTAATTTAACAATTCTTTCATTCAGAATAAATTTATTTATTTTTGAATTAGTAATAACCAATAAACTACGCCGAATAATCATAGCTGCCGACAGCGATCTTATCGCCTCGCATAAGGTGGCTTACCAGCACGCAGTAGATGGCTGTACATGACAATACTTTGACTATTCTACCGAATGTATCAGCCAGGTTTCGTACTCATTCGTTGGATCTAAACTTTCATAATCATACACGACAACGGCCCTGTTCAACACTGTAAAACTTCTCTTTGTCGGCATTTGCAAGATATTTGAAATTTAGTATTGGATTTAGGAGATACAAATATTGGCTGCTAGTGGCAAGACTCTTCTGGTTGACCGAGTATAGAGCCAGTTGAGTGAAAAGAGATCTCAAGTATTTGAATCGTGTCATTTCCTCAAATATGCAGTTAATGATTATATCATTTTATAATTATTTTTTATAAAAGGATATTGCTGACACTACATAAAACTAATTGGTGAGAAACGACTTATTTTTGGTGATAATCCCGGTTACTATCATTTTTTGAGTAACAATTTGGTGACAACTAAACTGTTCATTTCAGCACATTAACGATATTATAAGTATAATTTCGTAGCTTCGATATAATTCTTAGTGTAAAAATAGAAAAAAGGAGCTTAAGAATGATGCTCAACAAACTTAAATTCTTAACCCTTTTAGTTTCAATCATACGAAAATAAAAAACAACCAAAATATTTGTAATTTGCATATCTACTGCCTTTATTTGCAAGCTTTGTTGATAGCTACGCATTTATTACCACCTTTAATACACTCCCAGAAAGGCATGGACAAAGATTTGGCCTGGACGAGGTAGTGGCAATGCACAAAGGAATAAGTGAAGGTTGTCTTTTCATCACGCACTACTACACCTTACATTACATATTCCTAACGTATCGTTCTTCAAATATTGTTTCTGTAACTCCACTCCATTTTTTCTGGATTAAAGAACATTCATTGATTTGCAAAGTGAATTTGTCACTCAGTAACCAGAGTATTGTAATCGATGACATTCATTTGGTTTGGTTAATAAAACACCAAAACAAAATATACCAAAAGGTTGATGCACGAGTTTGGATTTAAATGCTAAGACTTTACATTCACTCATTTTAAGCCAATCATTTAAATTCTTGCTCGAGCGTGCTGCTTTAAGAAAAAATGTCTCGTTAAATGTCAATAAAAACAAAAAAGCAATATAAATTCTTAGCCAAATACATTTTCTCGTTACTTCTCTTCCGAATTTATTTCTCTCATTTCCTTCCGGTAATTCTCAACTCAATCCTCATTTTGCGACTAATCCTCATTATTGCTACCCTTCATGCCTAGGTGTAATGGACGCTCCAAAGCCGTGTCAACTTCGAGATGTTTCGAAGCCCAGTCAGCGAACTTACGGTTGTGATAATGTGTTAATTGGATCTTGTACGGATGGAGGCCCAAGTCCGTGCAGAATTCGCTAGGTCAGGGTGTGTGAAAACCAAAGTTTTTGATCACGATGATAAATGAAGCTTCTGAAGTATCAAGCACACTATGGCAGACAGTGGCAATAGTTGTTTTCCAATCGACCAACCGCAAGCACCCGATAGCAAATCGCTAGTAGAAAGGTTTTTGTCCTTGCTTTGGTCGATTGGAACGATTAAAATGGATGATGTTAGTAAAATATACCCTATAAATCGTATATGTTTTGCAATTGCTGTCAAAATTTTAGTGTAGCGAACAATTAAAAATAAAAATATTTTTTTTTTTTAACAACTTAACCAACGTAATAGTTGTTTTCCAATCGACCAACCGCAAGCACCCGCTAGCAAACCGCTAGTAGAAAGGTTTTAGTCCTTGCTATGATCGATTGGAACGATTAAAATGGATGATGTGAGTAAAAATACCCTATAAATCGTATATGTTTTGCAATTGCTGTCAAAACTTTGGTGCGGCGAACAATTAAAAATAAAAATGAAAGACAATGAAAAGACAAAAAAAAATTGGACGTTCGACGAAACTAAGCCTTTAATTCATATTTATGGAAACAGGCAGGAATATTACACACAATAGTTAACGTAAAACGTACAACAGAAACGGACACAAGAGTTTAATTTCTCAAATATCCAGTAATATTAAATATTTACTTTCAATTAAATTTTTTTTAACAACGACGTTATAACATATTGAAAAATACGATAGAAAATTTTTTATTTTTGACACAACAAAAATAAATATTTTTGACATAAGAAACCTGTTTATCAAGCGGTTCTACACTCCACCGTCTAGCGGCGAAATTATGCGTAACTGCTTCTAACTGCTCGTGAAAAATAACAAGAGCAGTTACGAGTAGTTCCTTGAGCGAAGACAAAAACCTTTCTACTAGCGGTTTGCTAGCGGGTGCTTGCGGTTGGTCGATTGGAAAACAACTATTGACAAATGCGATAGAAAAATGTTTATTTTTGACACAAAAAAAAAAAATATTTTTGACATAAAAAAGCGGTTTACCAAGCGGTTCTACACTCAACCGTCTAGCGGCGAAATTTTGCGTAACTGCTTCTAACTGCTCGTGAAAAATAACAAGAGCAGTTACGAGTAGTTCATTGATTGAAGACAAAAACCTTTCTACTAGCGGTTTGCTAGCGGGTACTTGCGGTTGGTCGATTGGAAAGCAACTAATATTCTCGCTTGACAGAGCACTACGATGATACGGTTAATCGATTACAGAGCGAGTATTGTCAAACTTTCGAACGAAGTAACGAATATACCGTTCTTTTGGTCCATTGTGGTGGCCAAAAGTGTCACGTAACCAGCAATACGTAAGAATTACAGAACATGAAATTCCGTAATAGCGCTGAATAAATTCTAGCAGTTGTCAACGATGCATCTTTCTAAAAGTTACTGAACATTTATGTCACAATAGATGTCATAAACGATGTAGGGTTGCCTGATAAAGAATAAAAAAAGCCAGATATTCAATTAGGGAACCCTTTATTATTGACATATGAAATAATGTCGTTTGACAATGAAGTGCACAAAGCAAACTGAAAACAAGAAAGTAATAAGTGTTTGGCAATTTAACAGACGAATTGGTCATAATTTGATATAAAAATATTTATTTATTATCTGACACGATAGACGGTACAAAACATAAACAGAAAATAACCAAATTAATGTTCTGAAATTTCTCTTTAGAACAATTGGAGCTAATTGGATTAAAATGTCTGATGTTATATGAGAAAACAATTCTGTAACTTAATTCAAATTCGGTGTGAAACATTGGTTAAAGATGACACATTTCATTGTTCGATGACATATTTAACACATTGAATTATGCTTAAGTTGAAATTATTATTTCAGTGTGAATTGTAAAATATAAATTAAAAGTCGTGTGGTAGAAACGGTGCATTAATTATAATTATTTATGAAGACTTTGTGTAATCTGGTTAAGAGTTTGAAATTTCTAATTTCAATTTATATTAAGAATAATGAGTTTTATAGAAAATGTAAGCTCAAAGTGAGCATAAATATTCGAATGGACAAGTTATCTACCGTGTGCTATTTTAAAACAAAACTTTACATAAAGACTTTACGGAAATTTATAATGTTACTCACTACCGTGTTATAAGAGTGATATCTGTAACAAAATAAAATTTAAGAAAAATCACTCAATAGTTTGAGTGAAAATGTATATTTATTATTATTCTTGCTTTGTTTTGCCTTGTATTTTGTTGATGAAACCTAACAAAACATATTGTGTTATTCTTGTTATTATTTCTTTATCTCGTATTCTTTCTGTATTTCTTTCGTTTTTTTATACATATTTCTTTTTTATAAGAAAGCGATTTAGTTCTTGAGGTTAAACTATTTTTTTATAGTATTAAGAGTATTAAGTGTATATGTAAGAGGCTCGTGCCATATTACAATGTTTACGTGTGTATTGTTTAGTACTGTAGTATAGTTTATCAACATAAAACAGCTGGTGTATTGTCAAAAAAAAAAATGTTTTTTTTGGTGTCTTCTTTAACATAAAATAAGGAATATTTTGTATTATAATATAAAATAAAATAAAACAAGCAAGCCCACAACAGTACAAGATCTACATATGTCTATTCATATACCACATGCCTATCTATCTATTTTCGACTTATAGATTTTTCATTTATATTTTAAAAAACAAATCCACATGTATTTGAATTTTTCATTGGAAAAATTTTTAGATCCTAAAAATAAAATTGATCGAATTTATTTATGGAAATATACATTTACATACACATATTTTGTGTCTTGTTTGGGGTTAAATCTTGTAAGTAATTTTCGTCGATTTAAATATTTTTCATACACACAACAACTAAATGAGGTTAAAACAAATTATAAAAAAATCATATTGTAATCATTAAAAAGAAAAACAAAAAAAAAAAAAAAAATTGTAAGATAAAAATAATCTTAAATCTCGAACAAAAATAAGAAAATTTAATTTCACTTAAAAATGTATGTATTTTATACAGTATGTATGTAGATTCATACCGGATGTTATTGAATTATGATTATAATTTTTTTTTTTTTTTTAGTTTAGTTTGCTTATTTTTGATGTACGCTCGATGGCCATTGTGTACAGCGCATTTAATTTACAAAAAAAATCTTTTAAACAGTGCCCACTAAATTGTATTGGCCTAATTGGGTATGATTTACTTTAAATCTGTAACATACTATGTTATAAATTTGCGAGTCATTAAAATTGTCAACGTTAATTAATCGATAAATTGTATGTATATAATATAATATGGAATGGAATATTATTATATCTTATCGCAAACGAAAAATGTGATTTTTTTACACAAAACACAATTTTTGCGAGTTTTTGAGTGTGGTAAATACGCAGTATTTCCAACGAAATAAACAAAAAATGCCGAACCAATTTGTAGATTTAAATTTTATAAGCAATAGATAATATTATGTACTATACGTTTCTATTATTTTTGGTTATTACTTATTAGTCTTTACTGAAATCTATAATTTTACTGTTATTTCAGATTTCGAATACATTTAATATTTTTGTAAATTTTGTAACTATAAACATTTTGAAATATAACATATTTAATCTACGGCTACTAAAAACGGAACTTTGAATTCTGAGTTCTTACCACAGAACAGGAGAAATTTGTCCAATAAACAGTATTATCATTTTTATTTCGTAATGAAACACTGGTAAAGTCCCCCTAAAGCAAAATTTTGCCCTAGTAAAACCAATCAGAGTTCTTTTGTACTAAACATGTTTTCATAACTACAGAAAATTAATCTTGTTAAAATTTTGAAACTAGTGTATTTTTCAGTAAAAATGGTAACTATTTTTCTTATTACGTATTCCTCTATATAGTTTCAATTATTTTTTAAATTTTAGTGGTAAAATTTATTATTAGTAGCTATGTAAAATATGTTTAGCACGGCAGGGTCGTTAACCTAAGCCATTTTTCTTGGAATAGAAACAGGAATGCAGTGCTGGATAGGGTGATATACAATCGGAATTTCGGATGTAGTTTCGCACACTAATTAAGTGGTTGGTTTGAGAATTCAAGAAATTTCAATTGATTGTTGTTTGAGAAAAATTATCAGACTTCAGTCCCAGAATTACATTCACTTAGTATAAGTACGAAAAAAATTGATTAGAAATTGAATCATATATTTTAATTAATAATTTCTTTGCCTTACTATTGGATTATAGATTCAAACAGAGCGTTAAAAATGTTTATGACGTGTGAAATTTATGAATTTTGAATTTTATTGAAATAAACCGAAAAAATGTTCAATAGAAATATACGAGCGAATCACAGGAAATTTATTAAACTAAGTTCAATTTTCACTAATAACAATGCGAACAATTTAATAATAACTCTTTGACATCTCTAATGTATGAATAAATTATTATTTTGTTTGTGTGAATTAGTAATAAAAATAGAAAAAGTTTAGAATTAAAAAATAATAGTAAAATAGTTCAATGTCCATTTCCGCAAGTTATTTTTTTAGTTTATCACTAATACTATATGAAAATATAAAACACAACATAAGAATTCAATCTTCACGCTTAACTATAAAAAAAAAAAATCTTTTTCTTCATCATAAAAATACATAAAAAATAGACAATCAAATAAATAACTGAATATAATTACATGGTGCTTGAGTGAAAGATATCTTCACCATAAGCAGTTGTTTAAGAAATATATAGTACTCATACAACTACACTGCCGCGCGCTCTTCACAGAGTGTGCATGATATTCAACTTGGTGTATTAACACTTAAACCGTCTTCTTTTCAATTTGCAGCTAAACGTTAATCACCGGCACATTTTTGTTAAATTTAAAAATTTGTTTGTCTTCTCCTCAAGGAAAAACCCACCAAACTTTATGTTTTCATTATTTTTAGGTGAAGGGTTCCGATAATGGGAAACCCGGGCATAAAGCACCTTTATTTTTTGTAAATCTTGGGTCTAATTTAAAGAAAACATATTGCAAAAATGCAATACCGGCGATTTAGCGATAGTACCGAAACATGGCATAAATGTAATGTCGGCGATTTATGTGTTAAGCTGCACCTTGTTAATAATTTGTCCAATGTTCCATCTGTATTAGCGTATTACTAGATATAAACCGTGCGACTAAACCCCCACCACCTTCTTCATCGAGCGACCGACCGCGCCGCACTGGATCAATATCACCAAACAAAACAAATATTATTAATTTTTATTTAAAAACTTCTCATACACATTATAATATGATTATTATTATTATTATTATTACTACTACTACTACTGCTATCGTTTTTTTTTTTTAAGTTTTATATTTTAGTTTTCAACAACTACAATGTTACATAAAAAAAAAATCATTGAAGCGATGACTTGATACAAAATATTTATTCAAAATAACGTACACATACAGATACATAACATAATAACACAAAGTATTAACCCTTTAAGAAGTGTGCTCGATTAGTAATTATTGAACAAATTTAGAATCGTTTTGTTCAATATTATTAGTAGCATAATTTCAAGGTGAGCTTTTTGTCTGTGATGCAACTTGTCATATGGCAAAAGCGATAAAATCAATACACGTGCAAGGCAAATATAGATTTGTTGTCTTTATATACATATACGTAATTGTCGTTTGATCGATTTATTCGATACATTTACTATATATGTACACACACATTAATAGTGGGTTGAGTTTGAACGATTTGTGAGTTTTAGAGTTCGACTAATAACAATTCCATTCTCTTCTACAGTACATTCACATGAATCAAATTTCACAAAAATATTCAATTTTTTTTTATTGTTGTCAACCAAAAATTGAAACACTATACTACAAGTAAATAAATCTTGGTTTTTTTATGTTTTTTTTTTTTTTGTGTTTTGTTCCTCTCGTCGTCTCGGCTAAAATGTCAATTAATAATCACACAAAAACTTATAAACAGGTTACACTTGAATTGCGCAATGAATTAGTTTATCAACAAATCTTTATGGTCAGCTAATTTGCTCAAAATAAATATGTATCTAATCCAATTTTCAGACAAAAATGAAATTTTAAAATTTGTAATATTGTAAAATATACTGGAAATCTTACATTAATTAACAAAGGTCCAATTATAAAAAAATTGAAAGGTTACGTAAGCCGAAGGTTACTTGTATAAGAATTAATTTTGTTCTCTCACATTTATTAATAAGCGCACAAAGAAGAACCAAAGACACAGCATCAGATGTAAAGTAAAGTAACCACCATAGATTTGTAATGTATTTTTCTTACAACAACGACGACGAGATGTGAAATGAAGAAGACAGGAAAATAATAATTCAATAAACTTAAAACATTTTTTTCATCTTATTTTTAATTTTAATTTTTGCCGAAAACACAAGAAGAAACTAACTCTCTCTATATACTCATATATATATATATATATATATATATATATATATATATATATATATATATATATATATATATATATATATATATATATATATATATATATATATATATATATATATATATATATATATATATATATATATATATATATATATATATATATATATATATATATATATATATATATATATATATATATATATATATATATATATATATATATATATATATATATATATATATATATATATATATATATATATATATATATATATATAAATATATATATATATTTATATATATATATATATATATATATATATATATATTTATATATATATATATATATATATATATATATATATATATATATATATATATATATATATATATATATATATATATATACATATGTATATCAAAGAATCTTTGGTTTTCTTCTTAAATATTTATATTATTAAAAGAAAAGCAAGCAGAAGAAGATTCTTTTATTCGTCTTGTAATTCCAATTTTTTTTTTGCTATACATACTTCTGAGTTTGTGTTTTTGTCTTTATTGCTTATTACTTTACGTTTTTCATATTGAACGAAGCGACTAAGATATATACGAGAGAATATTATATAAAAATATACATAAGATCCTTTTTTCCAAGAATTTTCGTTCGTCTTTCTTTCATCTTGTACTTTTTTTTATAATTTGACCCATGAATTGATTTTTTCCACTCTCTTATTCTGTGTGTGTAAATATTTTGGAGTTTGGATGAATTTTTCGATCGTTCAAGTGACGTGCTTTTTGTTTTATACTGAAACGGTTATGATGATGTAAAGGTGTTCAATGAATTTTAGATACCCTTGTTGGATTATGAAAATAAGAGATCGGTTTTATTAGAAGGGTGGATAGTGTAAAGGTATGTGTTTAGTAACACTTATACTTGGAATGTTGGTAAATTTTTTTATATTTTATTATCTAATGATGAGAAAGAGACCACCGCAAGAGTGCGGATAAGGGTTGAACAGCAACATTTTTTGGGTTTTGACAAAATTTTGATAATTGTTAAAAGTTGTAAAAAAACTATTTTTGAATGAATGTTATTTAAAATCACCTTGAGTGATTAACATCGCAAATGTTGGGATTGAAGTAAAGTGATGTTAAGCCCGATTACGAAATGGGCATGAAAACAGACTTAATTAAGTCTAATTGTTTGGTTGGGTGAACCCCTAGAAGTTCGCTATTTAATTATTTAATTGTGGTTCATCGGTGCTACAACGTTTAAGCTTAATTTAAACCTGTATCAAAGTTAAATTATATGAATTTGGTATAAATATTTTATTTTAATATTAAGTGACATTTTTAATATTTTAATTTAGCTAAAATAACGCCTGGTAAGGAGCATTTAAGTATATTAAGTTTTAGATAAGTCGAGAATTTTAAGTCAAAAAATATGGTTTTTGGCAGTAAAGTATTAAAATTTAAAACAATTACGAATAACGTAGTGGAATAAATTTTATGTTTTCAACTAACTTGCTAATTAACCCCTTAAGGACCGATTTTTTTTCAAATAATATTATTGTAGAAATAACAATAATAAATAGATAATAATATTATTATATAATAATAATAATATTGTTATAAGGTTATTTTCACAAGTTATTTCGGGCAAGTACCTAATGGAACGTACAATATGTGACCGGCCGAATTATCTCAGGTATGGTCTTTTTGGATCATATAGTATGTCCCGAGATATCTCGGTTCTGGTTGGATTATCAAATAAAATTTGTATTTAATTTTAGAGCCAAACAATTGATTATATAATTAATTAAGTATGTTCGTTCTACATACTTTTTTTAGCACAAAACTCGAAATTCTTAATCATACATCTTAAACCTTCTAAAACACGAAAACCTTCTAAAATACTTACAAAACATTCGCCTTTTCTATTATTTTGTTAGAAGAGCGAGACCAACCAAAATAACTAAAAGAGTTTTGAAATGATTTAGATAAAAAAAAATAGAAAAAAATTAAAAAGTTCAAATAAATCAGTTCATTCATTCAAACGAAGACAATTTGTATATTACTTATGTATTATAAGAATTTGAAGCTAAGAAATAGTTACAAACATTAGAAAACAACATTTTAATTTTTTTTTTATATATAGGTAACAATAGAAGAAAACAGTTATATTTCTTATTTGTTTGATTTTTTATTATTTTATTTTCTATTTTTTTTTATTTGAAGTAAGAAAGCATAGAAAACAAGTAACAACACAAGAAACTATTTTTCATTATTGTTATTACTTATATTATTAATGTTGGCTTAACAAATTTAAACTTTTTACTCGTGTGTATGTGTTTTACATCAAGGAAATTTATTTTATCGAACTCCGAAAACACTATACGTCTAGTACGTATATGTGAGAACTGAGTCAATTTGCTAGATGAATATTTTGGCAATTTGAATGTCCATTCCCATCTATCGTTGAGAAAATCAACAAAACTACTATTATAACATAATTATAGGTTTGATAGTTTTTTCGTGATGCGGAATCCGTAGCGCGAAGAACAATTGGATTTATATGTATGGGATAGTTTTTCGGGTTATTTGTTTTAAATTTAATAATCGTCATCGTAAAATTCAATTAAACGGAAATAATTTTTATCGTGAGACCTCTTCAACAATTTCTTATGTTTTATGTAAATTACTAAAAAATTTCATTCGTTACAGTTTTGGAATATTTAAATTTTTATTTTTTGTTTTTGTTATGGGTTAGCCATGTGAAACAGTACATCCTCTGTGTTTACTTTATATCTATACTCCAATTTTGTGTTGAATTATTGATCCCTCACTAACCTCATCGCGTCGATATAAGGACAAATTCATTTATTACCTAAAATTAACGAAAACACTCTTGAGTGTGGGAAGACCAAAAATCTTGATGATTTTGTTTTCTACTTTACTTTTATTGGTTAATAGTGTGTATATTTAGCGATACATAATCTAAAGAATCTTTTATTTTCTACAAAAATTTTTGTTTATATTATGAGATTTCTGAAATGTTGCCAAATTAAATTAAAATTATATATGTATGTATATTTTATACACAGAATTTGATTCAATAATATGTGGTTGAATTAGTGTGATAATATGGTGCACCCAATAAAAATTCCAGACATTTATATATAAATGCACTGAATCATCGCTGAAGTCTTTCACTGTAGGTAAACCAAACATAAAGTACAGTAAAATATTCCCTAATTTTTGTTTTGTTTAGACGACAATTGGTATTAGTTTATTCCCGCTATTTGTTATAAAAATCCCTTAATAATAATTTCATTTATGTACATATGTATATATGTGCGTATTTTGCTCCGTCATAATATCACATTGGGTTTAATAATATTTAAAAGGTTTTGTTTGAATATCGAACCTTTTAAATGTACAACAAAAAAAAAAAAAATATCGCGCACATGTCTTTTTTTCCCCGATCCAAATTTATATTTATATTTAATACTTATACGGAAAAACAACCAAATAAAAAAAAAATACTATTTACTTCTTGTATCATGGTGTTCGGAATAATGTTAGTTAATTTCATCCCCATTGTAAAACGAAAAAAAAAAAATACAAAATTTTTATCTACCCACCACTAATACTAGTTAATATATGGTATGTATATATAAAAACTACTGTGTGTAGTTTTCACTATTGTTTGTATTATTTCCATGATTTTCTTTTGTTGGAAGTTTTGAGACAATATTGATTTTTTTATTTTATTTTATATTCAGACAATTTTTATTTCTAACCATGCACGTATGTACTGTGTGCTACAGTGAAAATCGTTCTGTTCGTTGTTCTTGTTTATCAGTATCGCATTCAGAGTTAATGTCGTAATTTTAACAAACATTTCCTAATTTCATGAAAACGTTGATCTATAGATTTTCGAACTTTGTAATTTATTCTTAAATCCTGGGACCTTTTTATTTTACGTTATGACTTACTTATCAACTCAATTATTACCTAAGCACTATTATTTGACCTATATACAAATTGAGAAACCGATTTCGAAATTATTTGGCCGAAATATAACTATTAATAAATCCGAAAAATAACTATTAGTTAAAATATAGGTACTTAACTGTATTTAAAAGTGTAGTCTATAAAGAAAGCAACGAGGCCTAGGTACAAAATAAACTAAAAATCAAATATAATAATACATATAAAGTTTCAAAATTCTTGAAAATACGAATTATGAATTCGTAAAATTTTTTAATTATTTTTTCATATTCAGAATTTTTAGGTTAACCGACCAAACGACACAGTGGCTAAATCTACGACGTTTGAGTCGGACGGTACCGTGGTCGGAGCCTGATACGGGTAGGACGCAGAGTACTTTCATGTTAGTACTAGAGGCTGCCATGGAACTATGCAATGGGCAGGTGGTCCACGTAAATCGGAGCCACAGAACAGATTCAATAGATAAAAACAAAGAAAGAATAAATTTTAAATGTTGAAAATTTTTGAATTCCTTAAATATCGAAACAAAAAAAAATCTATTAGATTTATCTGTAAAAACATTGCAAAACTGTTGAACATTCCAAAACTTTGAAAGTTTAGATTCGGAATTTTAAAATCAAAAAATTTACTAAAATTTCAATCAAATTTTATATTTCAAAACTTCGAAAACATTAAAAATTGGGGATATATAAATGAGATTTTTATTTTTCAACTGTTGCAAAATTCTATATTTACAATTCCAATTTTTATAATTTTCTAAGTTTTTAAACATAAAGGTATAAAATTTATAATTTGAAATTTAAATAAATTTTCTTATTTTAAAATATCGAATTTAAAAATTATATTTAAAATTTAGAAACATTTTTAAAATCACTCAAAATTTGCAAATTCGAACTTTCACCGATAAACTATAAGAATTCAACTTTGGAGCTTTAAAAATTTGATAATTTACGTTTAAATTTAGAATTTAGCTTAATCATTTAGAAAATTTAAACTTATTAGAAAATGTATCAAACAATTTGAAAAAGTTACATAATATATATTTGTCCAGGACCACAACAATATGGTCAGAAATTTCTATCTTATAATATCCTTATAATTATAAAACTATTTTGAAGCCGGATAGTAAAACAAAAATATGAACGTATATTGACCATAGAAACGTTATTTCATCGTCTCAGGACTATAGGCTACGCGATTTACGTTTTTAAGGTTTCTTGGATTTCAAAACATCCTGTGATATTTGCGCCTATTTACGTTTTAATCAGACCAGCCGTTTTTAAGGAAACTGAATTTGGTTTTTTCGCTATCCACCATTCCAAGCATATTTTGGGAGAGCAGCACCCTCAACAAAGGCAATGGTTGAATAAAATTAAATGTGAAATGTGGGACGTGATGTATTGTGATCCACAGTACATTGTATTCTACATTTTAGCACCAAAGCGTCATCTTTGTAAAACTGTGGGTTAAAGCTTGATTATGCCTTTTATGAAATTAGGGCTTCTTTCTAAATATTTCTTTTTTACATGAACATATTTACCAACGGGATAATTAAATATTTGACTGTGTTCGTTCATTTAAAATATTCCGTTATTCTAGTTCATTTAAAATATTTAGCTGAAGGGTAACCTTTTTTAATCACTTGAGCTCCTTATATCAGAAGTGGTGTATGTAAAGAAATAAATCAATCTAAGTTTGAACTCCGTTATCCCAACTTGAAATAAAAGACTTAAACTATATCCAGTAGATTTACTGGAATGTCAGCCCAAGTTGTTTTGGTTACTTGCTTAAAATTTACTTTACGAAATTTAATCATGTTCGCCAAATCTATTGGTCTAAAAGAAAATGTGACCAAAACTGTTCAAATTTTCTGATTTTCTGATCTCCATTAACGATCTAATCTTATTATAAATTAGACCAGGCAGAAAGCAAAAATTTCAACGTCGAATTATACAACCCTCTCAATTTTTAAGCAAACATTATATTATGCATAAGCGCAAACTTGTTCGCCAAATAATTCACAATCAAACTTTCACGGAATTCCTAGAAACAAAACAATACTACAATAAGTAATTATCAACTTAATGCGCCAACGTCAATAATAAGATAAGATAATTGAATTTATTATTTAAATATTTTCGTCAAACCAATAAAAATAATTTGTATAATGTACATAATATGCATAAGAAAAAGAAGAAGAAAAATTATTGTATATAATATGTATAATAAAGTAAAATGAAATTTCTAAATAACGTGTTATCAGGTTAGAAACTAAAATGCGGTTATTGTGCGGTTTTTAAAGCGATAATCGCGCAGTGTTATTATTACAGAGAGTCTCTCTAATTGTAGTGCGCTACTATATACATTGAATTTATATTTTCGATATCACTCAACCATCTTCAAATGGCCTCAATATATAAAATTAAGTAAATCAGCCAAAAATAATCGCAATTTTTATTTATATTTTTTACCCGTTTTAATAACAATATAATTATTATTGTAGTTTATTCACCTTTAGTGTGCCTTTATAGATAGTTACTGAATATCGTTTAATAGAGATGATATTCTTTCAAATTTATTTCTTCCCCTTCAAAGTAATCCCCTTCGTATAGAATACACTTATGAAAACGTTTTTTTTCGATTCTTCGAAACATTTGTAAACGTCGATTTCCAGAAGGGCCTTCAAAACCTTCTTCGATTCGGCTTGTATCTCTTCATTCGATTGAAAATGATGTCTCCGGAGCGGTTTTTTAAGTTTCGGAAATAGGCAGAAGTGGGACGGAGGTAAATCAGGCGAAAAGGGCGGTTGCGAATAACATAGGTCGAATTTTTCACCAAATAGTCACGTACAACCAATGCAGTGTGACACCGCGCATTATCGAGTTGCTAAAACCAAGAGTTGTCTGCGATATTTGCGTGATGTCAACAAGATCTCTAATTGTCAATCGACGATTATTGAGCACCAAAACTAGACTTTCTTGACGTGGTGTTCATCGGTAGACGTCGAAGGACGGTATGGACATTCATCGTGTTCAACGCGTTCTCTGCCTTCTTTGAACAACTTAAACCAATCAAAGACACCCATTCGCTCTGGACAGTGCATGATCACAAAAAGCCTTTTCCAGCGTTTTGGAAGCCAAAATACATTTTTGCAGCAAAATTTGATGCAACTTCTTTGCTGAACTCATTGTAAAAATCGAAAAATACATTTTATTAGATGAAAGTAAACAAGCGTATCTCATTAACTACTAAAGATATTGACACCAAAATTAACAAAGATGTCTGCTAGTGTGCTACCAACCTAAGAAAAAAACTACTCAAAATTAATCAAATAAATTGAATGGAAAAATCTTAGTACTTTTTGATCATAATAGTAAGCAATTTTGAAATGGGAAAAACAAAATATTTGCAAACCAATTTTTATCGTTAGTTTATTAAAGCTTCTCGCAAAAAGTTGTTGATCATCAGCTGTACATTTATTATTGATCATCAAGTGTATTATTTTATTTGCGAATTGCTAATTGCTAGGTTATGAGTACTTACCCTTTTATATCTTAAACAAATCATTTCTCTGTAAAATTGTTTGCATTGAAATAATCATTAGGTAGAATTGTTTGACTGTACCAGGTTCAAAATAATTAAATCTCTAAAGAATACTGAAGTGTACTGTAACGGTGACACCTAGATTAGAACACAATAAGTTAAATAACACCGTAAATCCTCCTACATGTGATACCTACGTTAGGCTAGTATTTCAAGTTAATTGTATTGTACTAAAACTGAAATTTTCCATGCTAAAACAGTTCTACATTTTACTAGACTAATCTTACTGAGAAAAGCTTAATAGTTCCACAAACTTTGGTTTGAGTATATAAAAAGGCGAATGAGATCGAGTTGGATGATCCATATTTGGAACGCGATAGTGTAAAGAGAGAAGATTACTGAAAACTCCATGCTGTGACTGTGAGGTCTCTTTACGTAGACCGGATAAAAGATAAATTTAATGAGATACATCAATTTGTACGAAAGAAAATAAGGATGTCAAGTAACTGGATGAAAGCTCGATATGATATGCGAGCAACTAACCAAGCTTCCACGAAGAGCATTGAAACATGGGATTATCACTGAAGCTGCAACCGGCATGGGAAGGATCTTACATGACATCATAAGGATGAACGGTGCGGTTTATCGGATTTAGAAGAGACATCGACGTAAACCGAAGGTGTTGCATTTCGAGAGGCTGGCCCTGTACAGAGGAGGTGATTTTAGTCCTATTCGGAATGAACAGGATTAGGTGAGGGGTACACATGTGATTAAAAATGTACATTTAGGTATATTAGTGTTAGTGATGTCGCCGTATAAAAACGCGACATAAAATATAAACTAACTAACACACCGACACAAGTCAATGTACATTTTTTTTATGAGCAAGGCTTGTTTGTATAAGAAATTTGTGTTGGTTTTGGTTGAATAAATAGATTTGTTTGTGATAAATTGAAGTGATTTGTATTATTCAAAATTCAGTGTTTCGAACCTTGATTGACAAAGCGAAAAGGTAATAATATGTTCCGAGTATCATCATCATCCAATAATGCTTGCAATTCAATGTCTTCAAACTTTTTTGGTGGTTTTCCTTCTTCATTTCTCACGTCAAAATCACCACTTTTGAATTTATTAAACCACTCCTACGAGTACATAGGATTGTCATTAACCAAGAGCATGCAGCAGTTTTTTTAAATGTTAACAAAAATCAATGACGTCTGCAATTTTTAACACGTTTGTATGAAACTTGTATGGTTATGAATTGAATGTTGTTGAGAAATGTCAAAAGACAAAATGGTGCCGATAACGCGGTTTCTCGAAAGTTACATTGACAGGTGGCACCATTTATTGGTAAATTGCTGTTTCATATATTCACACCCGGTAACTTCGTCTTGCTCGGAGTTCCAATGCAAAGGGGCTTTGAACTTCTCTGTGGTAAGGAACTTTGAGTAAGTGAAATTTGAAAATGTTGTGTAAAAGTCAAAAAGTGTTTGAGCCAATCCTCTTCCACACTCTCTAAGCCAAACAAAACTACTTAAATCAACCATAGCAAATTATATTATGTTTATTTATTTTATACGAGTAATTATTTGCATTCTTTTTCATCGTGCCGGATGTTTATGCATTGCTCAGCATCATATAGATACAGCTGGCGTGAAAAGTTGCTACGCTAGAAAATGGAAAACTGTGTTGTTGGTATGAAATATGTTCAATTATTCAATATAGTCTCAATACAGCAATTCAATACACATTGTCGAAAGGTTCTCAAATAAATTTATCCTATCGCGGAAATGCGATTCCGAAAGATCTGCAAAACAACCGTTTAACGCCTGCTATAGCTCCTTCGTTCGACGAAAAACGCTTTCCATGCAGAAATTGTTTTATCTTCCGGAACAGATACAAGTCACTGGGAGCCAAATCAGACGAATACGGTAGATGTTCAAGCAATTGGTACATAAATTCGATAAATTTTGTCGTTGTGAAACCAATTCAGAGAACACGAGCGGTACCACTTTTCTAAAAAGCTTTTTCATATGTAATTCGTACATATTCATCTGAGTTGCTTCCGCTGTTTCTAATATTGGTACAATTTTTTTGCCGTTCCCTGCGTGCACCGTCTTTAATGCTTCTACGATCATGTTTAGACAAGTGCCAGCTATGTGTCAGTCTAGAAACTTTTCACGCACCCTCTATTAATTATAGGAACTGACCGAATTCAATTGAACTTCAATAAATATTCGTATATGTATGTATTAGAATTTAATTGAGTTAAAAAATTCGACTAAAGTTTTTACTTTATTTTCTAATTTTTCTGTTTAAAATCAGAAATGGTTTTAATATTTTATGAAATTTCAATAGTGATTGAATTAGAAAATGTAAAAATTTAAAATTATACTGTTTTTTTTATATATTTATAGCACTACCTGCGTTTAATTAGGTTATAACAACAACAATATTTTATTTTTAAACATTTAAAAATTTCACGAGTACCATGTAGCTGTAGTTCTTAGTTCTTCTAATATTCAAATTATTAAAAACTATGCAGTGTGTTGTAATTATGTTACCGAAAAGTCGAGTTAAAGAAACGAAAGAAAAATTGAATTAAAGAAAAGTCTTGTTATAATTTTGTTTTGTTTTCGTTACTTGTGTCCCTTGATTAATTTATCCAAAAACAATACAATAGTTGAGTGACTTTCTACTCTTAAACATAAAAAAACTTATATACAAAACTCTTATATATTGTACTTTACAAATTTAATAGTTTTGTTTTTCTTTAACATATTTTTTTTGCATCTTACTACACTCGAAACAAAAACTTAAATTCCTAATCGTGTCTAGACTCGTTATTTTATCAATATCAAAAATTGATTCGAGGAGGTAAGTTCATCATACTTGCTGGGATCACAATCAAATCGTAATACTCGTAATATGCACTCAAGATTCATGTAAAATCTATTGGTATACTTACTCATGCTATAGACAGTTCAATCTGGTCATCATATTAAAGTATGGTGTTAGTAGTAACTAATAGTAGTAGTTCCTAATTTTTATTTTCGTTTTTGTATCACTTTGAACTTTTCACGACCGGAAATTTATAATCACTGTTAATAGTTTTATTAGATGTGTGTGTGTATAAATAGACTTCTTCTTCACGAGCTTGGAATCTATATGAAAAAAGAGAGAAAAATAAATTAATTTTATTGTTTTTAAAAATTACCTGAAAATTTATTAAGATAAAAAATAAAAATAAATCAGCTGACATGAATTAAACTTCCGGGCCGGTGTAAGGAAAAAACATAACATACTATATAGTCAAAAACTCTAAGAAATCAAACAAATGTTCAAACAAAGAATTTGTTTTATATACTTTACAAGTCTTAGCGGAAGACCTTATATACATATATTCGATGTAACATACTGATGTGTACGATAAAATTTTTAAGATAAAATTCGATTTTGATTAACGCTCGCGTTTATTTTTTATTAAATATTTGGAGCAAGGCAAAATTTTTTGGTATATAACAGCGGAAGTAGTTTATTTATTGTTGGTTGATGGATGGTGCATTTGTTTAATTCGGATGTAGTCGAGACATTTAAAAGTATCTTATACACATTTTTTGTAAGTCTTTTGTTAAATATTATTTCGAAAATTACAAATCTTAAAGTCTACAAACTTGAGTTTTTTTTATTCTTCAATTCATGCATAATCTAACAGCATTACATTTTTCGAAGTTCAGTTATAATGGCAACAAATCCATTGATGCTGAATCCCCTGCAAAATTTTTAGAGAAGCGATTAAAGCTTCCTAGGCTTACCAAATATATTATAAAATTGATATTCATACCATATTATCTAGTATCTGTAACTTACATATGTATGCATATAGCTAACTCCACTTATTTGCCAAACTTTAAAATATGAAGTTAATTTCAACGACTCTTTTTTGAGATCGTAGGTTTTGATTGATCTCACGCCGACAAACAACTTACAAATATATGTACATATATGCAAATTTAGTAATATCAGAAAATATAGTGTGAATTATTAGATTTTGATTAAAAATTTAATGATAATTTTATTATAGAATTATGCATTAAATACTTTAAAAATTCTCAAGCACGTTACTATATCTTATCAAGGTTGTACATTTATATATATGTAGGTAATTATGTAGGTCACACATATAATTTATGACTACTTAAGCTGAAATTCGGAATAGTAACCTATTGCGAGACTTGTTTTTTGTTTGCATTTATTTTCTACAAGCGTACAGTGGTTACTCATGAGAGTAAAGTTTGCAGCACGAGCGATAGCGAGTCTTGTAATTATCCATGAGTTGATGATAGTTTTTATAGTCCGGCAAGTATTTTTATATTTTTTTATGTACTTAATTTTTCCCATTTTATTTTTTTATTTAAGAAAATGTTCTCGCGGGTAGTTACTAAAGTGCACGAAATTTGTTTACTTTATTTGAAACGAAAAATAATTAAACCAAAGAGTACTAAGATAATATTTGTTGTTAAATAATTTGTAAAATTAAAATTAAAAGGTTTGATTTTGCCGATGTCAATCAGATGATATCAACTAGTGAAGAATGAATTCAAGCAATGACTACTAAATCAACACGGGAGTAATAAATTCAATGGTGAGATTTGTTTTGTTTTGTCCGTGAACAAAAGCATAATTAATGAATTTATTACTAAATTGAAGTAGAAAAAATTTTACTGCTGCAAGTATTTATATATTTTTTATTTTGGTTCAAGGAATTGGTTTACGTTTAGCCTGTTCAATTGGACTAACAATATATGTATCCGAAGGGATTTATTTAAAAACGCTTAATTTAAGTTAAAAGCATATTTACCCCCCGATTCCTGGCTTAAACCAGTCATTGACTAAAAGCACAGCCTTAGGCTTTTTCTATTCGTTGAGACCTTTTTCTTCGTTCTGATCTATTTAATATTTTACAAATAGATTTAGTTGTACACATTGTTAGTTAATAGATTTAGTTGTCATTGGTAATACCAAATATTCTTATACAAGACCTTTTGATGAGATTTCCTTAACAGCAGAATAATGTCTGTGTGTTTGTATATCGCGTAATTTTTCACTAAAACCGAATATTATTTTTCAAATATCTTATTGAATTACTATTTTATCTTTTATTTTAATAAATAAAATTGAATACAAAAATGAATTTTTTATTGATTAGCGTAAATTTAGTGTTGAATTTATTTTTGTAACTTTGACCAGAGGAACTTTATTGTAAAACATAATAGGGACGGATGAAGGTTAAATGTGTTTCTTTATTTATTTCCCAATAGTGAAAATATCTTAAAAATAAATTAAATCTAAACAAGTAATTAAAAAAGAAAAACATTGGTATTTAACAGAATTACAAACATTTTGGGGCATTTGTAACCGAAACATTAAGACCGATTTGATCACAGCACCAACAAAATCTTTAGTTTTTAAAAATAGTCTTATTAAAGAAACATCTTAGCTAAAACAGTTTTAGCAGTCTTAACGTCAGTATCGGGGGTTAATAAACTCATTACCAAATAGAAGTAGAAAATGAATATTAATTCCTTGACGCAATATATAATAATCTGATTACCGGCAGCTATAACGCAAGTTTCTTTGTTGTGGAAAGCATATTTGTTGTATAGTTTGTCAAATAAATGTAGTAAATCTGTTAAGAGCGAATTTTGTAATGGTATGTAACAGTATTAAGTTTCGGCTGGAATAAAATGCGAGCTTATTCACTTCGGTGACTGGATCGGTTAGAAAATTCATTAAGTTTTCCAAAATGTTTTTTATACCCTTCGAATAATTCGCGGATGAAAGTGAAGGAACAGTCGTTAAGCGTTTTTATCCATTGCGAGTACCAAAGTTCTGTGCTTGGTGAATATTTTATCCAACTCACGCCGAGTGAACTGCTCGACATCTTCTTAGAGGTGGCGCCCACCTTTAAAAAGAAAATCAGAATTTCATATTTAAAATTGATGCCAACGCAATCGAAACTTTGGTCGGCGATTCATCTAGCCTCAGGTTGCAATACGGTGATTTTCAACTGCCATCAAGCCAAGCCAGCGGCGATCAGTCAATGGAGGATGGTCCGAAGCAAAAACTTTCTTTTCTTATAATTCAGCACTTTTATTTTGTTTTCTTTTGTTAATAAACCTTGTTTACAAATATATTGTAAAATCTTTTATAAGTAATTGACAGAACATTGACAGAAACTTATTTAATAAAAAAAAAAAATAAATTATTTCGTAAAATAAGGATTTAAGCATAACTTTGTCTATTTGCTTGAATGTGAACTAAAGTTTATGTTAAAACGCATACCTAAAAAAAGCTCATTTAATTCAAATTCTAACAAAATTTTCTGAGTACTATAGAAATAACTGCAATATTTTAAAAGAGACGAAAAAATTTAAATACACACATTATAGGTACACATAAAAATTAAAAAAAAAAATCGATGCAAAGAGATTTCAACAAACAATGATCTAAAAGTGATCTTGGATTTACGGCATATGCTAAAATGGATTCTCCTGACTTTCTTCCTTGAATGTAAAATTTGTTAGGAGTGAGTCCCACAACACAAGAGTGGAGCAACTGAAATTAAAATTCTTACCACATATTGACTCAAAGCCAAAATTGACACCAATTAACATAAACACATGTTATCTGAAGATTTTAAAGCAGATTTGGTGTTTTAGTTTACTTGTACATCATGTGGTATTAACCACAACAAAATGTCAAAATCATTTAACGGCAATATAAACAACAAGCAGCTAAAAAAAAATTAGTTTGACAGTAATTTTATCCACTGTATAAACATATTTAAAATAACAACAATAAAAGAATTTCGTGATTTTGTGTCGCGACTTTTTATTTTCTTACATATATGTGTTGTTGTACTAAAATTATAATTTTTTGCTTCATTCTGTCTCACAACTAAATAGTAGCAATTTTGCACATTAAATATTGTATATTTTTGTAATATATCGTATAATTCAACTATACAGTAGGACCCAATGTGTCAAAATCGTGTAATGAATTTCGCCTAATGTTTTTATTAGATAGGTACTAAAAGCATAAAATTCCGACAAGTCGTCATGAAATCAAAAGTTCAAAGAGCTTGGCAACATGAAGAATTTGTTGGCATCCGAGTTTTCGAGGTTCGACTATTCGGTATATAAGGTGAATATAGATTTACTGGCATAAATTGTTCGAGATGGTTGACTTGTTATTTTATGTGTGATATCAAAAATGAAATTATTTTAAAATAAATTAAAATTAAATTAAAAGTCTAATTATTTTTAGCAGCGTAAAAAATAGTTGATGAATTAATTAGACGATGATTTTGTGTGCGAACGAGGCTTATATATATATATTTATATATATATATATATATATATATATATATATATATATATATATATATATATATATATATATATATATATATATATATATATATATATATATATATATATATATAAAATAAATACAGTAAGTACATAATTAATTATTGGTTAATTAAATCGCGATCGCATTTCCCCCCGAAGAGATCGCGCCATTATACACGTGCATGTATGCATACATTATATAGGTACTTAGTTATACAAGTAATACACAAAACCAATAAGTAACCAACTATTTTTGGATAAATTTTATTTTTGGATTTTTTATTTATTTGTTTAATGTATTTGTATGTATGTGTGTTGTGTGTGTTACAGAAGAAAAATATTTTTTTGTATTTCTTCTTAAACGTTGCGGGGAAATTTATTGCTGGTTTTATTTATAAACAATATGTGTGTATCTGAAATGTGATTGAAAAGAGAGCCAGAGAATCGAAGAAAAATGCGCGCGAGAAAATATAAAATTAAGAAATTTATAATTATTTTTCCTTCAATTTGATTTTTTTTTTTGCTATTCATTGAATTGAAAATAAGAAAAATCAGGCCAATTATAAGGAAAAATAAAATTAATTTCAAATTATATATACAGTATGGACAGTGATGGACTCTCGCGCGGATTCTGTAATTTCCGTGACACTTGATGGTTTGAACTTGATTCTCGTATCATGTTTGAACTATTTTTCTACTCTACAGAATACATTTCAGCTATCAGGTAGAGAAACTATTTAGTTCTATAAAAATAATTAGTTAGAGACCTGAGCTTAGACTAAAGAGAAAATCAATTAGTGAGTGTAGGATGACAACTGTGATTCTTGATAATGCATGGAGCCGCTACTGAGAAATATGTACCTCTCACATATTGTTACAATAATATATTTGCGATATGTTGGCATATTTGCTGTGTGCTTTGTTTACATTATATCGCGCGTCGACAAGCTCAAAATGTGTTATTTTAATTAAAAAATAAAAAATGTACAATTAATGAAGATGAATTATTTGTACAGGTTAACCTCGATTTACGTAATAAATACATAATTTGAAACACAATATTAGAGATTAGTTTCAGCTATTTTTATATAATTATAATTTATACCATTAACTAGGATACATTTATTCCTGTAGCTTAGTATACCAGAATATCAGCATTTATTTAAATATGGATAAATCAGAAAAATATTGAAAAATATTATTAAGTAATTTTAAATCTGCAAGATTGTTTCTAAAGTATTTCAAATTTTCTTCCGAGTTTTAGGACTCAATTTATGTTGAAAGAACACAATTTTGTTGTTTTGATTAATTTATCAATAGCAGGCGTTAATTTACCATTAGCAGGCATACTTGCAGCTGATACTTTTCTGTACCGATAAACGGTATCTTTGAATAAGTGTCACACTATTAGAAATTACAAATTTTATTGGTGAATTGAATTGATTGAATTTGTTGATTTTATTGATTGAATTTGTTGAATTAAATAATCATTTTTTCTCGTTTTTTGTTTTTTTATACTGCTTTCCCTCCATTTTTAATTTTACATTTTAAAAATATCTAATGAAAAAATATAAGTCATGAGTACGGTGTTGACAGAAAAAAAAAATATACAAATTTAGAAATTTGTCGATTACCCAGATTGGCCTAAAATTGAAACTCTGTCAATATTTATATACTCAATTGCAATTTACTCTGCTTTTTAGTACAGCAATTGTATTCACCGCTCACACTGTTAAAAAAATGTAAATTAGGCATTTACCCGAGTTTTCGCCCACAGCCAAGGATAAATATCAACATTTGTTAATATTTATCTACGTACGAGTTGTTGTGAGTTGCTGCACTGCACGCTCGTATATACAGGCTAATGAGTGGTAATAGTTTTTATTAAAATATAGTTTGGTTCGTGAATAAAATAAACACATGCGGTTTTGGTTAAATCTAGTCCATAAAATGAATATTTTTTTTGAAATGTTATGTAAAGTCAAAATAACAGTCAAAATAAAAAATTACAAAGCCACCTTTAAAAATTTTAAAAAGAGATATTTAATTCGACTATAATTATTATTCACAAAAAGTTATTTTAAAACTAATCCAAATTGAAATGATATATGTGACATTCTGTCCGACTCTGGAACGATAAAATTCATGTTATGTTATTTTATTTCCCGCTTCTTATATGAATTGGTTTTGAAAAAACAAAAATAACGTAACATAATACAAGATTTTGGAAGGAATTATCGGTCCAATTGTTGTTACAAAATTACGAAGGTATAGACTCCTGTGGCCCTATTCCGGTTTTGCCGCAATTTCTGGCTAAAATTAGGAGTTTTGGATGTTTCTCTAGCCGTTTGAAGTTTTTTTCCAAAGTGAATTCTGGCGATTGAAAATTTTTTTGAATTGGATAAAAATTGTTGCAGTTTTGACGTTTATTTTCCCTGTAATTTTTTGTGTAATTTGATTTTAGTATAGATGCTATTATGTGTACCAAATGAAATTTGTGATTCCCAAATTTATATTATCTCATGGGTTACTACGCAGAGGAAAAAAATGCTACCGTTATTTTGTAGAAAAACAATTGAAAAAAAAAAAGAATAAACGTCAAATTGTGTATTTTTTATTTATTTCGTAATTGGACGAATCAGAAGAAGAAAAACGTGACTTAATAATTAGATTGTGAAATGATCGTCCGGAGTATACTAATAAAAAAATTGCTAAATTTGCCGGTGTCTCCAATAATACGGTAAAAAATGTAAAAAATAAATTTTATTTGAATGTTTCTGTATCACTTAATCTCGGATCCGGAGCAAAGAAAGGTGCTCGAAATAAAATGTTGGATCAGAAAATTGTAAGCGTCATTACCAAACATCCTTCTATATCTGTGCGGGATTTGGCCAGAAAAACCAAAACAACCAAATCGATGGTGGAACAAGCTAAAACCAGAAATAATCTACGAACACATAAGAAGTCAAAATCCTAAAAAGAAGTGTTGAACAATTTAATAGAGTAGATCGAGCAAAGAATCTTAACAAATGGCTGAACGAATGGAAATATTCTTGTATCGTAATGGACGACGAGACCTACGTCAATATGCATTTCTCGACACTTCCAAGTCCCCAATATCACATCAGAAAGAAAGATGAAGAACTGGACGAATCAATTACTACCATAGATGTTGAAATATTTACAGATGGAAACGAGCATCTGCCAGAGTCACTGAAGATATCATCCAGAAGCTAACGGCTTCCATTCGGGAAAAGTGAATTTTCGCCGTAAAATGAACAAAAAGCTCGAATGGCTTTTTTTAATTAAAAAGTTTACAATATGTACAACAAAACAATAAAAGAATAATAATGATTATCTATTGCCGTTTATTTTTAATTCTTCATTTACAAATCACAAATTTCATTCGGTACACGTAATATTTGAATCGAATTTATGCAAATATATTGTATAAATATTAAAATTGTAAAAATATGAATTTTGATTCATTTATTTTGATTATTTAAAAATTGCCGTGCGAAACAAAACAATATTTTTTGCCGCAAATTTTGGTGTTTTTCTGGTCGTTTTTAGTTGTGAAAGCGAATTTAATGTGCGTTCTTTTAAAATTTAAATTAAACTGATGTATTGTGCACGTTTATTTATTAATTCGCCCTACTAAGTAGCTGATTTGTTAAAGTAAAGTAAAAAATACAATAAATTGATACCTGTTTCAGGACTATATGAGACGGCAAAACACCATTAGAAATAGACTAGTAAATATGTTAACGAATTTCAAAACAACCAATTACTTGGGTAAAACATTTGTCAGTATTGAAGAAATCCAACAGATTCAAGGGTCTTAAAAGGCAAAGCAATTTTTGAATGAGTTATAGCTGATTTACATTCAACGACATTCGACGTCCGCAAAAAATTGAAACACAACATAGGAAAAAGTACAAAGACAAAAAGAGAAAAAATAGTCATCTGCTTAAAAAGTCAATCGAAACCCGAGAAACAAACTCAAAAAACCTCGTCTGCTTTTTTTGCAGATGTCATCTTTTTTCTGTAAAATCGTTGATGAGCGAAAAAATAACTATAAAGGTGGATTTATATTATCAGTTCCTTTCAGTTCCTACTCGTATCATCAGTTTATACTATCCGTACCGTTCAATTCAGGCATTTTCTTCGTATGATTATCGTATATATTCATATCTTTTGGTTACGTATAGAGTAAAGATAACACACAAAAATACAAAAATGTTTTAGTAGAAATTTACAATTTTTGTTTGTTTCGCTATTCTTTCGTATTTTTTCGCTTTCAGATATCAGACAAAACATTCTTTTCAACAATATGTGTGTGTCTTTACTGTAGCAATGGATAGGAACGGATAATATAAATAGTCCTATAGAAAATATATGTAACAATGTTTTTTTTATCTGACACGATACGAGTAGGAGGAACTGAAAGGAACTGATAATATAAATCCACCTTAATAAGGTTACATAAACAAGAAAACCAATCATTTGTATTGGTTTATGACATTTTTGATCATCTAATTTTAAAAATTGTTCACTCTAATTGTATAACTTAATTTATTTTTCGGTCAAACTGAGTATTTTATAAATTTCATTTTGAACTGTAGTTACGTTAGAAAAACAATCATAATAAAAAAAATTTCTTTCAAATTATAGTATTAATTGCACCCTTGAAAATGACGGAACGTACCGTCGAAACGTCGGGTTGTTTATTAAATAATTAATAAAAAAATAAAAATTAAGCTAAAAGACAAAACAAATTATTTTATTATATGTTGGTAAGTACAAGGTGTCTTATTTTCAATAATATAATTCCAAAAAATGTAATATGTGTTTTTGAATAAATAATTAAAGGATTTAATCGGAAATTCGTATTGTTTTGCTCTATATTGGTAGGACTGTCTTTCGTTATGATGCCGGTTTGTTTGCAGCAGTTGGTTAAGTCAGTCGACCTAATTAGTGCACGGCGATTTTTACGATGAACGAAATTATTGAACAAAGAGTTTGCCATAAATTTTGTGTTGCAAACGAAATTTCTTGTGCTGATGCGAAAAAAAAGGGACTCTAATCACACCGAGCTACGATTGTGAACGAATATAAGGCCTACGACTCAATAAATACCATCGATCAACCACCACATTCGCTTGATTTAGCACTAATACCATATAGCTTGGAGGTTGAGTACTGTCGCCGATAAACCCCCGCATTTTCAGAAATGCTGGAATAAAATTTTAGGTATATCTTTAATAATTTAGCCAAATATAATATTAGTGCTAATAAATACCGCGTAGTTGATTTATTTTGATCTGATTTTTTTTAATATTCCCTAAACCCAAGAAAAAGCTTATTTAAGCTGAAATTCTGAATTTAAGTAGATTATGGTCGTAGAATTAGAAAAAATGTCTTATTATGCGTCGGAGGGGCGCAAGTCGGGGACAATGTTTTGTCATTTATGTAGATGTAAAAAAGTGGGTTTTCACTAATATCTCATAGTAATTTCTCGACAAAGCTTAACGACAATTTGATGTAAAACCTTGCACCTGCAAGCTGGTAACGTCACTAAAAAACGAGATTTTAGTCGATTTTGGTGACCGTACTTTGTTTTAGTTTTACCTGTCTCGAGGGCTGATGGGCGAATTTTAATGGAACAAAAACTGTTAAACGCAGCTTCCTGCTTGATCTATTTTATAAACAAAAAATTGGTTTGTAAAAAGTAAAGAGGAAAAAAGGAATAGGTACATAATATAAAATATTTTTTCTTTTTTAAAGCTTTTTATTTATTGGTAATGAAACTTAACCGAATTGCGTAGAACAAATACCGTTAAACATTGTACAATAAGCTCTTTACAAATTCAGAATTTCGAGCTAAAGCAACTTTTTCTCGGGTTTTGCCGTTTTTCCGAATACGTTTGGACGGATATGTTTTTTTCTAAAATATTATTTTTGTTGCTATTTATTTTGAAAGTAGAGCAAGTAAATTTTTAAAAAAATAAGTTTATGATAGACAGACAAATAATAGTACGATCTTTTTAACAGTAAACAATTTATTGTCGATTGGAGAGTTTTGGTTTGTGTGTATCTAATTTTATTCTTGTATATTTGCGTCGCAATTTCAATGTAGCTGATCCAATTTGTTTCTATATTTCTTACGGACACTTTTACTACTTTACAACCGTCAATAGCAAAAAAACAAAAAAAAATTAAACTCTAATACTTGCGCAATAAATAAGATAATTCAAAATCCCATATATTTATGCTTTTATTGATTTCCTATTCTTCCATTTATTATTATCTCGTTTCAACAAAATATGGATTGTTCCACTTTCAAAATAAACGGCTTAATTTATCAATTTAATACTACTATTGGTGATCGACAATGGATGGTCGATGTTGGTACTTTGGGATCAATTCGGTTGATAAACTATGTACTGTGTTTTCAGAATTTTTGTCTTATTGCATAAACAATATGAATTCTAAAAAAATGTAAAAATAAAATTCCTTAAATCTCGAATCCCACGAATATTATTCTACATTTTTCTCGAGATTTGGTCGTTCGAGATTTTGTTCATTCCAGATTTTGTGCTTTTAATGTGTGCTTGAATTTGAATTTGTTCAATTTTATAAAAACATGTAAAATCAACTTGTAACAGGTAACAAGTTTATGAACTCTTGTAATAAATTCTTCAGAGACTAAAAAACAAACTCTGTAAGTTTGCTAACTAACTGTAACAAACTCAACTGTTTCCAAATAGGTTTAAATAAGGTACTACATATTTGTAATTTTAGAAAATGTTTGGAATACATTTTCGTAGTTAACCCAAGAAATTGTGTAATTTCATTCGCTAATTTTCAAAATAGGAGTTTTAACGTAAGACGCGGAATTAACGTAAAACATTGTTTGCCTGTAAATTAGAACTTCCATTCTAACTTTATTTACGCATATATCATACTATTTATGTCTGTTTGATGATTAGCGATGGCATTGGATTTTAAATTTTGTTTTATTTGATTGTTATAATGATTACGTCATTTTAAAAACTTTGATCGGTTACTAATTAACCAATTACGATGGTATTTATCTTTACTGTGATGTATCCGTTTCTCGGTATTCAAGTTATTTTGTTTATTTTACAATATATCGACATAGTTTTACTAAAAAATGAAAATAATTTTTGTTTACAGCTTAGAACTGATAAGATTTTATGGCTGCTCATTAAAAATTGTGATTTTTCATTCGATTTATTGCCCCTTACACCCAAAAACATATTAAGGTGTATGTTTATTTATGGACAAAACATTTACCGCGCGCCGGAAAGTGTGTGCAGCCAATTTTTTTTTTTACAAAAAATTTGTATTTAAAAATAAAATCCGAATTTTATTTTTATATAAAAACAATAATCTGGTTTCTTTTTTTACACCTTAAAGAATTCAGTCAAGCAGCAAAACAGTAATTTGCTATTTTTACGCGAATAAAAAAACAGCAAGAATCATAATCATAACATAATTTGTTTTTCTTTTACTTTTGTTTTCACAATTTATTTGGTGTATGCAAAATATTTTGAAAATTAACGCAGAAAATAAAATAAACAAAAAATATTCTAAAATTAATACGCGTATAGTGTTAGACATATACACATACATACATCAACAAAATAAAAATGTTGCATGCAACATTCGAAGACTAACTAATTATTTTGACAAATTTAATCGACCCTTTCGATTAAAACTAAATTTAAATTTTGTTTCTAAAAACAACAAATAAGAAAAATGAAGTTAAGATTTTCAAATCTCTATCTCTCTCTCTCTCTCTCTCTCTTTATTACGTTTTTGTGCTATACTTTTTTATAATTTGTTTTACAGCAAAATATAGTCGATCAATAAACCGGTATCGTCTGGAAAATGTATGTGTATGACTCACATCGAAATTTTTGGGCCCGTTGTATTTTATATACCAATGAAACATTTTCTTTGGAAACAGAATTTTATTTTTAAACCAAAAATATAAATAATTTTTCATCATAATTCATATGTAGAGTATTGTAGTTAACACTCTCGTTCTTTTAATCGAATAAGGGGGAGGGAGGAATTGAATATAAATAATTTGAATCTCGCGGGTATTAATGTGTTAACATGTTGTGTTTTGAGGGAAAATAAATCAGACAATATTACTTATATAGGCTCGTTGTTTGTTCAGAGTTTTTATGTATCGTTTTCTTAAAATATGTCATTGTACTTATATCTTGTCTTGTTTCAAATAATAAATGAGTGGGACTGCATTCTTTTAATAAACACACAATATTTATATTAAATAAAGATTTTTTTTGTAATTCATTCTAAACTGTTCTTGTTGCATTTTCATATAATTTGGAGAATATGAATTAAGTTTTTGCGCGCGCCGTTTATGTACGATATTTTCATAGCAAATCGCGTCAGTATTAAAAAAAATCAGACAAATTATTTTTAAAATATTTAATAATAATAATAAAATATACAATAAGAATGTTGAGGGTCGTTTTATTGAACTATACACTTTTTGCAAGATACTACATTTTATACTGAAATAAATTTATAAATAAATGTACAGTCAGAAAGAAGACAATAAGAAAGACATGCAATTGAAATAATATAGAAACTATAAAATTAATCGAATACATTAAGACTGACCTTGTTGTAAAAGGACGTTATTAAAATTCCAATAGGTTTGTTTTTTTTCGATTTGTAGAGGTTTTACATTTTATTAAATTAGTTTGTCTAGGAACGGAGAGATTATTCTCTGCTTGGAATTATTTTCGCATTTTAAAAGCGAACCTAACCATAATAATCGAAGTGTAGGAACCAAATTCAATACTATTTAATCCGAGATTAAACTTTTAACTAGGGTTTTACTCTCGATTTCGTTTCCAACCAAAATAAATCTATTTAAACTAAGATTCATTAAACTAGTTCCACTGGTTAAGTATTTAACTAAAGTTAAACCGATGTTTTCAAAAAATAGTTTATTTCTATATCAACCGGGTTGTTGCAGTTCAAAAATTGTAATAATCTCGCTAAGCAAGTAGGAAAAATAACAATTTTCCTTGGTCGAAGAAAGACAAATTATTGAAAAATTTGGATCTCAATGTTCTTATTACGACGAACCTATTCGAAACATTGAGAATATCCAAAAAATCCATCTGAAGCGATTATCATACGACATCTTTGGTAAATAGACGAGAGTGTTTAAAGAGTTCGTTTGTTGAAAATATTTTACTTGATCAAACCGATGCTCCATATAGACTGGAATAAATTAAAATAAATGCGCCGAGTAGGAATTTAAGAGGTCATGAGTTCTTCTATCTGAATAAACACAGAACCAACTAAGGTGACAATGAACCTGTAAACATGAGAAGAGTTTTAATAAAATCAATCATTTGTTCGACTTTTATTTAAGGAAATATAGCTTTAAACGTAGGTTTAAGCAACATTATGCTCCAACCTGAAAACATTTGTATGTCAATTTTAATTCTTTATTATTCTTATTTTGATTGTCATCTCATTTTTCATTGTATCTTATATTATTGTTCTCAAGTCAAAAGACTTTTTTCTTATAAAATAAAACAAAATAAAACGAATTTAATTCTACAAATTTAATGTATGGCTAAATTCAAGTTAAAGTTTACTAAGTCTTTCAACATTCGCGAAATTGCCGAAAAGCTAAATTTTTAAAAATTGTGTTTACAATATTTTAGAAATTAATGCTTTGTTTTTGAAATGTAATGAAATGTTATAAGTGATAACGATTTTTTGTCTTATATTTGTCTTATTTTTGTCGTACATAAATTAATTTTTTTTTGTAACAAATTGGAAATAATGATAGATTAGAAAAGTTTCAAAAATAATTTCAAGTTAACTTTGAAAACTTCTCACAAAAATATGAAATGATTTGAAAGTGAATCTAAACATTTTAAACTTAAAAGCGACGCGGGCCCGTCTTCTGGAAATTCGCCAGAAAAATCACTAAAATACGTCATTTCAGTACAAACATTTAAATCGATATAGCCACCGGCGACTTCTTTTTCGCCCTTATTCCTAAAATTCGATCAAAAAAAGTCATCTGCGACTTTCTAGTAAAATACTTCATTTCAATCGAAAATTCCACCGTCGACTTTCTCGATTGAATTCAAAAATACAGGGCCAGAAACTAAGGAAAACTTTGCAGCTAAATTTTAACTAAGTGGCTTTACTTTACCCTTGGAATTATTATCTAAGCGCTTATAGTAACATGAATTATCGTTGTTCAGACACATCTATAAATTTCTCTTTATAAATATAAATTTTACAAGTTCGAGAACCCTAATCAAAATTAAACCTACAACCACTTAATCATTCGAATACTCCTACATTTATATCCACCTTCACCTCTATTACTTACAATACAATCCACTTAGCACAAACCAAAATTAGGTTATACATAATAAAAACAAATTTTCTTAATGATCTATTAGTTTCTCAGCCCGCCGATCTTCATTTTAATCGTAAGTGACGAAAAATTTATAAGATTTTGTTGATAAATCTTAATGCACACACACAAGAAACTTAAAATTTTTATATGATTATTAATATTTTATTTATTATTTAATGTAATAAATCTTTTGACCCCGCGCATCATAAATCAAACCGATGAATTTGAACAAAAAAAAACCGAATAAATTTTCTTAGCGATTAGTTGTAAGTTTTTTCATGTTTACCAAGAGACAAATTTTGAATAAAATATCGTTAGTTTTCTGTTAATTAAGTGCAATCAAGTAGATTACGATTTTTGTTTTTTGCTAGTTTAATATATGCTTGCGCACATATTATAATTCCAGCCTCGATAACACCAAAGATCAAAAATTTTCATTCTGATCAAATGTAAAATTAATCAAAATTTTTCTGTATACGGTATGTGTGTGAGTTTCTATTTACATAAAGCAAAACAAAAAATGTAGCTCGCGGTTCATTATTACCACTTTTGATAAAAGAACAATTTAGTTCATAATACAACAACATATAATAAATTAAAATATATATTCTTATCAATTAAACGAACGCGAAGTAACAGAAAAAGTTTGTCGCGATATTTCGCCATTCTTATCTCACCTGAAATATTTGCGTTGTCACATGTTCCGCACTAAATAAAAAAAAACGTCAATGTATAATTTTGAAAAACATCCCCACAAAAGTAGTTCCGATAATGTTTTTTTTTGTGTTGGTGTAGTGGGTGAAATTTTATTGCGTGGGTGCGGATTTAATTATTTCTAAGGAATCCCGTGAATCTTTATGTTTTTATTTTTGTGAACTGTGACATTTTAACATTACATACTTGTTTTTCCTTGGTTGGGATGTATGTACATCAAATTAAATTAAAAAAAAATGTTTTTATAGTCAACGGATATGAGGCCTAACGGTTGTGTATACACACTAAATTTAATATATTGAAATGAATTGATTGATTTAGAAATCCGTTGTGGAAAATAAGAAAACTAGAAAAGGAAATTGATATTATTTTTTGTTTTTGGGAAAATTGTTAAGAATAGGAAAAGGTCTTGTAAAAAAAAAATTTGATTTTTTATGAACTGAGGGAATGAAAAAATTTAATATACACGGCAAAATGTTTGCGAATTCTTCTATTTTGAAAATTATAGATAAGAATTCAAATACAGTATTAAGTGAACACAATTTACAAATACTTTTGTGGGGATGATCCCCTGCCCACCTCACTGGTTGTGCATTGTTTAGTTACTCGACCGATGCTAATAATTTTGAGAAAATTAGTCAATTGGTCATACAACAATTTTTAAAAATATTTCTTAATTTAATCAGAAATTTTCCAATTCGAAGTAAGAGCATGATCCTTTTAAAAAAACATATATTCTCAAAACATTATTAAATAAATTTTAAAATGTCAGATAATTATTTAACCTACAACTGAATACTTATTTAAAAAAAAAATTTGTTGCAAATAATTAAAATAGCAACTATTTTAAACATGTATATTTACAATAAGTAAATTTAAATAAGAAATGTTAAGTGAGCTTTTACACGAAAATGCATGAAATATGAAGGCCGAAATGTCAAGAGTAGTTAATTTAAACGAATTGCAGAATGGCATTGTACATTCAGAAATTCAGACCGTGCCAACATTGCAATGAATCAACATTTTGCTAGTTTACTTAATGTTCAACATAAGTTTGCTGATATTGTGACGAAATTAAAGAACAGCCAATTCGCTGGCTTGGCTAAGTTTTTATTACACGCTTGGTCCTGAACAAGTATAAATCCTCTGAGTGGCGGGGCACCCTTTGGCAAACAGAGAAGTCGTTGTTGGCGGTAGTATTGGACTGTAAAAATCGTTTTATTATCAGTTCTATTTAAATAGATCATTTCGATTTTATAAGTCCAATAAAAGTTCTATAAATTGTTTATAAAATATCAAAAGATTGTAACATATTTTAAACGCTTTTGGAAGTACAATATTTTCATAAAGTACCCTAATCTTGATTTATTTAGCAAAATTAGATAAAGTTAAATTTTCTTTCCTAATATTCTTGTTGGTCAGGGGCCTAACTATGCAATTCGATGACAATTTTCGACGGCTATCGTTTTGTATTAGAAAGTACAGGAAGAAAAAGGAAAACAATAACTATTGTTTTCTTTTTCCTTCTTACATCTTCTTATACAAAACGATAGCCGTCGAAAATAGTCGTCGAATTGCATAGTTAGGTCCCAGGTGGCCTATTCTCGAATTTCACATCCATTTTCCACATGTGGACATATGTCAAAACTCATAAAAATTGAATTTTTTCGGTACTAAGGGAATATTTCCGAATGGGTATAAGCATGTGGAAAAATTCCCCATATAGGAAAATGTCAATGCCGCATGTGTTTTATATACGAATTACAATTTTCGAACCATTTTTTGACAACTTTGACAGATGTCCACATGTGGAAAATGGATGTGAAATTCGAGAATAGGCCCTCAGATCACTAAATAATCATATCACTCTTCTCTATTTCCTCTCCGAATTTAATTTTCAAATTAACCGATGACTTATATTTGCCTTAAATATATTATATCAACATCAAGTATCTATATAATATTTTGTATATAAATGTATGTACGTTGTGTACAATAAATAAAAATAAAAAGAACAACAAAATATGTATGAATATTGAGAGAAAGACAGAAGTATATTTTCTTATTATTTTACTTAAATATAAAAATTACTTTGATTTTTTTTACAGAGTTGGGGAGAAATCTGTCTATCACGTCATCTTAAAATATGTGTTTGCATACATATATACAGATATGTTTATACACAAATACAATATATAACCAAATAATCATAATATTTTTTTTTTTTTTTGTAAATTTGGAAAAATTAAGAAATTTCAATGGAGACTATTGGTACACAAGTACATTTCTTGTTACGCCGCGCATACAAAAATATTCACTTTACAGCGAAAGTGAAAGTAAAAATTATTTAAAGATGTTATTAAACCTTGATCCTTAATTATATTTTACTTTTCATGATATAATTATGTATTATGATAAAACCGATATTTGATGTCATGCTGTATATAAATATAGATCTTTCAATAATGCACGTACACACAAATTTGTTTTTTATTGAAAATATTACGATTATTAAATTTACTAACAAGGTCTGGAATTAGCGCGGTTCAACTGTATCTATAAAATAATGTTTATATTTTGAATTAAAATTAACCACGACCATGGGGCTCCCCAATATAGACAACACTTAAAACAAAAAAAAATTTGTAATTTTTGTTGTGTGTTTAATGTGTTCTTAAAACCAAAAATAACTTTTCATAAATAAAAAATAAATTTTTTTGTAATTATTTATACCAAAAAATAAAAAAAAAATATTTTCCTAATGACGTCAAATCATATGTAGGAAAATGTTTATAGAGCTGAGAAAAATGAATACACAAGAACATAGAGAAGTAATAAAGTGCATTGTCGCCTTGTGTGAGGGAGTAGAGCTATTTCTAGTTCTCGTTTTTTCATTTTCATTTTAATTAAAATATAATAATTTAAAATTAACAACAATATGTCAACCTTGTTTTTTTATGTAAATACCGCGAATAATTTAAAATTTCACGAAAATTAAAAATAAATCAATTTTTAACTTCAGTGAAAATGTTTGTGTATACAAAACCTATATGATGATTTTCATTTTCGTGTTTGGTTTGTTTGGATTAAAATTTATTTTATTCTCTCTCGCTCGGTTTGTTAATTAATTTGACATAAATAAATACATATTTGTAATTTGCTTAAATTACTCAGTCGTTGCTAATATTTTAAAATTATAAATCCAAAAATGGAAAATTTAAATATTACCTGGTATAGTTTTAGAAAATTCGGGAAAATGAAAAATATCGAATTTTTTTAAAAATGCTTAGCAAAATTTGAAATTTTATAAGTTTCAAAAAAAAAAAAAATTAGATATTTTAAATTTCGAATTTTGAGAAGAAGCAAAAGAAAATTTAAAGAAATTTAGAAATACTTAACCCTTATGTCTATTTTGGGTTACTCGAATAACCTTTTCGACTTTAATTGATAAAATTATTTTATCAATGGAATTTTGGCTCTATGGCCTAGGAATGACAAAATAATTTAATTGTAATAGTTACATTTTTATGTAATATTCGAATAAATCGGATAAGGTTACCTGGGGAACACTTAATTGATTAACGTAAGAAAAAAATGCATAGACGTAGGGGTTAAGTAAGTAATTCTGTCTTTTTGTAATTCAAAGTCAGCAAGTTTAGCTATTTTTAAAACAAAGAATATGGAATTGCTATAAAGAGGTTGCTTACTTATTTAAGACAGTCCAAAAAAAAAAGAAAATATATACAAGTTAAATATGTTAAGATTTCGGGCAAACGAAGAAACAAAATTTCAGACGATTCGACAAAAACTATCATTCTTAAGGGATTATGAAGATTTTGATAATACATTAAGTTTGATGTTTTTATGAATGAATGTTGTTTATTTCAAATTCCACGGATTGACAAAAATTATCATTAATACAGCGTTATTCATTCTCAGATGTTCTGGTACCAGGGACTGCCTTCTTTTTATTATGTAGATTTTCGGTATCCGTATTATTCAGTTACTAGGCCCAAATTTGTCCTGGTATCAAACTCGATAACACAAAAAAAAAAATGATCTGCCCTCGGAACATAGTTTGGCGACCTTTGCTATTTATAGAATATTATTCGTTTATATCTGTATTGATGAAACCAAGTTCACTTAAATGACAATAAAAAAAAAATTATCAAAACACGTGACTTTAAACTATTATATATGCATAATAAAGAGACATTTGATGAGGAAATTGTAGAAGTGTGGCAACAAACTACATAGTAAACAATGAAGGTTTGAAGCGGTACGTAAAAAAACACACTGAATTGCCTTACATATATTATTTATTCCGAGAGGTATAATCAATAATATGGATAGGTCAGAAAAATCGATGCCTCAGACATTTTTTTCACTCATACAAAAAAGTGATTTTAGGGAATCAGTTTTATAATTGAATTTTTGTTCTTCACTGCAAGTCAAAATTAAATTTCACTCTAACTGTAAAACCACTCAAATATTTTTTTTTTTTTCACTCACTCACTCAAACAAAACATACACTATAATAAGTTATTTTGTATGTAATCCAACGAAACGGAAAATAACTATTTCCCGCGCAACAAATACTATTTTGCATGTCAACTGAAAAAACAAAACATGATAGCAATCAGTATTATCACCACATTAATTGATAAGCTGTGAGAAAGTGGCATGTTTGGTAATTAATCAAACAGGTGATGAAATGCTAATTATTTGACAGATCATTTTATGTGTTTGGTAAAATTAAACAAACAACTCGACACTAATTAGTATGACAGTTCTTACACATAAAATAAACGATTCACTTCACAAATATATTTTTGACATAACGTCTCAAAAATTATCAATTAACTTGTCAGATTTGTTGAAGTGGATTAAGACATACAAATTTAGGAAATAACAACTTTTATTACTAATTATATTTACATTTTGGTGCTTTGTTTATTTTTTTTTTGTAATTATTCCATTAGTTATTGTTTTTTTGCTTTAAACAGTTCACTTCTTCTCACTCATCTTTTTAATAACATAATATAAAAAAAAAAAATTAACACTCAATTTTCAATATTTTTCATTTTTTTTAATTCAATTTTATCAACTTGTATAAATAATTTTTTCCAACAATTTTATAAAAATCACAAAATATACCAATATATAAATCACAATTTATAATAAAAATCTAAACATTTATAACTTTTCATTCATAAAGTTTATAATAAAATTTAATTTGACAGTTCTTCATACAAAACAATTTTTAATTAAACATTCACAAACATTTAATGTATGGCCTCCGCTTTGGTATACACCGAACCACACGATACCGAAGTCAAATATTAACTGAAGAGACGATGTTTTTAGTATGAAAGCACAAAAAAAAACAACAACAATAGTAATAATAAAATACACCAAATGAAATACATATAATAAATATGTAATAATCAAATAAATGAAAATCTTCGGAAGCTATCGGTATTATTTCGTTACGGTATCGCAGTCGCTGACATATCGCATCGGATATTCGGATCACACACTACTCAGAGAATATAAAAAAATATTTTTGTTACTTCATTTTTGTTTTACACACTTTACTACTCTTAAAAATCGAATCGAGTTGGGTTCTTGTATGTTGTTGTTGCTTATAATGTTCTTTTTTTGTAAATTCATTTTACCGTATTTACGAACACACTGCTAAAAAGTTTTCTCGATTATTTTATATGTACATATTTTGTTTCGTATTAAATAGTCCAACACCATGAAGACGAGATTCAAAACATTAAACGCTGTGTTCTCTTTTGATTTTAAGTAGAATTCGATTTTGGACTTTGGTGTTGTGCCTCTTGTCTAAAATGTTTAGAGTATGTATAAGTCGAATAAGTTTCGGTAACTAAAAAAAACAGTGCTAGATTGTAAATAATATTGTCGTCTCTCTTCGACTCATAACTTTTAGTATAAAGTAAATATTACATCGAGGCGAGAGATGTAAGTTTGATGAATAATATGTGTTGGTGAGGAAAATATACGGTACTCATCCGAATTGTACGATCTGAATTTATATTAAATTTTTGTCATTAATAAATTATTTTAAATTGTTTTATATGGATTGTACTCCCTTCGCAAAATGTATACGAATACTGTAAGAGAGCACAAGAGTCAACTAAAACTCGTGAGTGTTTTATCATCATTTTAGAGTGAGGCGCCGCGGGGTTGGGAAATTTTGTTATATGTTTATTTATTTGTTTGGATTCGGTGAGAAGTGAGTAAACATAATATGTATGCTATACGATACAAAAAAAAAAAAAAAGAGACGAGGAAAAACAAAAGCAATAATAACGGAAGGTCGGGGTTATTTGTACCAAAAAGTGGGAATGAAATGGACTAAGTAAATAGCATATTTCATTTTTTTGGTTCTGTGTTTTGTTTGGTGCTTTTTTGCTTTCTTTACATGAATATTTTGTGTATACAGTAGTGATTTATTGCATGTATCATTTTACAGAAAATTATTGTGCTACGTTTGGCAGAGCAAATTGCTTTGTGTATAAACGTGATTTTAGTGATAGTGCGCTTTAGTGGCGATTAGAAGCAAATGTTAAGTGGATAGTGAAATTTGATATAGGGAATTATAATTTTAATAACAAGTTGGTTAGTTTTGATGTATTAGGTGGTATGTGGCTAGGGTGCATACCTCAACGCCCTATTACGCTTTATCTGTTTATGCTGCACTTTATTTTAGCTGATTTTCAGTAGCGTAGCTAGGCCCTTTCAATCGGGTCGCTCCAATAAGAAATAAAATAAAACTGCTGCAGTTTGGTCGAAAAATTATTATTTGGTAAACTACCAAACATTGTAACGGTCATAGCGAGCTTAGTACACAATCAATTCAAGTATCGGCTTTGGTTTAATGGTTAAAGGAGCGCTGCACGCGGTATAGTAGATTGTGGTTATCGAGTTCGAACCAAGAGCGAAGCACTTTTTATGAGTATTGCGGAGTTGTTATATCGAGAAGCAGAAACAGAATAAATAATTATTCAATTCGAATTTAGCCCACAAATCGAAATAATTTGCTGCCAGTAGTTTGCTTTTGCAATAAAAAAAGATGACGAAAGCGAACATCAAGACGTTTCTGTATTGAGACGAGGTAGAGAGAATCTGTTTTCCGGCTACAATAGGCTGTAACCATAAAATTCTTCTCTAACCACCAAAGGTAAAACCCGGACATTTTTGACATGTTGGGGACATCGAGATGAATCGATAGCTAACCTTGCTAGTTTTTGGAATTTTTCATTAAAAATTCATAACTTTCATAAAGTTTCAACGAACAATGATCAATCGTATTATAAAACAATCAGCCCTATTATGATTGTCGAGTCGATCGACAATTGACACGACTCTGTATTTCGTTTTCGTTTTTTCATTTGATGAAAACAACACGAAAAAGGAAAAGGCAACACAGAGTCGTGTCGATTGTCGATAATCATAATAGGGGAGAATATTATTAGTTGTTCTTATGAATTTCGCTAATATTTATGGGAAAATTACATACATTAAAAAGCTACCCTTACCCTAAAACTTAAAAAAATTACGTTTCTTTCTTTTTTCAGGTAAACCAATGTAGCTGGTCAGGTCACTTCCGCAATTACTGGTGTTACCTCCTCGTGGTGATCGTTGGTAATTAGATTACTGATCTGCTGGTTTCTAGGCCAAGACGTTTTTCGTACTGTACCGGTAATCGACCAGAATGGGGGCCTAGTTTAAAAACTAGCTCAGCCGCTAACGGTTGTTCCGGATACCTGGTTCCCTTCGGATTAAGTAGCGTTTGCGGACATATTTTCTCCGCAACTCTTGGGAAATTGTAAACAACTGGATTCGGGTCTTTAGGCCTGCCTCCAACTCTACAAACAAACAACGGAACGTAAGCTCAAGCGAGGCTGGTCCCACTCGGGTCACTAGATTAATAATATCTCGCCGAAAAACAGGACAGATAAAGGTAGAGCAAAAAAGAACCCCGAGGGCCTGCCAAAGTCGGACTACTCTTTAGTAGGCTCACAGCTGAAAAGAATTAGAACCCAGGAAGAAAGCCATAAGACTGCTAAAAGGACGTACCTCCATGCCACCGTTATGAGGTCTTTCAATGAAGTCCTCAGGAATTAGCTGGTTATGGCAGTTATTGACTGAGAGGATGGCAGCCACACGCCCGTCATTTGAAGGAAAGCGGAGAGGGCCTTAACCACCAGCTACAAAGATAAAAACGCCGGACCTGCTCCAACTTGTCAAGATGTGGGCTGGGAAGGGAATCAGATTGAACTGACTGCAGATTACAGATCGATAATTATAGTTATAAACATAGAGTAACTGATTGTACTGGAAAAAACCAATAGTATTATTAACAGTTTCATTGAAGTCACACTCAAAGCCCATAAGACGAATGCGGACAAGCCAATGCGGGCAAGCCAAACTCTCCACTGATACGGAGATGACAATGTCCATGGAGTCACAAAAGAGGATCTCAGAAGATTTTACGTTAAGAGGGAACTCTGATAGCTCCGTCGTGAAAGTGAAGGTATCGAAATGTTAACGTTTCCTTAAACAATCTACATCACACTAAGGCAGCAACAGCTGCTCTCTTAACAGCGGTTAGCATTGAGATCGACAAACTTAACCTCTGGCTAATATCAGCCAACCTAGTATATGATGAGGTGAACTTTTCACCGGTCAATTCAGGTAAGCTAATTATGGAGGCTCAGAAGCGCAAGATTGGAGTCACCCTGGAAAGCGATGCCAATTCTTATCGACCACAATCTGGGGAAGCACGGATATAAATGAGTGAGGTGAGTTACACCTAGATTACATTATAAGTACTCACCTTCATATATGGAACATGGGCATAAGCCGACTTTTACAACTAAGAACAGATGAGAAGTATTAAATATTACACTTATCTCAAACTTTTTGATGAAAAGTCTAATAAATTGGACGGCGTCGGAAGACCATTCTTTTTGTGATCATTGTTATCTTAAATTTAAAATGGACATTATATCTCCTAAAAGTCCAATTCACTTCTAGTTCCGGCGCCAAAATCACAAGAATAGTGAACAAGCCGTCCAGCGCTTTTAATGAAGCGATATTCGGCTCTAGTCCTCTTAGTAGGTTAGAGTCAATCTCGACCACCTTGGTGGTCCAAGGAGATTCAATAAACCCGTTAAAAATGCAAAAGTCTCTTAAAACAATCAAGGAAAACAAGAGCTACTGTAAGGAACTCCTCTCAATACTTACAAATATGAATTTAGAAGTGCCAAGAAGAAATCTTGAAGATTATACCGCGGCAAAATCCAGGAGTCTTCAGAGATGTGAAGGCTACGCAAAGTACTATTTACTGCCCTTCCATCGCAAGTTTTCTTCATAGGCCGGATGGTGTAATGACCACTATTAGTGCGGAATCGTTGGAACTTCTCTTGGAGACTCACTTTCTGTGTTGTTCCCAATTTGTGTCTTCTACGTCAGTAAGTAATAGGGCAAGAGCCTCGTAGGTCAAATTATTAGTTATTATTAGAAGGAAGATTCTGTAGGCGATAAATAGCTTTAAACCATATAAGTCGCCAGAACCTGATGGTGCTATGCCTGCGTATATCCAACAGACTATTAACCAAACCATTTCCTGGTTAGAAGTAATTTTTAAAAGTAGCCTAGAACTATGTTACATTCCTAGCAAAGGACAAAAGTGAATGTTATAATGATACCTAAGGCGGGAAAACGATAGCACTGCAGTCCCAAAGAACTTAGACATATTAGCTTATCTTCCTTCCTCTTAAATCAATGGAAAGACCAATAGAAGCTCATAATAGAAGCACGATTGTGTCGGGAACACTGTCAAAATCTCAACATTCATATTGCAAGGGGAGATCTGTGGAGACTGCTTTTCATTCTCTCATATTTTTCAGCATAAAATCTTTCGAGTAAAGAAACTTCGCAATAGTAACCATATTTGATATTGAGTGGGCCTTTAATAACGTGTTTCCTGGAGCTTTAACTTCGGCATTTTCTAATCTGGGGGTGGATGAATCACTTAGAGGCTGGCTAGATCACATGCTAAGAGGCAGGATCATAAATGCCAGTTTGGGTGTTTTTTCTGCTAGGAGAATTTATAAATCTCCAGAGGAAGACTATTGTAGATTTTTTCAAGCTAAGGTAACTCCAAAAAAGGAAATCGTAGAATGATTGAGGTATAATGTAATATCGACTGGAAAAATTCGCTTTTATACGGACAGTCAGGCTGCCATTAAAGCGCTTCAATCACACCTCCTTCAATCGAAAGTAGTCTAGGACTATCTCTCATCTCATAACGAGATAGCAGATCAGTTCAACATTCATCTAATACGGCCGTACTACAAATAGCAAAAGGGATATTGAAATGGCCCTTGCAGTATGTAAGCTACTGCTTCTGGAAGAAGCTTGTGAGTTGAAGAACGGCAGGCCAAAGTTACTTTTCGCGAGATCTAAACACCTGTCTCACTTCAGTGGTGCCAGGTCAGTATGGTTGTTGGAGTGATTACTTGGCATTGTCTCTTAAACAGGCATGCGAGTAGATTTGGATTCTTCTCACATGACTACTGTTTTGGTTGTGAAGGCAAAGAGAGGAAAGAAAAAGTACTCCATCTTCTTTGCACCTGTCGTCCGGTCCGAAACAGACTAAAGTTTCTAGGGGAATCCCCTTTAAATGACCTGGGACCTTAGTAGGATCGACGTCAGGTGTATCAATCGCTTTGTTAACAGCTCAAAATGGTTTCAATGAGTCGGTCGATAAATAATAAATTTTGGTATGGCTACGGACCAGCATGTGTCTATGCCGGTCTCCTTGGACGGCCACATTAACCTAACCTAACCCGAATAAAACAACATCAACATTTTGTTTTATTAATGGTATACCAGTGTTTTGTACAAATAAAAGAAAATATTGATATGATTTGTGTCTATTATTTACAAAACCCCTTAACTCCATCTCAAGCGATTTTAAGATAAACGTCCAAAAATTATAGTTAACCATTTCTACAAACTTTCTTCTACCGATTATCTGTATTTGTTGTAATATATGAATTAAACCCTAATTTTAAATTAATTCAATTGGGAAACAAACATTTATTGTTTTAGAGTTGTTGATTTGTGCATGCAATTTTGGGATTTAGAGATTTTTGAAACCAACTATAATGGAATTAGGGCATATTGAAAATAAAATATTAGATGAGAGAAGTAAAATTCAAATAAATAAGGTAGTTTCAGTAAAAAAATAAATAACAGATTGAAGAAAAAATTCATTTGTATTGGAAAATAAAGATTAAATATGCTAATTTGAAGGTTTAAACTACCAAGTCTTCTTCACAATGCACAGCATTCTGATGAAATATTTATTGCAAGATAAGAACTCAATAACGACTGAAACTTCAACGAATACAGTAGACAATAGTCGATGGTATATCGCAGAAGCAATTTCATTTGAACCTTTTGCATGCTCATTTTCAAGCCACACATAAAGGAATACATTTTCTTATATACCCCAAAATTGTACAAATATATTTGCCTTGAAATAGTATGCTGCTTGGTCCGGAACTTTTAGGATTACCATATTCTTCTGGCAATCGAACGATATGGTTAGCATTTCATTAACCTTCTTCCTTGCTAAGTGAAAAAAGTTGTTTGCTCGCATGGTATACATTCTTTTATGTACCATTATATCGCTTTTTGCTTTGGGTTCGATTGCCGATTTTAGTTGCTCGATATACATTAGGAACGTTGAACATTTGTCTGACGGCGGTGCTTTAAACGCCGATTAAAAGATTAAGACACCTGTTGAAAATGCAGCGAAGATAACTGGATTTAACGTGCAACTCGGTAGTTTGGTGTCTATTGGAGGAGGCGGGGGGGGGGGGGGGTTTGGAAGAGGGCCAAAGTTGAGTAAATTAGTCTACCAGCTCTGTAACCTTCCAGTAGGGTGCGCATTATGTGAGCTATTAAAAAGAATAATAATAATAATAAGAAGCAGAACATGCACATGCAACATGTAAATGCGATACATTTTATTAATGGATAAATCGCCTGGTAAGCATTGATGACAACCTCATTGTCATTGTATTTTGTACTATTGCGACCTCCTCCACGAGCTTCTACTGCGAGAGTTAGATTTAAAAAAAACACCTTTTACATACCTCCGCAACTCTATACCTGGCAATATTTAAAATATTATTAAATACTGATTGGCAAACCCGTACTATCGTTCCGTTTATCTTTTGAATCTAGCATTCTATTGACAATGTTCGGGTTAAGGTTGATCAAATAATTTTTCTGTTAGTTCTTTTTTGTGTTTTAATTGTGCAGCGCGTTAAAATAAACTTTTCCTATTCGGTATTATTTCGTGAACCGTAAAAAATTTGGAAAATAATAAAACAATTAAGTTTTGCGCCAGCATGTTTGCATTGTGCCATTTTTGGCAGCTTCTTCATGGAATATCTATGTATAAACACACTATAAATTTGAATAAAAACACCAAGTTTTATAAAAGAATTCAATAAAATTTTCCTTTTGGTTTTCTCCTGTTACCGTTTCCAACCACCCTTATCCACAATCAATCCCTCATCCATATTCTAATCTTTCTTCACTTTTAATTTATTGTATAAAAATTCACTTTAATTTAATTTTATTTATTTATTAAAACAATCTTACTCGTTATAAGTAACTTCGTCGACTAGGTACAAATTATACTAAACCATCCCGGGTATTTTTAAAACAGATTTTAGTATGTAGTAGAAGTGGCCATCTTTCGTTTGGTATCATTACTTGAATTTTTTTTATTTTTTGGAGCTACGTTTTTTTTTTTAAATAATCGACACACTTAGTGTTCATTGTGTACAAGAATAAACATGTGAACCGAACATTGACCCTGTGAATAAATAATTAAAATCAATTAAAATATTAAGTGTTATAAGTTATTTTTTTTTTTTTGTTAACGAATTAATAAAATGAAGCGTGGTATTTGAATGTGAGACAGGACTGGGATTTTGCACAAAAAGCAAGAAGCGAGTTTGTTTCTCTTTTACTTAAACTGAATATGAACACTATTTCGCTTAGTAGAAATATATTTTATTAATGCGATCTCAACTAGCTAAAATAAAATGATATTCTATTTCAACTATCATTCGTCTGTGTTTCTCACCAACGTGGTCGAAGCAGAGAAAAGGAGATAGCTCTTATTTATAATATAGTTGACTGAGATCGCAATAGAAAACGCGATATAGACCGAATGAAATGGAGTAAAAACTTATTCTTTTAAAAAAAAGAGATAAATTCTCTTCTCGCCTTTTGTGCAAAATCCCACTCCAGGATTAGTCATGTTCAAAATTTACATCGGTCGGTGTTGCCGCCACAAGCGTTTTTTCCATGTGGAACTGGTATTGATTTATTTTGCAGGTATTGAAAATTTGTTTATACGTAATGGTGTTAGATGTATTTTTCAATTGAAGCATGTTTATGTCCCAGTTGTACGAAATAGCGCTATGGTAAGCGTCACTTGTCACTACCACCCCAATTCCCACAGCCGTGTCATTTCATGTGATGTGACTATTGTTGTATCACGTCACTTCAAAATTGCTATTCTTGAAGGCGAACCAAGTGACACATTTGCAACTTGAAATATATTAGGAAAATTGGAAATAAAATCGTTTTATAACAACAATCTTATTATTTTAAACAATAAATTATTAAAAACAGTGCACAAAATTATTCAAAAAACAATATTTTAAAATATATAAAATAAAATAATTGCGTCTTTCCATTTTGTGATATTCGCGTGTCACTTGCAAAAATCAAGTGACATATGTCGTATAAAGTGACCTTAGTCGTAACAAACGTAACATAATAAGGTTATTTCAACAGAAAAAAATAAAATAAACAAATACTTTGACAAAGCAATTTTAAAAATAAATCTCCATTTTCCAGAATGGCTATTTTAAAACAAATTTCAATTTTTTAATTTATATTTACTTACAAATTTATTGCCAATTTATTATTTTTGTCGCTCAAAATGTTTATTTCGATGCTCAAAAATAATTTTTTGTGTTCCCTTCAAATAGTTCCAACAAATTTTATTTGTTGCCAATTTAACATTTTTGGTCCCAAAAAAGTATTTTTACGATGCCAAGAAATGTTTGTTTGTTGCTCATTAACAATTCTGCTTTTTTATTAATTTTTTATATCTGAAATAATAATTGTTTCTGTGCCGGGTTATTGCCAGCCTTTAGATAATTACTACATTTTAAAACAACAGTTTAAAAATCCAGTTATGTAATTTAATTAAATTTAATATTTATTTAATCAATTAATTTTTATTTTAAAAATGCACTTATATATTAATATTATATCACCTTGATTTAACTATACAAAATTATCTTGTATATTATATACTCCAATAATTTATAATATTAAGCGAGAACCATAGTTAGAATAAGATAAATAAAAAAAATAACGTAAGAGAGCGAGAAAGGGGATTTATGTGTATTCGACCATACTTAAAATAAGAAACTTAAAATTTTTTTGGAGGGGAAATGAAAACTTCAGCTGTCACTTAAAAAACTTAAAAGGAGCGAAATTTTTCGTGTAAACTTAAGAAACTTAAAAAAGGTTGCACAAATTTTTAACGCGGGAAATAAAAAACTAGTTTGTAAATAGAAATTATAACATTTTCATTAATTATTAATAAATAAATTAAAACGAGAGTCTTTGAACATTAAATTAGACTATAATAATTGAGTATTTCAAATGTATATACATTTAAAATTTGTTTATTTATTTGTTTATATTTTTTTTTTTTTTTTTTTTTTTTTTTTTAATAATTTTATTTATGATAACAATAAAATTTTTTTACAAAGTAACTAGTCATTTTTGACTAACAGCGTTTGACTCTGACAATATAATAATAAAGCACTCATATGTGTTCTTTACATAAAGTGTTGTTTTGGTTGATGTTGCATTGTGCGGACTATTCAGGCAACTCAAAAGGTTTTAGTCTTTTGAGTCTTCTTATTATACCCTCTTGATGAAGTAGTCTTGCAGCTTCGATGTTAGGGTGATGATGGAGCCTCTCCTGGTGTTTTTGAGCACATTTCTTTATTTCACTTGCGACTGTGTCTATTCCGAGATCTCTATGAAGGTCACTATTACGAGTGTACCAAGGGGCATTTACAATTCCTCTGAGGACTTTATTTTGAAATCGTTGAACTATCTGTTGATTGCTGATTTTGGTGCATCCCCATAGTTGAATACCATATGTCCAGACCGGCTTGAGTACTTGTTTATAAAGCATAAGTTTATTATGAATGGATAACTGAGAGTTTCTTCCAATTAACCAGTACATTTTTCTATATTTTTTCTAGACTTCGATTCATTCACTTTAATTCTCCACTTAGCTAGCCAATCTTGTATATTATTTACGGCTATTTGTAGTTTGAATGTGACTTCACCGATTGTGTCACCAACAGCTAGAATTGCAGTGTCATCTGCAAACGTGGCGATAGTTGTATTGCTCGTCTGCGGTATGTCGCTAGTAAACAGCACGAAAAGGAAAGGCCCTAAGACACTCCCCTGCGGGACTCCTGCTTTAGCTTCTTTAATACTGGAGTAAACTCCTTCCTGTTTAACTCTAAAATATCTCCTTTTCAGGTATGACTTTAGCAGTTCGCAATACTCAAATGGCAGAGTTTTCTCCAATTTAAATATTAAACCATCTAGCCAGACTTTGTCAAATGCCTGCGCTATGTCAAGAAATATGGCTGAACAAATCTTTTTTTCCTCTAAGGATTTTTCTATTATATCTGTTATTCTATGGACTTGGTCGATTGTGGAGTGTTCCTCTCTAAATCCAAACTGATGGGACGGAACAGCTCCTGATTTTACAACTTCTGGTTTAATTCGTTTTAATAACAATCTCTCAAATAGTTTTGACATAGTTGGAAGAAGTGATATTGGCCTGTACGAGGCCAGTTCACTTGGTGGCTTACCTGGCTTAGGTATCATTATCACTTCCGCAAATTTCCAAGATAGAGGGACATAACGGAGTCTGAAGGAAGCATTAATTATGTCTGATATTTTTTTAATAGCTTTATTAGGTAGTTGTTTTAGAATCTCTCCAGTTATCAGGTCATATCCTGGTGATTTTTTAAGTACTACATGGTTCTTTATTACTTGTTTTACTTCTTTAGCTTTAGTTAATGGAATTTCCTGTCTCAGGATAGTTTTTTGGTTTTCGAACAATATATCCTGTTGGTTAAGTGTTGTTAAATTTGGCTGAAAGGTACGCTCGAGATGATCCGCGAATTTTTCTGCTTTTTCTTCTTTGCTTTTAGCCAGGTGACCATTATTTGTTCTTATTGGTGGTATATGCATAACTGGCCTTTCCAAATATTTGGTTGCTTTCCACAATGAATAATCACTACCTTTATCATAGGTGAGAGATTGTAGGTATGAATTTATTGATTTATTTTTAAATTCCCTTATTTCTCTACGTATTCGTTGTGTTAGATTATTTAATCTATTTTTGACGGTTGGGTCTCGTATACGTTGCCACTCCCTACGGGTACTTCTCTTCTATATAACTAGTGATTTAATTTCCATTGGATAGCATTTGCCAGCTATTTTTTTGTTTGTTGTGTTAGTACTTTTCCACGCCGCTACCTGTATGTCCTTGACGAACTTCTCCACCTCCTGTTCTAATGTTTCTTCTGATGAAAGTTGTGTGTTTAAAATGATGCTATTGTTTAGTTCATTCCTGAACTTTTTCCAATCAGTATATTTATTTGTTAACAGTGGCTGTTTATCATTAGTAATTATTGTATCACTTATTATCATTAAAATAGAGGAGTGGTCAGATGTGGAGTCCAATCCTTCCTGCACTTGTATATAATCAACCGGGATTTTTCTTGTTATAAAGAAGTCAATTAGGTCTGGTATTTTATTTTGATCACTGGGCCAATAAGTTGGTTTTCCAGTAGAATGCCAGTTGCAGTTGTATTTAATTATTGCTTGATGAAGCTCTTTCCCTTTAGTTGTAGTTAGTCTTGATCCCCAGTCAGTATGTTTAGCGTTGAAGTCACCCCCGACTACAAATTTTTCACCGAGCTGCTTGAAGAACTGAGTATAAGCATTCTCTTTGATGTTATATCTAGGTGGGCAATATATTGCGGATACCACTAACTTGTGGTTGCGGGTATTAATGCTAACGCTAATTGCTTGTATTTCATCACTTTCAAGTTTTTGTTGCAGATGGTATTTAATATCTTTTTTTATAATCACGGCACTGCCCCCTCGTGCATTATTATTAGGATGAACTGCTGAGTGAACTTCGTAGCCGCGGATTTTTATATGACTTTGAGTAGTAAGGTGTTTTTAAAATTTTTTTTTTTTAAAAAATGTTTAATATAGTAAGGTGTGTTTCAGATAATAAACATATATCTATTTTTTCTAAATCAAGAAATAGTTGTATTTCATTTTGTCGTTGCAATATACCATTGCAGTTCCATGCAAGAATTTTTAAATTATTTGCCATGTTTTTCGAGTAGAGTGAGCCTTTGTAGGATTGATATAAGGGCTTTTTCTTGCTTTTCTTCTTGTGAACTAAGTCTATCAAGAATATCTTGTAGTATTTTATTAGTTTGGTTATTATTTGAATCATTTAATAAAAGAGAACTATGTTGTCTTCTCGAACTTCCAGTAGATAGTACATCAGCAAATGTTACATTTGGATTAGTTCTTGATGGCTGGATTAATGTTTGGTGTGGCCTTAAATTTGTAGGTATTCTTGTTGAGGCTGAGTTAATTTCTGGCCTGGTAATTATTGAAGTTTCCCTTGTTTTGTTGCGAATTTTTTGCAGCTCTTTTATAACAATGCAACCTCTGTAGTTGGCTGGGTGTGTCTCTCCACAGTTAACACATTTTGGTGGGGTGTCTTTTAGTTTCGTACATTCAGCCGTACGGTGTTTTCCTACACATTTCACGCATCTGGGCTCCTTATTACAAAAGTTTTGCGTGTGTCCGTAGACTTGGCACTTTTTGCACTGGGGGATCGGCTTAGATTTTTTAACTGCTTCTATTTGCACTTTCATATGGAGTATTTCGCTGATTGCATAAATATTTTTAATGTCTTCTGTTCTTTCAAAAGACAACATATATAATGGAAGAGGTGTTTTGTCACCTCTTTTTAGCAGCTGTGTAACTTCTTTAATTTTGTATTTTTTCTCCAAAAGATACTCTTTTATCTCTTCTGGTTTGCATGAAGCGTGTAGCTTCCTAGCAATGACTTTGGTTTGCCTTGTCTGCTTATCTTCGTAGGAATACCACGCTGTCTTTTCTTCATTAAGAGCTCCTGTTAACTTTCTATAGCTATCACTGTCTGTGACATTTATTTTGATATCACCACTATTTAACGCTGTAGCTTGAAACTTTATATGATTGTTGTCCATGATGTTTCTAATACTCTGATAATTATTGCAATTAGATATTATTACTGGAGGTGGCCGTGGCACTTTTTTCTCTAGTTGTACATTCTTACTTCCGGTTGGAAGTTCATTACTTGACCGTTTCTGTTCCGACGGAACCTGAGCTTTATCCTCCTGTTGCACGTGCCTACTTCCGGTTGGAAGCTGCTCAACTGATTGTTTCGAATCGGGTGAAATCTGTGGTGATTTACTCATCTTACGTTTCTTATTTTTTTTGTTACGGTTCAGAATCCATCCCGTTTCTCTATTGAGTTCTTCCTCGTCTGTTCCATACATAACCTCTATATGATCATTGGTGTTGTTTATCTTAGTGGTTTCTTTCTCAGACATTACTGCATTTAGAGCATCTTTTAACTCCTTGTTTTCTCGCTGTAAGTTTTTGAGGTCTTTGTTTAGATTTAACGTTAACTTTTCTATTTCGTAAATCTTATTGCGCAGTTCTGCGTTATCCCTTTCTAAGGTGTTCGCTATTGGTGGTGGTGATCTACCCACCCTAGATTGTTGTTTAAATGGGTTGGGTTGCCCAACAGGGCTGTTAAACAATGATTGGCTCACCCCAGAATCCTTTGAGCCAGCCTCGTTAGAGGGTGGATTTGCCAGCTGATTAGCTGGGTTACCACCTGGGGTACAATTTCCTGAATCCGTTGTACTCATTGTTTATTTTACTGGTCATAAAGCATCTACCACTCTGACCAGTACGAGTTGGTAGTGGGTCTGGTTTGAGAAGATCATTTACTAAATTCTCGATAGTCAGTTATACCGCCGTGTCTCGGTCGCCAGAGCCTCGTTAGTTATCTAGCAGGGTGCACCACGTGCAGGTGAGGATGACATTTGGACTATTTGTAGACCAATTACTTAAGCCCCCTTTCCCACCCCATTTGTTTGTTTATATGTACATGACTTTTGGAACACTCTATTTTGAGCAGTAGCTCATTCATAATGGAGTGTCCAAAAGGTGACCAACATTTATTAAACACAAATTAAAACTACTGCCTCTGCCTCTACAACATTGCAAATTCGATTATACACATTTAACGCTAAATGCATTAATCAAACAATTATTTTAGTCGTATATTCTTAGGAATCTTCATTATTCGCGATGACACCTTCAAACTCTTGGGTTATGTTGATTTTCAATTCCGCCTTGGTATTATAAATACTCCTTTTGCAATTTAAACTTATTAAAACGGTGTTTTCCATAATGACGAGTTACAGCTTTCGTTTTGATTCTATTTAAATTTTCCGCAGTGGTAATTTGTCAATGGGGACCGATGCTTGATTGAAAGGTTTCTTGTGACATTAAACGTTTTATTTAGAATATTTTTTACAGGCCTCGCATTGGTCTTCGAAAACAAGATATGGATGGACACTAACTACCTCAAATTGACATTTTTTCTAATTCAAAAAGGTAATTGACACTGAACCGAACTGTTATATAATAAAGTGTTTAGCTTTTACAATGTTTGGTTCCCGCTTTCGACATTATAATAAATTTGCAATGAACAATTTAGAATTTCGAAAAAACTGACGAGAAAAATTAAAACAAAAAATTATAGCTTAGAAAACACGTCGGACTTTTGCTTGGCTAGTACGATAAAAAAAAAAAAAAAAAAAAAAAAAAAACTGAAACATCAAACAAAAACTGAAACATAACCTAAAAATATTTAATTGAGATATTACAGTTTTTTAAAACAAAAAACGTTGCATAGTGCTTCTGTATCACTAATTAGAAACAGTTAATGTAAATTAATTAATTTTTTATGATATAAATGAATTTAATATGATTTTTCAGCTTATAAAATTTGAAAAAAGTTGCATAACTTTTTACTGTAGAAAGTAAACAACTGGTTTGGTAAAAATTATAACATTTTGATTAATTATTAATAAATAAATCAGAACGGGAATATTTGAGCATTAAATTAGACAATAAATAGTTGAGCAATTTTATTGTACATACATACATTTAAAACCCAAACAAAAATTGAAACATAACCTAAAAAAATTAAATTGAGATATACAATTTTTTTAAAACAAAAAATGTTGTATAGTGTTTCTGAATCACTAATTAGAACTAGTAAATGTAAATTAATAATTTTTTACGATATAAATGAATTTAGTATAATTTTTCCTAAAATAACTGAAAAATCAAACAAAAATATTTCGCTTTGAACTTAAAAAATTATACTATAGATAACTTCTATAGTCGAAATGTCAAAGTGAAATAAGAAAAGCTCAAATTCTTATTTTTTTTATTTTTCTTATTCCAAGTATGGTTACACCTTTAGACACTGACACAAGCACAACGTTATTTTAAACACAATTTCATTTACGATCTTAAAACACGAACTTCAATTCTCCTTAAAGAAATAGTCTTCACTTTACTGCTGCAAAATTTAGAATGATGTGAGTACCTATGGTACAAACAAAAAAAAAATCAAACCCAAAATTGTTAGTGCGGCTATTTTACACCAGGTTCGTGTCTTTTTATTTTTTACTCTCACATTTAAAAATACGAACATAGTATTTTCCTTTTATATGTCTATCTCTTGTTTTTTTGAATGTGCTTTCATACCAAAAACTCGGTCGATCATGCAAAGTACAACTGGGTGTTAAAATGTTAGTAGGATAGAGTATTAAAAATGTATTTCTGCAAAATTAACAACGATGATATGAGGGACAACATACGAATTGTTATATTCTCTTATTCTTAGTAATTTATGTATTGTTGAAGAATCTCATTCGTATTTTGGATGCGGCACTTGTATATAAAATTGCTGTTATCCATAGAGAGAATTTCCGACGCTTTCATTTGTATACCAACTCTGATGTATGACTGAGCGCTCCAAGATCAATCACGGTAATGCTCTCTTATACCTCAGCATGATCGTCACTTGTCACCATAATTCGTAAAAAAAGAACGAAAAAAATGCTATCATTATAATTTACTCCTATGAAAAACAAAATTTAAAAAGCCGACGGTTTTGTTTTTTTTGCTTTATACATACTTCTGTTTCATGTTTTTAATATGCCATCTCAAACAAAATTTATCGATTTCTCACGCAAAGTACAACTGCACCCTGATTCTCTAAACAATAAGATAATAGGCCCGGTTCTGGCATTTCAAAATTTTATGTTATGTTATTTTATTTTGGTTTTATCAATACAAATTCAAATAAGGAAGCGGGCAAATAAAATAACATAACATGAATATTAACGTGCCAGAATCGGGCCCATTGTGTAGACGTGTAAACTTGTAAAAAGGAAAGCTTACTTTTATGATTTTGTAATTTTTTAAATTATTTTAGTAGTAAGTCAAATTGAGAAATTGCAAACTAATAAACGTAAGCTTTGCTTTTTACAAGTTTACACGTTTACACATTAGACCATATTCTGCCTTCCAAAATTTTATGTTATGTTATGTTATTTTTGTTTTTTCAATACAAATTCATATAAGAAGCGGGAAAATAAAATAACATAACATGAATTGTATCGTATCAGAATCGAGCCCATTATCTTATTTTTAGAGAATCAAGGTGCTGGGAAGCAAACTTATGTAAAAACGGTCGGATTTTGTATAGTTTGGTCGTTTTTTCTGTGCAATGGCATCGACCACGATCATTTTTGTTATTGTTTTCCTTCTCAATTTTTACTTTTTATCTAAATATAATCAATGATCAGACATATTCTCGTGTCTAAAATCGTCGCCGTAGTTCTTTCTTAGTGTAAGTCCATTTTAAGTCATTTTCAGTTTTTAGTAGGTATGTAAATAATTTTTTCTGCTCTTTTTAAACGTCTAGTCAAAATTGTTCTATCTACCGTAGTTTTTGAGTTACATGGTGTGTCTTCTAGTTTAAGTCCATCCAACTACGACTAAAAAATATTCATTTTTGTTGTATCTCCATCATTTAAAATTTTTTGTACGCATTTGAACATTTTTACATGTATTTCGAACATTTAATTTTGTTCATTCTGTTTTGTTTTAAATCCATTTTTTTTTCTTTTTTGATGTAACTGCCAATATATTGTGATTTTTCTTTTTTAGTGTATCTCCTTTCTATATAAATACTAGTAATTACCCGTCAAAACTGACGGAAGTTTCTGAAAACTCGATATATAGTAGTTCACATATTTATTTGCTTTTTATACCCCTTACTTCCCCTTCCTAAAAGATCGTAACATATTTCAAAACCCCTCCCTCTCCCAGGCGTAACATAAAAGTATTCACATTTTTAAATTATTTTAATCACGTGAAAGTGAATTTTGCAATTAAGAAAACGGGCTATAAATGATATGATCTATGTTCACTCCTCCCTATCTTTAACAAATCGTAACAAATCATGAAGCCACCCCCATGAAGCGTTACGTAATATGGCCCCATAGCCTGAAAAGTAAAATGTTTTTTTTTTTCCTAAAATAATACGAAATAAGACAATTTAATATTAATTCAATAATTCTTTTATTACAACGCTTCTTGTAAATGTACAGTTATCATTTATTATTGCGCCTTGGTATGAGAAATTGTTGATCAGCACTCTAAGGTTTTCATGATTTCGTACTCGCGTTAAAGCTACATAAAGCTGGCCATGAGCAAAAACAGGTTCTGGTAAAAACACCCCAACCTTATCGAATGATTGTCCCTGAGCCTTGTTAATCGTCATTGCAAAAGCCAAAATGATGGGAAATTGTCGTCGCTTCATTTGAAATCCTAAGCTGCTCTCGCTTGGTTCCAAGTCGATTCGGGGGATGCAAACTTCCGCTCCCTTATTGCTGCCTGCGATTATTTCCGCCTTGATACAATTCCTGAACAGCTTTTTCACGATCAATCGAGATCCATTCAGAAGTCTCTTCTTTGGATCCAAATTCCTTAGCAACATGATGAACGCACCAAATTTCAATTTCAGTGAATGAGGAGGCATGCCAGAAGGGGTCTGAGAATTCAAAAATTCGACTGGAAAAACGATTGCATCGTTCGGGTCGTCGGAGATCAAGATGCAGCGGATTTATTAGTTGGTTTAGCATTTAAAATTTGTTATAGGTATCATAAAGCATAAGAAAAAAAATAAACAAGATGATTCTGTTAGTGTGCCTTTATCAACCGATTTGGCTGAAAACTCCGTAATCGAAAATATAACGCCTGAAATTGAAGTTGAACCTGATATTGCAGCAAATGGAAAACAGCCAAGTCGTAAAAAGCAAAGCAATCCGTCAATGTGGAAAAAAAACATCAACAAAAATTTGCGGAATCAAGGGAAAGAATATGAAGATTCACACGGAAACGTACGAAGATCACGAACTGTTTCCGAAGGATGTGCCATAGAATGTGTTTATAAATGCAGGTCAAATTTTAGCGAAACAGATAGGCACAAAATTCACGAGATGTTCTGGAGCCTAAGTGGGGACGAGAAATTAGGATTCTTTTCAAAATTTACAAGAAAAGTACCAAAACAAAGAAAACGAACCAAAAATGATAAATCCAGACGACAAGACACATTCCTATATTTTTTTAAAAAAAACGTTGCCTTGGTGCAAGTTTGTAAAGTTTTCTTCCTTAAGACACTGGACGTTAGTCAAAATAGAATTTATCACTTTTATAAAACAAAAACAACGGACATTGGCACCAATACACCATCATGTCAAGGAAGATACGTAAAATTTAAAATTTCTGAACAAAAATTGGATAAAGTACGGGATCACATTAAAAGCTTCCCAATAATGGAATCTCATTATTGTAGAGCAAGTACCACTAGACAATATCTCGAAGCCGGTTTAAATATAAGCCGGATGTATTCTATGTACTTGAGCAACAATGTCGATCCGGTCAAATTAAACATATATTCGAAAATATTTAATGAGGAGTTTAATTTGTCCTTTTATAAACCCAAAAAGGATCAGTGTGATCGGTGTGTGGCACATAAGCTTGCAAAAAAATCTACTACATCAGAAATATCTGTTTACAATAAACACAAACAAAATAATATGTTGGCAAAAATAGAAAGGGACGCTGATCGTAGTTCTGCGGATCCTTTAACAGATATACTGTGTTACGATTTGCAGAATGTGTTTGCCCTACCCAAAGCAAATGTTTCGAATTTTTTCTGTAGGCGGAAATTTTCGGTTTACAATTTGACAGCTCACTGCAGTATCAACAAAATTACGTATTGCGCAATATGGCACGAGGGAATTAGCGGAAGAGCTGGAAATGATTTAGCGTCATCTTTAATCAAAATTTTGGAAAATGTTGTAACTGATAATCCAGAAATAAACAGGATTATTCTTTGGTCGGACACATGCATTCCGCAAAACAGGAACAGGATCACCGCGCTTGCGCTTCTTAAATTTATGGAAAAACATACCCAAATAATAGAAGTTCAACAAAAATTTTCTGAACCTGGACATTCACAGGTCCAGGAAATTGACGCGGTTCACAGTACCATCGAAAAAATTTTAAAAAATTTAGAATTATTTAGTCCGATCAATTTAATAAGAATCTTGAAAAGCATGAATTATGCCAAAGTAAAGCTTAAAATTATGCAAATGCGACTCACAGATTTTAAGAATTACAATGCCGCGTCGATTGGAATGGTTTTTCCTCCATTTGCTTCTACATCAAGCTTGATTTACGAGAGGTCAAATTTATCACAGATTAAGTATCGGTGTGGATACAATAGTGGTATAGAAACATGTAGTTTGATAAAAATGTCGATTACACGTAAAGTAGTGTCGAAACTACCAATTTTTAAACTACCTTCCGTTGGCCAATGCCAATTTCAATACAAAATGTCTGCTGAAAAAAAACGTGATATTCGTTCCATGTTGGCTTATATGCCAGAAGTAGACAAGCAATTTTATAAAGTTTATGTGGGATAGTCATTTATTTGAACATAATATTATTTTATATTAAATTTGAATTTTGAATTTGTTTTAGCATACTATACGCACGTACAAACGAACTTAGTACGAATTGATATTATTTTGTGATATTTTTTTTGAAGTATTTTTAAGTATAATTGAAGTAATATATAACTTATTGTTTTAATAAATGTGTAATGGAATTACATACAACAATAATGTTTTATTTTAAAAATTCTACGTTGAACAAAATTTTGTAGTGTGCTTTTTACTCACAACCTGATAGGATTTACAATGTTATACAAGCTCAAAAATGGCTGTTTTGAAGCCACACCTCTCGGCTGCCCTAAGATTTCACATAGAAAGAATATTTATATCCAAGTTTTTAATAGAATGTATCAATTTTTTTTGTTAGTTCTATAGAGATGTATCTCCATCAAATAGGTTTAAATCCAGGAAATAATTGCAATTAAGTGACATACACCAAAATGATTTGAAAAACAATTTTTATGATCGCATTTTCCGGGAAAACGAGGGACAGCTAAAGGAAAATGTGATTTGCGAAAAATGGAGAATATTACTATATACATATTTAGATAAAAAAAATGCAGTTTAATCATAATTGTCCTGCTTGATAAACATTTGAACTTAAATGTTAATTATCTCAAAACTTAAAAATAGGCGCTTACACCAAGTAAGAACTACGGCGACGAAATGTACTTCTAATGAACATGCTATGCAAGTAAAAAATATATTTGGACATAGATATAAAACAATTTTTATTTCGATGAATTGTGTTAAAATTTTTATTTTTAACTGTCCCTTATTCATAGCATTTTTCATTTTGGCAAGGTTAATAAAGTTTCAGATTCCTAAAATAAAATGAATTTGTTCTTATTGTTTTGTCATGTATGTTACTAAAACATGCATAAGACTATACCAACCATTGTTTATACCAAAGTTATTTTGTATGGACATCTTTTAAGCCGTTATTATTTAATGTGTTCCAGATTTAATTTAACTATTTTGTAGTGGAATTATTTGCAGAATAGAGAAATAAGCAATTATTTATTTTAATTTTGATTTTAGAGGTATTTTCTGGAATAATTTTAGCTAACTAAGGTATTAAATTGGAAAATAAATTTTTTTAGAATTTCAGATTTATAAAAGAGAGAAATATTTTTTTAGATTGATATTTTAAAATTTTAGTTTAGTTTAATGTAAATAATTGCCCCCTGGAGCATCCTGGCATAATTGTTCCTTTTTATGACCAGATTTGGATAATAGGGATGTGGACGATAATTGGTTTCAATACGACGGTGCCACATGTCACGCAGAGATTGCAACAATAGCTTTATTGCACAAGAAGTTCCCGGGAAGTATTATCTCGCGAAACAGCTAGCAGTCAATTGCCCACCGAGATCGTGTGATGTGACATCCTTGGACTTCTTTAAAAGTATGGTTTATGCCAATTAGCAAGCAACAGTGTAAGAGCTAAAGGACGACATAATAATACGTATTAGTCGAATAGAGCAGTAATTATGCCCATGTCATCCTAAATTTGGACAAACGGATTGATAGTGTCAGGGCAGAGTGACGTCGAAGCCTTGGTGATGATTTGGCCGATATTAACTTTCATACATAATTGTTATCGATCAATCATGATTCAATAAAGAAATCAAAATCAAAACAACGCTTGAAAACGAAATTACACCTCTTAAGCCAAAAGAGGACATCGGTTCAACTCCTAACCAGAATACAACTCCACAAGAGTATCATACGGATGAAGAAGAACTAGCTCGAGAAACTGAGTGGATTAGAGTTAAAGGTGGGAGAAAAAAAGGAGACGGAATAATACGCCCTCCCCACCTCAATTAAAGGATGATGTTCCAAATATTATCCAGAAACAACCCAAAAAAAATACCTCCACCACCACCAATAGTAATAGATGAAGTCAAAGACTACGATGTACTCTATGAGAAAAAAAAACAATAACTGCTACTGATAAGTTTAATGCAAAGGTGATGAATGGAAACACCACCAAAATAAATTTAGAAGATGCTGAAACCTGAAACATACAGAAAGATGACAAAAATGTTAAATGAAGAAAAACGTGCTTGGTACAAGTTTGAAGACAAACAAACCAGACCAATTAGGGTCATGGCTGAAAACTTACAATCTACGTGTAAACCAGACAAAATAATTGATGACCTGAAAGCAAAAGGATTTAAGGCAACTGAAGCATCGATTAAGCTAAAACGGAGAGGCAAAGTACCTCTCAACATTTGTATGTTGACCTTCGATACTGATGAAGATATCGAAAAAATTTATCAAATTAGGTACTTCTTGGGGTGCAAAGTGCAAGATCTAAGCTTATACCACAATGTAAATAATGTCAAGCCTATGGACATACACAAAAAGATTGCAACAGGGAACCCAGGTGTGTCAAATGTTTAGGTAAACATCATACCAAAGATTGTGTAAAAGCCCAAAATGTGCAACCTAAATGCGTTCACTGTGGAGAAAACTATCCGGCTAACTACAGAGGATGCAGCATTGCTATTGAACTGCAAAACATCAAAAATAAGAACGTGATTGCTAAAAATCCAAGTTTATTCAGGAAGCAAGCGGTTAAGATGAACCGATCCGAAGTAAATCGTAGAGTGTCGGGAACTACTCAAGGACAATTTGGTAAAATGACTTATGCTCAAGTAATGATGAGCAACGGAAATCCAGGAAAAACTGATCAAAATGTCGATATAAGTCAAACACTTAAATTAATTTTAAGCAGACTAAATACATTTGATGAGCGATTACAGAAACTAGAGTACAGCACTAAGGGAGCCATCCCTAAACAGAAAAATGGCCAATGATCTTAGAATCATTAGTTGGAATGCCAATGGACTGATGCAACATCAACACGAACTGCAAGTGGACCAGCACTGAAATTCTAGTTCAATGACAAATGAGAATGAGAAATGACTTTATTTTTTATTTCGCCTGCCCTAAATAAAAATGCAACCAACTAGTTGAAATAAAAAATCAAGTCATTTCTCATTATCATTTGTCATCGAACCGGACTGGACACAGAAAAAATCGATGTATGTCTCATCACGTAAACACACTTCACTAGACAATCAATCATTAAATTTAAAAATTATAAATTATATCACACTATTCACTCTGGAAACACTGCTAAAAGAGGTAGTGCTGTTATAATTAGAAATAGTATTCATCACTATGAGGAGTTAAAATATAAAACGGAAGAAATACAAGCAACTGCTGTTATTGTCAAATCCAAAAGTAGTTCTATTTGTATTGCTAGTATTTACTGCCCACCGAAGCACTCAATGGAAGAAAAAGATTATCTCGGGTTCCTCAGTAAATTAGGAAAACGATTTGTACTTGGAGGAGACTTTAATGCAAAAAATGTCCACTGGGGATCCAGATTAACAACAATTAAGGGTAAATAACTCCTAAAAGTTATCAGAAAATGCAGTTGTAAAGCCCTCTCAACGGGGAAACCAACCTACTGGCTAACTGATCCAAACAAAGTACCAGATCTGATTGATTTCTTCATAATAAAGAACATATCTGTAAATTATGTACAAGTAGATGAAAGCCATGACTTAAACTCTGAACAAAATTTTCAATATCGAAATGTTATTGTAAATACTTGTAATTTGCAAATAAAATTAGTTTACCGACTTTGTTTGATTTGTAATCTTTGCTCTTACTTGGATACACTGAGTTTCGCCTAGAATGCAACCGTCTGCTCGTCAAACAAAGTTTCAGTTTTAATCCTAGTGATACAGCGTTCTATTAAGGTCATAAAATTTGTTCCTTAACAATATCAAAGCATTCCTAGATATACAAGCCGTCAGGATAAAATTCGAACTTAATATAAGGGGGATAGAAAGAAAAAAAAATGGATTTTTCATACAAATCGTATGAAAAGTTATGTTTTTTTAATATCGTTTTTCTAAAATATCTTACAAAAATGAATTTTGATTTCTACGTTATCAAGGCGAAAAATTGATAAATATATGATTTGAAAATCAATTAATAAAATCTTGTTTATAGATATTTAATTAATGTTTTAATAAAACCCCTTTATTTATAAACACATCTTTACACCTCATGACGTCATATCTTTCGTTCATGTTTTTTTTTCAGTTAAAAAACCCATTTAGTTTTTATTATTGTTAAAGAGTGGTTGTGCGTAGTTTATTTATTTCTGGTCTATTGCATTTTAAAGTCTTTGATAAAGCAACTAATATCTTACGTCATTGATTTCGTTTTTATAATTTTACACTGTATTTTTCACATAGCCATACAAAGAAAAAGTAAATTTGTACAATTTTATTTTAATTATATTAATCAAATTACTAAATTTAAGTTATTGATTTTAAAATATGTTATACTCAAAGGTTTGATTTAAATATAAACCTAAAAATATTTTCTGTTACGAGTATTTTTCATTGATAAAATTTAAATCAAAAATGTTCAATTTTGCATGGGTTCTTATTGGAAATCGTAAAATGTATCCCTTTGAAATTAAGCTTCTTTTAAAATAGGTCTGAACCTGACGGCTTGTATATTTAGGAATGCTTTGACAATATCAATATCCTGAGGTTAACATTTGAATATCCTCCCAAACCATCCTAAAAGTTTAACATTTCAAAATATTTTATTGCTATACAAATAATTATTTCATTGGTAATGTTCTTAAAGTAAGTAACTGTCTACAAATTATTATTTGAAAAATTCTTTTTCGAAATGTTGCAATTAAATATTTATAACCACCGCCGTTTCCCGTTGCGTAAAACAGAATGATATAGTCGATCATTCAGGGTTTAAATAAAGTTTTAATCAAGTGTTTGTATCCCCAAGTAAAGCAATTATTTTGTTGTTTTCCAATTAATTTTGGGAGCGTCGAGACGGCCTTGTTAACATTTTTAAAAAGATAAATTAAACATTGTAAAATAATTTCTAATTTTTGAAACCAAGATATTTACCTATCAGACTCACCTATTTTTACTACTTATAACATACAATTACAAATTATTTCACTGTGTTTCACTTGCTCTTCAACCTTCACAAAAGTAAAACATGTATTACAATGAACACTTAAGTAATAATATGCGTGACATACCAACCTTCTCACTCTCTTTTATAGATTACATACCATATTTTATAGCCCTTATCTAATCGCTCTATATACTTAATTTAGATCTACTAAACACAATAACTAAATAGTATAAGCAACACATATAACATTTGATAAGAAAATTAAATTGATTATTTGTGTGATGTCATCATGGTTGATAGTAATATTTTGTTGCGGTCGATGTCATTTTTTTGATCGACACTGTGTTTAATTTTAAATACATAATATCACTTTTTTTTTTTTGGATTTTCATGATTATCAAGTTAATTAATTATTTTAACTCAAAATATATTTATACACATTTATGTAAATATGAATATGAAAAAATATGTTATGTATATGCTTGTAAATGTATACATTTCTATGCTTGTGTGTAAATGAGAGAGTGTTTTTATTTTTATAGAAATAGCTTGTTTGTTGTTATAGAGAACTATGGCTTAACTAACAATATTAAGTATTAAACATAATTAAATTAACAAATAAAACAAAATTTGAATTTTTATTAAGGAAATTATATGCACTCTCGCTCAAATCAACTTACTAAGATAGAATTTATTAAAATTTACGCATTCATAAAAAATAGACATTTTCCAGTTAGTCATTTCATCGTAATAATAGAAATTTATTGATTCAAAAAATATATACATAATTAAAAATACGTAAATAAAATTAAAATAAAACGAAACGATTACATACAATAATAAAATTCGTGTAAGTACCCAAAATTAATTTACGAAGAGGTGGTAATAAATGTATAACATAAAACATGTAGATTGATTGATTAAATTATGTAGTTCGTCTTAAATATTATGTTGAAATATTAATTATTCATTTCATGCTTGAATGTAATATTTATATAAAGTTGGTGTCTTTTTTATGAACTCGACTGAGACACTTTTGTTCAAGAACTACTGTTTGTTGATTGTTACTTAATTTTTTAACATTTGTATTTTTAATTAATAATTATTTTTTTTATAATTTAATAAAAAATAATTTTTAATTAATTAATTCAACTAGAATTATTTTAAAAGTTTAAGCAGAGCCTTTTGCGTGATTTAGTTGTTATTTAAGTTGTTTGATTACTATAATTTCAAATTTTTTTATATATTAGGATAAAGCCAATAAAAAGTTATTTATGAAATAGGTATAAAAAATTAGAATAACATTGTTTTTTATTTTTTATTATTTAATTGACGTTTCGTTGCCATTCCGCCAAATAACTATACTTTTAAAAAAAAAATGTACTTAAGAAATGTACTTACGGAATTTCGAACTGGTCTCTAATTAACAGGACAAAACGTTGATTTTTTATTATAAAAAGAAAAGAATTATTTAACGCAAAATTTCTTATCAATTCAAAGAAGAACTTTATAAAAATATTTCTTCCGGAGACGGCCGTTGCGATCGTACACCCTCCTCCCGAATAACAAAATTGCAGGGCAGGACATGTTCGCTAATTATGACAGAATTGTCCCGGTTACTAATTAGTAACACAATGACAACATACTTCAAATCTGTTAATTATTAATCAGTTAAAGCGTAAAATAAACCACCTCGTAATCTTTTAGCATCCTAAAAATGAATTAAATTAATCTAATGATTCCAGAAAATACCTCGATAATCAAAATTAAAATAATAACCTAACTTATTTTAATTTTGATTATCGAGGTATTAACAATAATAACTAAAATACAACTTGTAGAATAATATAAATTAAATCTAGAACGCATTAATCAATAATAGCTTAAAGACATACAAAACCACACTATCAAAACATACAAATTCTAAGGAATTCTTTTTTGAACACTAGCTATTTAAACAAAAATTAAGTAATCATATACTAGAATGAAGCATTCTAGTACGCTACGTACTAGAACCTCAAGCTAGCGCAAACTAAAATTATAAAATTAAGTTGGAATCTTTCAGACATCCCTTAGCATAGAAGAGCATTAGAACCAAATATTTATTACCTCAACCTTCACAATAATAATTGCTAAAACTAAAATATTGTGACGGTGACACCTAGTGTGTAATAGAATAAGTAAAACTAATAGCTCAATGTTTACTGTACTAAATGGAATTTTCCATGATAAAAATTGTTACGTAATGTTTCTACGCTATTCCAACTGGAAAAGTCGTGAACTTTCGAGAAGCTTGGTTTGTGTATATAAAAAGGCGAACAAGATCGAATTGGATTATTAGTATTTGGAACGCGATAGTGTAAAGTTGTAAGAATTAGTAATATTTGGAAAGCGATAGTATAAAGATTAAAAAGGAATTAAAAAAGTGATTTAAAAAGTGTTTTTGTGCGAAATAAAAAGTAAAAGTGATTAGTAAAATTTGAGAATAATTTATATAAAGTGATTTTGTGAATTTTGATTGATAAACTGTGTTGTAATAAATTTTGTGAAATAAATAAATTCGTTGGTGATAAATTGAATTGAGTTTGTATTATTCACAATCCAGTGATACGAACCTTGATTGACAAGGCAAAAACGTAACATTTGGTGACAGCGGTGGGATTGTGAATACAAAGATAAAGAAAATGATTCTCAACGAATTAAAAGTTCCAGAATTAAAAAGAGAACTAGAGAAACGGGGTTTGGCTACTGATGGTACTAAAGCAGCTTTACAAGCGCGACTACGTGAGGCCATGCAGAACGAAGGGCTGGACGCGGAACATTATGATTTTGGAGAGAAAGTAACGGATGCAGCAACCATAGAGCAGAAAGCAGAAGATAAACAACCGTTGGTCGAAAAGACACAAGAACATTCTGGAAGTTTCGATTTGTCGCAGTTAATAGTTGCTATGAACCAAATGACAGGACAGATGTGTCTCATGAAACAACAAAACGAACGACAAATGGTGAAAATTGACCAGTCAAACGAAGAAATAAAACGACAGTTGGAACAACAAAATCAGTCTAACCAAGAAATGAAACAACAAGGAGAGGAAATTAAAGACCAAATTATAGATGGTCAAAAGAGAATGGACGAGAAACTTCTCGAATTATCTACTAACATTCACGGCGAAGTGGAGAAGCTGCAAATGGAGATTCAAAAGGTTGACGAAAAATTTGAAACGAAGGTTCAGCAGGTCGAAGAAAAATTACAAGCAGAGGTTCAACGTCTCGGGAAAGAGCTAACTGATATCAAGGCAAGTGGAACAACAACACAAGTGGTACAAACCATTCAATCAGTTAAGTTAAAACCACCAAACTTCGACGGTACAACATCTTTCGGCATTTTCAAATTTCAATTTGAAACGGCAGCTAATCAAAACCGTTGGAATGATGAACATCTTGTCGCAGCGTTAATAGTGGCCCTTAAAGGTGAAGCTGCGGAGGCCTTACAAACAATTCCGGAAAAAGATCGCAACAGTTATCTCGAAATTATGAAGGCGCTGGATAGGAAGTACGGCAGTGATCACAAGCGAGAAATTTATCGAATGGAATTGAAAAGCCGCTACCAAAAGGGAGGAGAATCACTTCAGGAATTTTCATCGGCAATCGAGCGGCTAGTACATCTAGCACATACCAGTACATCGGCTGATTATATGGAAAGACTAAAAATTGACGCATTCATTGACGGCATTCGAGATCCAGAGACACGCAGGGCGGTGATGTTGTCACCTAAAGCAACCTTTGCGGAAACCATCGCTTGTGCGTTAACAAATGAAACTGCACAAGCCATCACCAAACCGTCAATGAAAATACGGCGAGTAGAAATCGATACAAGCATAAACAACGAGCGGGCAACACCAAGATACCGAGATGGAAGCGGCAAAATCAGATGTTGGGCATGTGATAAGGTCGGTCACATCTCTCGCGACTGCTGGGAATTAAGAAGAAAAAGGGGAAGATCACCATCTCCTATGCAGCGACGACCAAGCGGGGAGCAGGCGTTGGCTAGGCAAGAAGGCCAAATGACGGCGGAGCCGTTAAACTACAACGAGTCAGCTTAAAGGGGCAGAAGCTGACTCCCACAACCGATTGCCCCATAACCTCCATCCGCGTTTCGAAAGTAGCAAGAGGCGGTGACAGCTTAACAATCAAAGGCGACATTGATGGCACGGATTGCATCATCACTCTGGATACGGGAGCAAATCGCACGATTGTCCGTAAAGATCTGATCGATGGAGATGTACAACCAGCTAATGGATTGAAGTTACAAACAGCAACTGGAGATAGTTCAATAATAAAAGGCAAAAAGATCGTGAAAATAAAAATCGGGAGAACTCTTTTCCAACACGAAGTGCTGATTGCAGATATTGTGGATGAAGTCATAATGGGGATGGACTTCATGAGGGCAAATGGCTTCGTGGTGGATGTTGGACGAGGAGTTTTAAGTTACGATAACATCGAGTTGCCACTTCAATCTAGCAGTGCCGGAGCAACTATCAGGCGAATTATTATTGATCATCGGGAGAAGCTGCCACCGAATTCGGAGACGATCCTATGGGGAAAATTGGAGGGAGGTTCTGGGTCACCCAGGTTGTGGGTTGTGGAAGCTAACGAAGAGGAGAACGGAGCCAAGGAAATTATAATCGGGAAAGCCCTAGTTAAACCAGACAACGACTATAGAGTACCAATTAGGACTCTAAATCTCTCGGATAAGACGAAAACCATCAAGAAAGGGACAGTCATCGGAAAATGTAACGAGGTTTCAACTATAGTAAAGTGTGAACAGAGAAGTCCGGTTGAAAAAGCCGACATGCAAGGGCAGAAAGAAATGGTAGAACAACTTATGCAGAAATGGACCGAAGATCTTACCGAGGCACAGAAAAATTCTGCACATCAACTACTCAAACGGTACACGTCCATATTCTGCAGTACATCGGATAATAACGGAAGGACCTCAATGGTAAAGCACCGCATTGATACGGGATCAGAGATGCCAATTCGTCAACCACCCAGGAGACTACCTTTGGCAAAACAACAAGAAGTCAATCGAATGGTAACAGATATGCAGGCAGCAGGAGTAATTGAACCATCTAATAGCCCATGGAGTTCACCGGTAGTATTGGTCGAGAAGAAGGACGGTAGCATGAGATTTTGCGTTGATTACCGAAAACTCAATGCTGTGACGAAAAAAGATAGCTACCCACTGCCAAGGATCGATGACACGTTAGACACATTATCGGGTGCTCAAATATTTTCGACATTAGATCTACAAAGTGGCTATTGGCAGGTGGAAGTCCATGAGGAAGATCGCGAGAAAACAGCGTTCAGTGTGAGTAACGGACTTTGGCAATTTAATGTTATGCCGTTCGGATTATGTAATGCCCCTGCGACTTTTGAACGATTAATGGAGCGCGTGTTAAAGGGATTACATTGGAAGACTTGCCTAATATATCTGGACGACATCATCGTTATGGGGAAGGATTTTGACGAGCATCTAAAGAACTTGGAGGAAGTTTTGGATCGGATACAGGCTGCCGGATTGAAGTTAAGTCCAAAGAAGTGTAAGCTGTTCAGAACTGAAGTCAAATATTTGGGTCATCTCGTAACGATTAATGGAATTCACACCGACGAAGAAAAGATCGCAGCGGTAAAGAACTGGCCAAGACCTAAAAATTTACACGAATTACGAAGCTTTCTCGGATTGTGCACCTATTATAGACGCTTCGTGCCAGGATTCGCCAACATCGCCAAGAGTTTACACGAGTTGACCAGGAAGAACAAGGCATTCGAATGGAAGAATGACCAGGAAGAAGCATTCGTGGAACTAAGGAGACGGTTGTGTGTCGCGCCAATCCTCGCGTACCCTATACCCAACGTGAAATTCATTTTGGACACCGATGCAAGTAATGACGGTATAGGAGGTGTGTTATCACAGGAAATTAATGGTCAAGAAAGAGTTATTGCGTACTACTCTAAAACATTATCGAAACCGGAGCGTAATTACTGCGTGACACGAAAAGAATTGTTAGCTATAGTGGAGTGTGTCAAGCATTTCCATAAGTATCTTTATGGCCAAAAATTCCATTTACGGACAGATCACGGCGCTTTACGGTGGCTGTTACAATTCAAGAATCCAGAGGGGCAAGTAGCACGCTGGATCGAACGTCTTCAAAGCTACGATTTCCAAATTGAACATCGGAAGGGAAGTGCACACAGAAATGCCGACGCATTATCAAGACGGCCGTGTCCAGTAGAATGTAAACATTGTGGCCATGTTGAAGCAAAGGAAGACATCATCGACGTTCGGCTTACGCAAGTGCTGCCTGATGAGGAGTGGACCGACGAAATGGTCAGGAAAGAGCAATTGGATGATACGGATTTATCAGTTATAATGGAATGGAAGGAAAAGGAACACCGGCCAACTTGGAGCGAGATCGCGGACAAAACTCTCATTGTCAAGGCTTATTGGGCTCAATGGGATAGCCTCCGTCTTGAGAATGGCTGTTTAAAACGATTGTGGGAAAGCACGGATGGCAAAGTGAAGCAATTGTTGCTGGTGATACCAAAGTGCCGGATTGCAGAAATTCTGAATGAGTATCATGGAGGAGCAAGTGGGGGCCACCTTGGAATTAATAAAACTCTAGCAAAGATACGTCAACGATTCTACTGGGCAGGATGTAGGCAGTCTGTGATAGAATGGTGCCAAAAATGTGACCAATGTGCGGCGGTGAAGGGACCCGCACGCAAAAGTCGTGGAACCATGAAGCAATATAACGTGGGAGCACCATTCGAAAGAATTGCAATGGATGTAGCGGGCCCATTTCCCACCACTGAGAACGGCAACAAATATGTGCTAGTAATCATGGATTATTTCAGCAAATGGCCGGAGGTGTACCCCATTCCCAATCAGGAGACGACAACAATAGCTGATGCCGTGGTAAACAATTGGATTAGCAGATTTGGAGTGCCGATGGAGATTCATACCGATCAAGGACGGAATTTTGAATCGGTGGTGTTTCAAGAAATATGCCAGATGCTCGGTATAAATAAAACGAGAACAACGCCTTTGCATCCACAGTCTGACGGTATGGTGGAAAGATTCAATGGTACATTGGAGGAATATCTAGCAAAGGTCGTTGAGAAAAACCAACGCAACTGGGATCGACATATACCGATGTTTCTGATGGCCTATCGATCAGCTATACATGACACAACCGGAATGACACCAGCTAAAACGTTATTTGGAGATAATCTACGGTTACCTGGAGATCTAAAGTTTGGGGCTGTACCATCATCGGCTTTATGTGGACAAGATTACGTAGACCGAATGAAAGAGGAACTTAATGAGATTCATCAATTTGTTCGGGAGAAAATACGGATGTCAAGTGACCGGATGAAGGCTCGATATGACATACGAGCAAATAACCAGGGCTTCCAGGAAGGGCAATTAGTATGGCTTCACAACCCGCAACGGAAAAAGGGATTATCACCGAAGCTGCAACCAGCATGGGAAGGACCTTATACTGTCATCACAAGGATGAACGACGTGGTTTATCGGATACGGAAGGGACATCGAGATAAACCAAAGGTGGTGCATTTGGAGAGGCTGGCCCTATACAGAGGAGGTGATTTGGGTCCTGTTCGGGACGAACAGGCTTAGGTGGGGGGTAGTGTGACGGTGACACCTAGTGTGTAATAGAATAAGTAAAACTAATAGCTCAATGTTTACTGTACTAAATGGAATTTTCCATGATAAAAATTGTTACGTAATGTTTCTACGCTATTCCAACTGGAAAAGTCGTGAACTTTCGAGAAGCTTGGTTTGTGTATATAAAAAGGCGAACAAGATCGAATTGGATTATTAGTATTTGGAACGCGATAGTGTAAAGTTGTAAGAATTAGTAATATTTGGAAAGCGATAGTATAAAGATTAAAAAGGAATTAAAAAAGTGATTTAAAAAGTGTTTTTGTGCGAAATAAAAAGTAAAAGTGATTAGTAAAATTTGAGAATAATTTATATAAAGTGATTTTGTGAATTTTGATTGATAAACTGTGTTGTAATAAATTTTGTGAAATAAATAAATTCGTTGGTGATAAATTGAATTGAGTTTGTATTATTCACAATCCAGTGATACGAACCTTGATTGACAAGGCAAAAACGTAACAATATCAATGGTAGCCTCTTTCTTGACGTTTGATCTGATCGTGTCTCATGAAACGATAAAAAAATGTGTATGCCAAATGTGAATTTTCTGTTTCGTTTCGCTTTGAACCTGCCCGTTCGTAAGCGTATTGTATCTTTCTCGCTTCTTTCCTCTATTAATATGAAAAGAGTACAATGCATACAATATTCGCCTGAACAGGCAAAATGAGTTCGGTATTTAATAGTGTTGCGTTTTTGCCTTTTCACTCGAATTTATTTATTTCACAAAATTTATTACAACACAGTTTATCAATAAAAATTCACAAAATCACTTTAAATAATTTTTACACAATTTTACTAATCACTTATAATTTTTAAACACTTTTTAAATCACTTTTTAATCACTTTTTAATCTGCACACTGTCGCTTTCCAAATACTACTAATAATCTTACAAGTTTACTCTATCGCGTTCCAAATACTAATAATCCAATTCGATCTTGTTCGCCTTTTTATATACACAAACCAAACTTCTAGAAAGCTCATGATTTTTCTAGTTAGAATAGCGTAGAAACATTACGTAAAAATTTTTATCATGGAAAATTCCATTTTAGTACAGTTAAACATTGAGCTATTCATTTAACTTCTTCTATTACACACTAGGTGTAACCGTCACAATAGTATTGTAACTTAGAAACCTAGAATATAATAGAAAAAGTTAAAAAATTAATAGCGCAAAGATTTACTGTACTAAAATGTAATTTGCCATGATTAAACTATTGTGACGGTGACACCTAGTGTGTATTAGAATAAGTAAAACTAATAGCTCAATGTTTTACTGTACTAAATGGTTTCCATGATAAAAATTGTTACGTAATGTTTCTACGCTTTCCAACTGGAAAAGTCGTGAACTTTCGAGAAGCTTGGTTTGTGTATATAAAAAGGCGAACAAGATCGAATTGGATTATTCGTATTTGGAACGCGATAGAGTAAACTTGTAAGATTTTTAGTAATAATTGGTAAGCGATAGTATTTATAAAGATTAAAAGGAATTAAAAAGTGATTTAAAAAGTGTTGTAGTGCGATAAATAAAGTAAAAGTGATCAGTAAAATTTAAGAATAATTTATATGAAGTGATTTTGTGAATTTTTATTGATAAACTGTGTTGTAATAAATTTTGTGAAATAAATAAATTCGTTGGTGATAAATTGAATTGAGTTTGTATTATTCACAATCCAGTGATACGAACCTTGAGTGACAAGGCAAAAACGTAACACTATTCTAAATATTTCTAGACCGTTCTTAGTGGAAAAATCATGAAATTTCTACAAGTTTTGGTTTGAGAATATTAAAAGCGAATGAGATCGAATTAGAATCATTTGTATTTGGTAAGCGACAGTACAAGGTTAAAAAAATGAATTAAAAGTGACTTAAAAAGTGTTGTAGTGCGGTTTAAAAAGTATAATAAATAAAAAGTATAATATTTAAAAAGTGATTTTGTGAATTATTATTAATAAATTGTGTTGAATTAATTTCTGGTGTAAAATAAATTCGTTTGTGTTAAACTGAAGTGTTTTGTTTTATTCACAATCCAGTGATACGAACCTTGATTGACAAGGCGAAAACGTAACGATTGTTGACAGCGGTGGGGTGAATAATAAAACAAAATCTGAATTAAGAGTTCCAGAATTAAAGAAGGAATATGAGAAACAGGGTTTGCTCACTGATGATAGTAAAGCAGCTTTACAAGCGGGACTACGTGACGCAATGGAGAAAGAAAGGTTTGAGTATATAGAAGTTTTAGTTTGAGTATATAAAAGTAGTATTGGAAAATTAAACATAATTTCAACTATCGATAGTTTCTATAATAAAATAAGAAACAATCGATAGAAAGCTATCGAATAATAATAAATTTCAAGTCAAGAGAGGTAAATTTAAAAAAAAACACAGTTAATTATATAATTGTAATCGCGGAAAGTTCTCCAGTTTTCAACTATAATAAAAGTTTTTAAAGCAGCCAATCGTTTTTATATAAACATTTTTGGCAACCATATCAAAATTTTTGGCTTTTAGAGGTGATCGTTAATTTGCCGAGCAAATAAAAGGAATGACAACAAGAAAAACGTAACATAGAAAGTATAATAGAAAGTAATATCGCATAATAGCAAAACTCTCTTAGGCTGTTTCCCAAACCGATACTTATTGACTTATTTGCGGCCATCTCAAATAAGTAAGTAAAACCATTCCAATTGATTTGAGTTACTTATTTTGACATCGACGTCAAAATAACCGAAATTAACAAAATATTTCTTTGGTGTTAAAACAATTATTATATTGTTTCCTTTTTATTATTTTTAAATAATTACAATAATTTCTATTTTTATTAAAGTGTTATTCACAACTTTAAAATAAACACAAATAAAAAGTTTGACAATGTTGACATATTCAATTTAGATTTTCTTGCTAGAAAAGGACAGAAAATAATTTACCTCGCCAGCTTACTTATTTGAATAAGTTAGGTTCCACAAATAAGTATCAGTTTGGGAAATAGCCTTAGTATATGAAAACTATCGATTATTTTCGATAGTATGGAACTATCGATGGATTTCCACCACTAATAAAAAGTGAACGAGATCTAATTAGAATCATTAGTATTTGGTAAGCGACAGTATAAGGATTAAAAAGTGAATTAAAAGTGATTTAAAAAGTGTTGTAGTGCGGTTTAAAAAGTAAAAATGATCAGTAAAAATTTGTCCAAATGTTATAAAAAGTGATTTGGTGAATTATCATTAATAAATTGTGTTGAATTAACTTTTGGTGTTAAATGAATACATTCGTTATTGTTAAACTGAAGTGTTTTGTTTTATTCACAATCTAGTGATACGAACTTTGATTGACAAGGCGAAAACGTAACAGTATTGTTCATTTCACTACTATCAATCACTTAATACAAAATTATTATTCACCTACATACATTATAATAGCTGTACTAATTTTTAGATCATCATTTGTGATCCAAAATCAATGTTGGTAGAAATGTTGTTGTTGCTTCACATTTAAATTTTGATCTGATCCGGTTCACTATGCGTCAAGATCACTATGCACCTAGTAATAAAACCAAACTGATCCACAATTTTGCCTCGTAGAGTCACAATTCTTCTATGTATAAACTTTCAATCTTTGGAATCTTATTCGTTCATACGCTGCTTAATAAAATTACTGTAAACTTAAGATTCAATCTGGAGCGCATTAAGTAGTAGCTGGATTTGACTGGTTAATTTCTACGACGTTTCGGCAAGAACTAGCAGCTTAGATATTGACTTTAATAATTTTAATTTTAGAAAAATAGAAATAAAAAACGAATTCCGCAACGTTATAATTTTGTTTATGAAATTCTATTTGTGATGTCACCTTTCCTTTGAGCTTCTTTTTTCGACTTGCCTTTTCTCGATGCAGTTTACTATAAAATTGCAAAAGTAATATATAGAATTCTACTACAGGCAATATTTGTTTAATCCTATTTATCTAATTAAGCCTAATTGAACAATACAGATAATTATACTATAGATTCTATACACCAACGTAATTTTAGTAATTTCTTTATATTTATATTTAATCGAAATTAACAAGTTAATATATTATTGTGTTTTGTTTACGAATTTATAGTTTATACAATATTAAGTTATATTTAGTTATGAAAAGGAAATTAATATCAAGACGAATTATTAATATATTAATAAGCAGGTTTAAGAATGACTTAAAAATGTTTTCTTTAAATTTATAAACTTTTAGGCTAATCGAAAAATTAAGTTTACTTTGTGAATGAAAATTAGTGGGATCATTGTACACAGAGATTATAGGAATGTACTGTTGTGTGTCGCTACAAAAAAATTACCATTCAAGAAATACACCACTTGAATTATCTTATATATTCCCATAATTTTTGTTGTACAGCAATATATGTATAAGATTTTACATATTATAAGATTTATTTCATTGTTTTAAATAATTTCTTCTTTGATTTTAGATGGTTGCAGCTTCCAACAGTAGGCGCATCAGGTACCGATTACTTTCGTTAATCTTAATTTCTCACTAATTACGACCACCAATTATACAAACAACCGTAAAATAATATCTGTACCAATTTTAAATTAAAGATTAACTATCTTTGGGTATATAATTAAAACGTAGCAGCTTCGATCAAGTCCACACCGCTGCATCTGTCCTCTGAACTCAGAGCCAACTCAAAATTTGTGTAAAATATCTCAAAGTTTAAAACTTAAATTTTGAAAAAAAAACTTTAATTTAATCTTGGTAAAGTGATGAGCTTACAATTTAAAATCATGCAAAGTTACAGAAAATCTAATTAATTTATTTATGTCAAATTAAATTAAAATTTATATTTTGATTAAAATCTCATTATAAACCTTTGGATACTTCCTAATTTTATAGTTTTTATAATTAATTTTATTTAAAATTTTAGTAACCCTCCCAGAAAAGAATGTTGTGAATAAATTATTTAATTTGAAAATTTTCCATTTTGGACGGTGTCGGAGTTCACTTTATTTTTCCGCGAGTAGGTGCTGAAATTAGAAAAGTGAAATTTGGAGGATTTCACGCCGCTTTCCCACAGACTACCAAAATGAGGACTATTTGGCGGATTGAAGTTCCACTGAATTTTGTTTCTAGATAGGAAATGATTAATATTACTGGATTGCTCGATGAATGAATTAAAAGTTGTGCTTAGTTTTGCCTTGGCACCAACAAGATTAGTGCCGTTGTCACTGTGTAAATTATGGCAACCTCCACGTCTTGATACAAAGCGCTTTAACGCCCCCAGGAATGCGTCCCTAGTGAGATCACTCACCACTTCTCAATGTTGCTAACTCCCTCGAATAAAATTTCTCCTGCTCATGTTTACATAGCATTATTTCGACTTGTGCTACTCCTCGCGCAAAAGTGATTTATCAGTACAGCTAACCGTTTTGGGCTCTCTACACGCGTTAATAAATTTTAAAATGTGACACAGTACGCATTAAGCACTTTGAAATGACGAATATCTGCATAAAAATTTATCCACCCATTTGTTTTCACTAATTGCATTGAACGTGAACATTGTGTGATCTTCCTCTTCTGTAGTATTAAATGTTTTGCTCTGGACTGGCCACAAATGCTGCTCTTCGAATACCAGGGTGGACCACGCCACCATAGATCAGGGGATGCTAGATCAATTGGAGCCATGCCACGCGATGCTCAGTCTGCTGGATTAGAAGTTGATGGGACATGCTTCCATTGCTATGTGATTTGATTTCGGAGGTTCGATTTCCAACGAACGTGCTCCACCGACCAGGATAACTCTCTAACCAATCCAGCACGATTTTTGAATCGGTTTAATATGTGCAATTCACAATTGGGACACCCGCTTCCTGAATGATAACATTGATTAGATTTGACAGAAAAAGCGCTCCACATAGCTCAAGTCTTGGCAACGATAGGTGTTTCATTGGTACCACCTTCGTTTTAGATGAAATCAATTGCACAATAATTTGGTTGTTTGCATTTAAGAAGCGATAGTACTCAACCGCAGCGTATGCCTTTGCACTAGCATCGCAGAACCCGTGATTTTCAGTCCAGTCTAATCTTTTACACCAAAGCTGTTGCATGAACATTTTTACCATTACTGTTGCAGGTGACAATCAACCCATCGGATCAAAAAGTTCGCCAGCCGCAGATAATACGCCTTTTACCTTTTCGTGTAACACTTTTGTAAATCTTCTAATTTAATATCAAATGTGACTTCATCTTTTCCTGGATTCTAGCTTATCCCGAGAACCTTAACTGCATAATCTGCAACATTTTGCTCACCAAATATTTTTGCCGAAGTATCTAACCGACTTTTATTTCTTCCACTTAGTGCCGAGGGACGATGATTGTGAATGTTGCTCGTTTGTAGTCAAATGACCTCGGACACTATTTCTTGTCATTCGCTTTTGTGGCGCCGAACAGGTTTCAAGTGCCGAAATACGCTTATCCAAAAATTTAAAAAATTCAATAATTGATGGATGAACATTATCATTCTAAAAATTTGCCCAGGCTATTTCAGTTTTCTCATCAACTTTTTCAACAGCAAGTAAATAACCCATGGATCACGTGCTTCCGCTTGATTTCCCAAGGCGCTTAGCCCACAAATTACCTCATCTGACACATCGCGTAATTTGCGCAAACTGGTTAAATTGTCACTCTGAACAATCGGCTGATTCATAAACATCTTGATGTATGAATTTATGATGTATTTTCCATTATCACACCTCTCTTTTAATTTATTGAATGCGCCCAGATAATTACTCTCCATAACTCGAATATGCTTTAATAATGATGCCGCTTCACCTCGCAATAATCCCTTAAGATATTGAAATTTCTCCACCCCAGATAAATTTGCCTTGTGAATCGTCGTACAGAACATGTCAAAAAATTTTGGCCAATCTGCGTAGTCGCCAGAAAATGTTGGAATATACAATTTTGCCAACTTAACCTCAGATTGGTGCACAATGTTCGATGCATTCGTTGTGAAATTTAAAGCATTATTTTGCTGTGGTTCTCGTAAGTAATTATTTCGAATGCTGCCCTTCAACAATGCTACTGCCTCATAGTAACTTTCTTCTATGGTCGGATCTGCCTCTTCAGTTTCACTAATTTCCGCTATTTGTGCGTCTATATTGCTCAAAGTTTCATTCAATTTTACGACCTATTCGAGACGCACATTTAATTCTTCTACTGTTGTAGTTTCATCCACCTCCCTTGCAAATTCATTAATTCGCATCAATTTACTTTTAATCAGCGTTCTTTGTCTCTTTAAAGCTGAAACCTTTTGATCCGCCATCTTGTGTCACGCTGGTTGAAAAATTTGCACGTGTAGAATTTACCACTTTACTTTCACTGGATAATTTCACTTGAACTGCACCTTTACCGTTACACTTTAATTATTACAGATATAATCGAATTTGTCGAAATATCCGGCTCGAAGGACCACTTATGTCGGAGTTCACTTTATTTTTCCGCGAGTAGGTGCTGGTTTTTATTTTATTAATTTGGATTTTCTCCAATCCAAAAAACCTCCAAAAAACCGTGTTACGAAAACTGCTGTGTAGTTGTACTTCGTATGTATATCCAAACAATGGAAAAATCGCATTAGTACAATGGCACATATATTCTTAAAAATCCCGCACCGCCAAAATATATATTATATACCGCCAAGAATACCGCACTACCCAATAAAATATATGTCGTGTGAAGAACAAAACACAGTTCTTACCAAATTTAAACTGAATTTTATTAAATTGATTTTGTTTTAAAAAACACCTGCCTGACGTCTATCTTATTTAATGGGAGAATCAGTAATGAGTTAATGACCAAACAACAAAATGAATCCGAGAAAGAGGTTATTTATACAAAACAAAAAGGTACTAGAATAATTATAAAGTGTTACATGTAAACCGACCAAATATTCCACTTTACCCCTCGCTCTAAATTATCAATTAATTTGACAGATATTAATTGTAAACAAAATTTAGGTAAGTTCAAATAAACAAAACAAAATTATGAAATTATAATATTACAAAATTAACTTATTTTAGGTAATGCTGTTATAGATGAGCCATTCAGGGAATTTCCAATGGATATAACTGTTCCCAACGTTAAAATAAGACAAGTTGCTTGAATATTCAAATCATTAATTTTCCAGCTGATATTTTGCTTTTTCTTCTAGGTTATTTTCCCAGCTAGCTCCGATTGTAGATTTCACTGGATGACTCATATGGGGGCTTAAATTGAAGAATTGTGTATAATAAGTGAATAAACAAATTATTAGTGTAATTATAAAAACCATATGTGTTTAATTTACGTCGACCGAATTTGTATTCCAGATTTCTCCGAAACCATACAGACGGTTAAAACTAGACATTTTGTTAACATGCGATTATTCCGTCAAATAAAAGTTACGTAGTATATTTTAGTAAGGGACGACTTACGAATATTAGTGCGATCATTTATTTTGTTTAACTATATTAAATTAAAATAAGCATAGCTATTTGCCTTTTTGTAGTTTTAAGTAATTTCAATTTTTCTGTTTTTGTTTGCCATGTATTAATATGAAACTTGACTTCTTGATTTTATGGCATTTAATGAAAGATATTTGGCTTTTTAAAAAGCAGAAAATCGGGATTTGTTTGCAGAACTAAAATATGCCCCTAATACCATAGACAGACAATGGTTTAATAAATCCGATTTATGCTAAACTAGTTTAAGTATTCTATGCAATCTTATATTCAATCTCAAAAATTCACTAAATCGGTTTTATTAAATCGAGGTGTGTCTATGGTATAACGCATTTCTCGACTTCTGGCGTTTGTGACTTTTTTTCTTAGCACGGCAGAAATACACATAACACTTTCTTTTTGGGGGGGGGGGGGGGGGGGGAGATAAAAGAACAAATTTAAAAGAGTAATAAATACGATAGCACTCTGTGCCATTGCATATTATATATCAAAAATGCATACAATTTCTTTATGAATAACAATGGTTATAAATACAAACAACTGACACATTCAAAATACGAGATGAGATTCTTCAACAATTCTATATCGATACCTTAGAGCACACAAGTCATATGTCCACTTTTACAATTTGTGGTAAATGCATAGTTAAGATGTCAAAAAAATATTTTTTATCGTATATTATGGTTCAGTTTTCTGGTGCTACTGTCTTTTAGATTACTATTTCTGAGAAAATTGAGCGAAAATTTAGAAGGACATGGAATAAAAATTAAAAATATTTTCGAATTTAGAGACATTGTTGTAGAAATTTAAGATATGGACATAGCACATGTGCGCTTTAAGGTATGAATATATTACTAAATGAGAATATATAGTATCTATGCGTATTTTCTCTATTCAAACATACCATCGTTGTTAATTTTATACTAATAAAAATCCAGGGTTCCAAGAGTTCAATTCAAAGACATTCTCTCTTTTATAATACCTTTAGCACACAAAAATACATCCAACATCATTATGCTTAATGAAATTCTCCTTAACGAATAATTGCCGTAGAATTTGACTATGAGTACTGCAAAACCAATATAATAATACATGTGGTGTTAATATACTTGCCAAACGGACCCGAACAGTATTCTTATCTACATTTTGAATAAGATTAATCCCGTACCGTTCAAATATTTCATCACATTTTTTTTAGATTGATTCACTACAAAAAATAATTACTTTATGCGCAACACGTAACTCAATGCAATTAATTTTTCATTCCACTAACACAGAATTTAGCCAAAGCAACATAAATCAGTATAACCAAAACTAAACTGACTAATTTTAAATTTAAAATTTCACTAAAAAATAAATAAAATAAAATAAATAAATAAAAAATTTTCGGAGAAAGACAAAAAAACGTTTTTCACCGTCGAGTGTTCATCGCACAGCTATTTTCTTCCTGTGGAAACTGAACAATAATTTTTCCCACTTGAATGCTAAACTTTTTATTATTTTGAAATGGTATCGTCGACTCTCCAATTTAGCGGATTATTAAGATTTACATTTTTAATTTTGATTGCTCAAGCAAAAGCTATAAAGAATTGTAAACAGTTTTGTTACAAAATCTTTTGCAGAATTGTATTCGGTGTAATACTCATTTGACATTTAAAAATACAATTTCTTGTTAAAATGGATGCTGTTAAAGAAAAATAACTGTTTGTTTTTGTTCCTAGTTGGATGCTGAAGGATGAACTGAAATTTGAAAAGTTCTTTCAATTTTAAATTGTTAAATTAGTTTGATTTTTTTCAGTGAATAATTTTTATTTTGGTTTTTATTTCAGACAAACCCAGAATTAGGGAGTTTTTCAAATGCCAATATTCAGAAAAGAATATCCATTATTGATATCAAAAGAGAATTTACTCGATATCTAAGGTCAGAAATCTAACGTTTTTTTGACGTAGAATGATATCTTTGTACTTGTTGTCTATGGGGCGCCAATCACTCAGAACCAATGTCCAAAAAATTACTATAAACTAATCACTTATAACTTTGAAGCAAATAAAGTTAGCGAAACACAAACTACACCAATTTTTAGGCGCAAAAAGTCTAGTTAGCGTAAATAAGCGTAAAAATCCAGTAGAACCCTCAAAGTCTGCTTTGTGGATCGGACAGTGTTTCGGCGGCCATTTAGTTGCACAACTTTAATTTGAACGTTAAAGGTGTTGATCACCAAATTTCAAAAAATTATCAAAGTTATTTTCAAAGGTTTTTCAACTTTTAAGTGGTTTCGAAAATCACTCAACGTCAATGTAGATCAAAATCCAAGATGAAAACAGAACAAATCCAAAACAGGTCAAAATCAAAAATAAAACAAATAAGTTCAAGAGCACTGCTATGGAGTATACACTTAACAGAGAGACTTCAAGAGAGTAAGGAAAAGTGTTTCATTAGATTCGTTTACCTTTACAACAGGTAAATGTAGCGAAACGTGACGATGGAGAGGTGGGTCAGGTTAAACATGCCTCGAATAAGGCGTTTCGGCTGCCATTTTATGAACAAACACATGGCCATTTTAAAAAAAGACGCACAAATTTAAGAACTTTCAAAATACCTCGAAAATCAAAAGTTGAAATAATGTAAAAGCCAGCAGCTAAGCTAAACAGCAAAACAGATTCTAAGAATAATCAAACCAGCCCACATCGATCGCTCCGAAGATTGTGAAACAAAGTGTTACATTAAAATCACTAAAAACTTTTGAACTTGAAAGTGGACCAGTCTTCAAGGCCGCCAGCCATTTTAGTTACATAACTTCGATATTTCTCAACCTATATGGATATTTATAGTGTTGATGGAGCGTTATGAAATCTACTAAAGAAAAGGGAAAATGGTAAATTGAATCCTTAACTTTAAAAAGCAATAGACATGAAAATTCATACCAAGCGATAAGAGAGTACAGAAACGGAGGTGAGCACAAAAAAAGAAAGCCAGTAAACAAACAACTACGCCCAAGGCCGTTGCTGTGGAGGACAAGACACGGTAGAATATACAAAAGAGCAGTGGGATGTGCTAGTTGCATGACAGCTGTGACCGGTCTCTTTCGCTATTCTATTCAATCTTACAATATACATAGCAGAGTTGGCTTTGACATTCGTCTCAGCTACACGTTTTTATTTTTATTTTAAATTATTATGAAAATTTAAGATGATTAACATTTTTTTAAATATATTTGTATGTTACGAGCAAGCAGCAATTATTGATCTATGGGAGACCCACACACTACTAAGGCGGTTAGCAAAATAGTACTTCAGTAGCGAAAAACCAAGATACCAAAGTGATTGATGGGCTTTGCTGAGTGAAATAGTATGATGCGCTTAGATTTGCCGTAACTTCCGTAACTTCAACAATATGCAGTTATATAATAAATTTATTATTTATTACATCAAAACTATTGATAATGAGCCTAAAGGCTCAAAATATAATGTAATAAATGATTAAATAAATAAAATAAATAAAGTATAGGGTATGTAATAGGTATCAAGGTGTCTGGCCATGCTACCAGAGCTACCACAAGCTTCTCTTTTGTGGAAGTATTTGAAGAAAAAAGTATATGTTAATAACCTAAGGGTTACCGGAGGTCAGAAAAATATCCAAAAAGAAATATTGAAAATATCTCAGGATACTCTCAGAAATATTATTAAAAATACTACTAAAGAACTAGGACATTAACTTTAAAGTACCTGCAACGGGAGTTGCAAGGTTCATTGCTGATGCTTTAAATCCCACATATCAAAATGACTAAATTTAAAATAACGAAAGGTAGTTCAGAATGGCGCATAACCACTATTAAAACTACCAAATCTGCTGCTGTGTAAATTAGGTGCTATGAATTTCATGTGCGGTACTCATTAGCAGCGCCTAAAATAAACCAAACATTTTCAATAAATTCAAGGAAACTTGTGGCTTTTGTAATCACACAATAAATTCAAGAAAAAAAAACAAAGTCAGCAAAACGCAAAATTTTCATTTCATTTCCCAACAACTGGTTTATATTTAAAAAAAATCCGTATAAAAGTATAAGTAAAAAGGTTCAAATAGCACCCAAAAAAGAAAAATTAAAAAAAAAAGAAGCAAAATAGTATATGTACGTACATACAACACAACGAAAAATTGAAGAAGAGAAAAGAAAAACGATTTTCAACAAAACACCAACAACAAAAAAAGTAAAAACAATAAATTTTTTTCCTTTTTGTCTAATAAAAGTAAAACACAATAAACTGTTGTTGTTTTTTTATATCCAACAAGAACAGTATTTTCTGCTTTTCGGTTTCTGTTGTGGAAAAAGGGAATTTTCTTTATTTTCCTTTAGCATTCAACCAACCACAATCATGAAACATACAACACACCAGAAAATTATTATTAAAACAGAATTTTTCCAAACGAGAATTTTTACACGCGCAAAGAATGAAAACCACCAAAATGATAAATGAAACGAAAATAAAAAGCAAACTTTTACCATTGGTAAAATCGATAACGAAACAATTTTCTGTTGTCGATTTTTTCCCGCTATTAAATATGAAAAATCATATCATATCATATTTTCATTTCTCTATACTTATATTTTTATATATCCTTTAAGTTCTGACGCGGTTTTCTTAAGCAAATAAATAATCGACATTTTTTGAACTGATGTTTTTTCAGTACGTTAATTCACTCGAATAAAAACTACATACATAAAAATAAAACCAGCGCATAAATTAATCCACCACTACTGTAGACTAGTATACTATAACACTACACTGTTAAAAAAATGTCGTAAATTTTTAATCTCAACAACATCATAATATATAACCGTAACAAAGTACTAATAAACCAATACCCGAAAAACCTCACCCTATTATAATGAATATTACAAGTACTAAATGGTTTGATCAATCAAAGGACAAAAATAATAAAGGAACAAAAACAACAACATGTACATATATAGTGTAACATAGATTGACTGTTGATTATTGACGATGATACAATGATGACAAGGTTAGCTCTCTCATCATACAGATTTCACTTCACAATATTATATTCTTTAGTTTTCGATGTATGTGAGTATATTGTATGGATGTATAGATTTTGATATAAGAAAAGGATATAAAATACAGTTAGTTCTTGAATTACGTAATAAGTAACTTTCAGTAAAATTTGTAGTACATACCTCATTATTGTAAGTGATTATATTTAAAGTCTTATTGAAACGAGTGGTAAAGAAATATGGAGTATTATTGTAATTATTGTATCAGTAATTTAAAATTCTGAATAAAATTTAAATTTAAAATGTTATGTATTCCAGATTCGACTTTAACAGAGGGTTATAACGGCAAAAATGGTAACCGGGCAAACTGACACAAATAAAAATTCCGAAAAAAAAAATACAAAGTGTCCCGTTAAAAAGGAAGACCTCATAGACATTTTATTAACTATAATATGAAAACAAAAGGCTGCTACACAATTTCTTGTCATCCTTGTGCAACTGAGGACCAATGCTAAGCGGCTTTAAATAGTTGTTTATTTTACTATGCGAAACACAAAGGGAATTCTCTATTTTAGTCGTTTACGTTACGTGAGGTTTTGGTGGTCAGAACTTCCTTAAAAAAAAAAAATACAGCGCCCATTTGATTAAAGTAATAATCGCTCCTATTATGAGTGTCAAGTCGACTGTCGATTGTTTTTCATATTGGTTATATCAAATGAAAAAACGAAAACGCAATACAGAGTCGTGTCAATTGCTGATCGACTCGTAAATCATAATAGGTGAATGTTTTTGGTAAGTATTTGTTATGCCGAGATAAAAGAAACAAGTGAGTGAAACTGACCGAAAGCATGCTCTCGATCCCGCAAACATGCAAATTCTAGATATAATAGGTGATCTTGGTGGAAGAGGCCGCGAACGCATTATTTCACGTAAGAGCAATTTGGATAATTTTAGATTGAATTTTGATTACCTACTTTGATTACTTTGAAACTTTTTGGCAAACTTGTATGCTCGAATCTTATGTTCAGCAATGACATAAGGTTTCTTCCTTCCTAACCACGAATTAAAATCAGGCTTATGAATGCTGCTATTTCTTGACTCAATTCGTACTGTGATTTCTCTCGAACTTTGGAAGCTTTCTTAGTTGAAATATGTTGCACATTTTATATGGTCTTTTAAACGACAGGCACTGCAATTCCAGTCAATTGCCCCACATCTCACATGAACTTAAGGTATTCAGTTAAAAGAATTCACCAGCGCATCAAATAAACACAAGCGAAAATATTTCTCATTATTGTTGACGCTTCATGGTGTATTTAAAATACCAACATCACGGCATTCTAAGAGTTAACGGGTTTATTAAAAGATTTTAGTTGAAACTATTCCTAATAATATCTCAAAGAATTTGCCAGCGATATATTAAAACCGTCTCGATTAGGACTCCTTTGAAGAAAAAGCTAATATCTCTACATTCATAACACAACACCCAATCGTGACTGATCATCTTCTTGCCAGGACACGATACCCCGTGTGTTGTATCTAATACTAAGGAAAATCCATACTCTTCGAAGGTCTGTCTCTTGGATTCTCGGGGGCCAGTCACTGCTTCACCAAAATCTTACAAACAACCCCAAGGCTTGTTGGGAAGAATAATTCAATTTAATGAAACTGAGAATGACACTTTATATACCTTCCAGAGGAGTCTATCGCGTTCTCTTGTGAGAATCGGTAACCACACTATTGGTGCAACAGCAAATTAGCGTAACAAAATGTAAAATTACTACTAAAAGATTACATTTAAGATATTTAATAATGATAGCGTATTAGGGCACAGTACAGGAAACATTTTAGCCGATGTATTATCAATACAAAAATAATGAAAAGGAACACTATCAAAACAAACTTGGAAGGTAGCGAAACTAACATAAAAATGTTAGGTTAATAGACTATTCTTACCACAAGGTTGAAAACAAGCAAACCAGGCCAATCGGAGTACACATACCCTCTACATACATACATGTATAAGGATTTAAAGCAACTCAATTAAGCCAAAGAGCCAAAGCAAGACACCTTTCAACAAGTAAATTTAGACCTGAGGGCCTGATGAAGATACCGAAAAAATACACTACAATAAACGCGTTCGCTGTGGATGAGAAAATAATGACAACAAGTTGTATTAGAGTTAAAACTACCTTAAGCTCAAAAGAAGATTGAAAAAATATCTAAACGTATGGGCAACAGATGAGGAGCGAAAACTAAACTTAATTAAAAGGGAACAAACAACTAAATATGTGAAATATCGTGTGTCTCAAGTATTATATAGAGTGAGCAAAGTGATTTTAATAATAACAGAGTTTTAAATCGACATAATTGCCACTATTGGAACTCAACGAATCGTAAGTGAATTCGAGAAACACATTTTCAAACAATTTAAAGTGCTAATGTTTTGTCTTATTTTAGATGATAAAGTGAAACTTAATTATGTTTATATTATATTAAGTTAGCTTGAATTATGTTGGAGAAATCCATTACGCCAAATTACAAAATGCAAACGATTGTTTGGATAAAGGTCGATTTATATTATCAGTTCCTTTCAGTTCCTACTCGTATCGTGTCAGACAAAAAAAACATTGTTACATATATTTTCTATAGGAGTATTTATATTATCCTTTCCTATCCGTTCCTACTCGTACCGACACATCACATATTGTTGAAAAGAATGTTTTGTCTGATATTTGAAGGCGAAAAAATACGAAAGAATAACGAAACAAACAAAAATTGTAAATTGCTACTAAAACATTTTTGTATTTTTGTGTGTTATATTTACTCTATACGTAACCAAAAGATACGAAGAAAATGGCTGAATTGAAAGGTACGGATAGTATAAATTGATGATGTCTGACACGATACGAGTAGGAACTGAAAGGAACTGATAATATAAATCCACCTTAATACGGTCTACAAAAGCACACTGTGTCGTCCCGATATTTTTATTTTCGATTCAGAAAAGATGTGCATTCATCATAATCGAATTACCTTTATTGTCCCAAGAGATGTAAGAGATGGATTCAAAATGAATCTAAAATCTAGATGTGAGTTCACAGCGCAGTGGGTATTTTCTAATTTCAAGAAACAGTGTTTTAAGCCTCATTTTCATTATAATCAAGTTATTTTAATACAAGCTTGTGTGTTTTGTTCATACGAATGAGTAGAAATTAGACTGGCTTTTAAATAATAAGAGTTTCTGTGACAAATAAACTTTGAATATAAAATTCAAATTTTTTTTTTAATTTACAGAAAAATGTCAAAATTTGTAATCTTAATTTCAATTTTGAATTTGGATGAAAATGAATTTGGAATTTTTTGAATTTTAAATTGAACTAAAAATTTCGACATACCTATGGCTGGGAACAAATAATTTACGCAAATCGAGGGACATCTGTACACTAACAAAATTAACAGAATGCAAAAAATGGAAAGGAAAAAACAGAATATTTTTATTATTCTATTTGTATTTGTATTAAAGGATATCACAAAGCGTAGCAACAGTAAAATGTAAAAAATTTTGTTGCCATATTTGTGTTTGTATTAAAATGGTACAAAAAAGGGAAAATTATATCCTGAATTGATTGTTCTCTTTTTTTTTTATTATTCGTAAATCCCTTTTGGTATCTAGCTCGTATCATTGTGTGTTCGTTTCGTTTAAATGCGTATGTGTGAGTAAATTATAAATTTTGTATGTGTAGAAAAAAAAAGTAGAGAGAGAGCGAGAAAATGAATCGAAAAAAGGGATCAGAACAAAATGAAAACCTGAATGTACGAAGGATAAAAATGATTATTTCCTCGCAGGGTATATGTATTTATCAATGTGTTTGTATGAAAGTACATGCACACAATGACATACCACACCGGTGGGTGACAACAATGTAATAAATATAATGGAGTAACAAATCATTGGATATACGTGAGAAGGCACCGTGGATGGATAAATATTGTTATTTTCCGTTGTTTTTTATTTTATTATTATTACTCCATGTTGTTGTGTTTTCGTGTACGTATGTATGTATATACATTTGTATACTTTTGGCTTTTCACCTAAATTATTAAAACTGAAGAAAACTCATGAATTTATACAACACACATACCATCTCACATTTTTTCATATTATATATTTTAGAGCTTTCAAGGAAACTTTTATAGCTTTTTCTCACCCAAATAAAAAAGAAGAAAATTGAAACGAAATGAAAATTATTTTAATTAGAATCGAGGAGGATGAAATGGAAAAATATATGTGCGGATAAAATTAGGAAATGCGAAATTGTTTTCATGGAATTAAAATATTTAAATATTAATGAAATTCTGATCATTAGAAATTGGTGGTGGTGCGAAGCTCAGTGGCTAAATTGATCGAAAAGTAAACCGCGTAATATTTCTTGGAAAGCGCAGTCACATTGAACGTAGGGAAGGTCAGGAATGTTTATTTTAATTTATGTGTATGCTGTAGTTTATGTATGCATATGAAATCTACCAGGCGTCTTTTTGACTTTACAGATATCTTTTTAAAGTTATAATATACGTTCTTCTTCGTCGATGTCTTCTCCACAAAGCCAACAACAAAACAGTAAGAGTATGTTACGGAGAAGAGAAAAGTTTCCAAGATGTATAAAAAAGAAGTCAAATTTACAAAACTTTAAGAAAATCATAAAAAAAAAAAATTCTCAAGAAAATGATAAGGTAAAATGAAGAGAAGTGGGTTGTTTTTCTTTTATTTATAAATTCATGCGGAATTGCGGAATGAGATGTTCAGCTTTCGGGGGAATGGAAAAAGTTTAATAAAATTTCATGAAAAACAACAACAATATTGTATATAGGGTTAAATATGTTGATGTTAATAATAATGATATGATAAAGTAAATTATGTTTCTTGCCTACACATATATGTAAAGGATTATATATTATGAGGAAGGCACTACCTAGGTAGTTCTCATTTGTCGGTTTAACATCGATCAGTTTATATTATATGTTGACACTATTCTTTAGGGTTTTTATGGTTTTTTATAATATTATTATACATTTTATTTAAAAACTTAAATTTCTCTGAATTTTGTTTATTCTTGCGTTGAAAATTTCAAAATACAAAAATTCCTATTTCGTAAATTAAGTTATCCTTACATTTTTAATTCCTTAATTACTATCAAAGATATATTCCAGAAAATTCAAAATTTGTAGGCGCTTAATTCTTCTCGAACGGGGGCTCAATACAGTGAATCGAAACCGATTTTACAAAATTAATTTCAATAATACAAAAGATAAGCATACATTTAAGCAAGTCAAAACGTATAGTTATGTAAATAATTAGCAATCCTCAAAAAATATTTTGTAGGTATTATAAAATTGAGATAAATTTAAAACAAAAATTTAGGGTATGATTCAAAGTTGTATCTTTGAAATTTCGTAGTTTGATAAAATATGGTTATTTAGAAATGCGTAATTATCAAACATTTTGAAAATTATAACTTTTTCATTCGCAGCACTAGAACTATAGTCAAACTGGTTAGGTTGGAAACCTCTTTATCCTGGACAACTGTCTCAGTTAACCGCATTTCTCTAGGCATCAATAATATATTCAATAATAATTCAATTTTTATAATATATTTATTTTTGAATTTTTATTTGGTTATCAATTACTTGGAAACTAAAAATGTATTTTCGTATGAAACCTTTTGAAGTCGGACACCTCTGTAAGTTGACTAATTTTTACGGAACCGTGAGTGTCCCACTTAGACAGACAGACTACACTGTATTATTATGGATTCCCATTCTCCTTCAAAACAAACAACATCAAATTGACAATTTATATGTTTTGTCGACCAAATCGTTTAAACATTTGTTAATTTTCGTTAACGATTGTACGGTATTTCCATTTTGAAGTCGATCTCTCATTTAGTTTGCATTTCACAAGCAACAAATTGGCATATTCTTTTAGTATAGGAAAAAGATCGAACTTTGGACGAGTCCAAACGCACCATACTGTTCGTTTTTGGATCGTTGAACTGAAACGTGGTCGCTTAAAAGTGTTTTTGATGATGAACCCAAAAGTGGTGACAAGACCAGAGATATTTGAAAAAATCCATGATATTGCATTGAGTGATCCTAAAGTAAAGTTGAGTGAGATTGTTGAAATCGTAAACATTTCAAAAGAACGTTTAGAAAATATCTTGCTTGGACATTTCCATATGAAAGAGTTTAAAGCAAGATGGGTGCCGCTTTCGCTCTCTATCGATTACAAATGCAAACGAATAACCACTTTACAGCAATGTTTCGAAAAAAAATGAAAAATCGTTGAATGAAGTGTATTGAGTTAAAAGGAGATTGTATTGAAGATTAAATACAAGCATTGCCAAAAAAGTTGCACTTTATTGTGTACGTATACCATAATCTTATTATCCATAATTGCCTCAATAGCGAGGCTACAACAACTAACTCCTACCCTCTCCCAACTCCTAACACATAAACTCGATCATAAATTTATAACTCCTGGCCACACATATATGAAATGGGACGTTGATCATTCAGTCAACGAAAGAAAATAGCGGAAAAATTCTATAACAATGCACCATCTTAGAGATTAGTTCAATTCGTAAGACGAGAAGAGAATAAAAATGCATTAGAAGACCTATTTTAAAATTTCTCATCATTATTGGAAAACGTATCCATAAATGTTCCAAGCTTGACATTGCGTAATCACCGATTTTTGGCGCTAGAACATCATTCCACCAATTATGGCGATAATAACCCAATTAATAGATTAGCAAAATCATTCAATAACACAGAGGATCAATTAGATTTTAATCTATCAAAGAATAATTTCAAAAAAAATTTGAAATCCTATTTAATTTTTCTGGCAGCTTCAACTTTCAGCGAACACCACTTTAATTTTTTTTTAAATTTTGACTTAATTTTATTATTTTTTAAATTTCTTGTTTTTGTTTTATATTAATTTTAATTTTAATAATTGTTGATTATTTTTTTTATAAGAAATCATAAATCGATTTCCTTACTTTAATAAAGAAATAAATATACTAAAAGTAAACCGCTCCCCCTTATCAAGGAGATCCCCTCACAAAAGGAGTACACAAAAATTAGTGGAAAATTCAATTTGGAATTTGTTTGCAATTTCAAAGAGACGTAATATTTTTGTGGCTAATTTCAATAATTTTTTTTTTTATGGGTATTGTGTTTCTTTTTTTTTTTTAATCTATGAAATCGTTTTTGATGCTCAAGGCACTCCCAACTCTTTCTCAGTTTACTTTTACCGTCTTACTTTACGCAGAGTAGCCAAATCGAGGACGCACGGCTATAGACCCGTTTTGTATAAACCACCTGCAAATTGCATTGGGTCGGAAGGGTATTGTTGTTCTGTCATAGGATGGTCCCAAACCCAACATTGTCCTTTCGATATAACCATACCTTAAATTTGTTTCCCTTTATTAGGGAAACAAATTTAAGGTATGGTTCAATGGCGTTAAAGGACAAACATGTCCGTAAAATAACAACAAAAACATGTCCGTAAATATTGAAATATTTACCTCCTACTTCAGTTTTTCCCGTATCGTGAAAAATCATAATATAATTGTCACTGACTTTAAAGAAATTTGGAAAATCTAGTTTTGTAAATAATTTATTAGGAATAAACTCGTAATAAGGAAGTGTCCTTGGTAATTTGAGAGATGCGTTGTTCGATCGTAGAAATCTTATCATTTGAAGAGATTAAAGTTTATAAAAAAAAAATGTTTAAGAATCATACACTTATTGTACAAAAATATTGTAGAATAAAATAATTTTTAATAATTTGCATTATTTTACCTAGCAAACACTGTTCCTATTCATTAAGAAAAATAAATTTTGAGAAAAAAATAAAGAAAATTATAATTAATTATTCCCATGATTTATGATGAAAATCCGGCGAGTCGAGCTTTTACAAATTTATGCCGGGAACAATCCCCTAATTTAAAGCAATAATGATTTTCGACAAGCCTTCAGCCCGAATCTATAGTCGTTACTACAACTATAATTACTCTTGTAGTAACAGTGATCAGAGTCGACACAACATTTTAATCCAGTTTTCCAAATTACAGAAAGGCTAACCTTAATATTTCAAAATAAATATTAACTACAAAAACTACTCCATTCGTATTTTAATTATACCTAAATTCTAAAGTCCCCATCTCAGTAGTTCGGTATTAACCGCCAAATATACGCGCTAAATAAGACTTGTCGGGGCCTACTTCAAAAATTAACTTACACAACAAATAACAAAATAAAAAAAATATTTTTCGTGTTCAATTTTGCTCACTTTCTCATTCTCGCTCATTCAGTTTAATTTAAACTTTCTCGTTTTAGGTTTTTTTTTTATTCTACTTGTAAGTTAAATTTTGAAGTAAAGGGAACATTTTTTCTTAAATGAATTATAATGAATTATTTTAAAGGAATTATATGGCTCTTATCGCTTCTAAATTGTGTTTTGGTTAACTTAATTCGCTGGGTTAGTATAGCATCGACGAATATATTGGAGCGAATTGTGCATTAAATTGAAAAATGCTTTGTCAATCTTGCAGGAATAGATCAAAGACATTTTATCGCTCCTATCGCTTCTGCTGATAGTTTTCCACAAATGTTTCAAGTTGTAACAAAGATCTAAAAATGCTTGTAAAATAAAACTGATTCTTTTTATTTATTTTAAACAAAATATTTTGCTGGATTTTTTGTCTAGTAATTTGTAGATTTTTTTTTACAGACAAATATGTATAAGTGACCCCTAAATTAAAATGAATAAAACTCAATCTGTGGCCAAAATTCACAATTTATTGATGAAACTGATTTACAAATCATTTAGTAATTTATCTTTCTTAAATGAATATTCACATTTGATGGGCAGTAGCCCAATGGTTACTCCCGTTTGAATTTACATAATAATTACTTTTCTCTATCCTAATTAAATACAACTTCCCAATTCCAAAGGTTTGTGCCTTTGAAGTCTTCTTACTGCATTGGTGGTATCCAACAAACTTCGTATGTCTTCGTATTATCCGCTGAATATGTTTCTTCGCATGATTTTGTATTTCTTCACTTACATATTCCATGTTTAAGTCCCTATATGGAGGTTATCATTTCTAATGTACCATGGTGCGTTTACAATGCCACACATCACTTTGTTTTGAAAACATTGAATCATTTGTATATTTGTCTTCTTGGTACAATCCCAAAGTTGAATACCGTAGGTCCATACTGGTTTAAGTATTTGCTGATATAATAGCAATTTCTTATGTATTGTAAGCTCAGAGTTTCTACTTATTAGCCAATAGATTTTCCTATATTTGATGTTCAATTCTTCTTATTTCTTTTTAACATGCTCTTTCAATCTAAGCTTGCAATCGAGAGTCATGCCGAGGTATTTGGCTGTATTTGCATTTGGAACCGGCCTTGAATTAAGTTTCACTGGAATCCAGTTAACTTTCTGGTTTGTGAAGTTTACGTGAACTGACTTTGCTTCGTTTAGGCTAATGCGCCATTTCTTCGTTCAACTACTCACTGTATCGGTTGCTTTTTGAAGTTTGGTCGTTGCTTCTGATATACACTTTCCAGCCGCCAGAATAGCTGTATCGTCTGCAAAATGTTGCTATGGTGGCACCTTCTGTATTTGGCAAATCTCTGGTGTACAGGATGTACAATATAGGACCCAGTACGCTACCTTGTCATACGCCTGCTGATATTCTCTTTAGTTCAGAGTACTCAAGTCATAATGAGATAAGTCGAGTTATGCCCTTTTACGTTTTCAAATACGAAATATCCTTTTCGAAACCATTACGGTTGTTTGCAGTTGCCGGAATTTTATAGGAAATTGATGTGATTTGATACGATTACGGAGATTTCGAATTTGAAAACGAAAAAGCGTGGCCACAGCAATGGTACATACTCGTATGTGATATATTTACATTATATATTTTTTATTCTTTTTTGTGAGAATTTTTGAAAATAAATAAAAACATAAAAAATTTAAAGAGAACAAAGTTAAAAACACGTGAACACGTTGTTTCAATTTTCAAAATTTTTTGCTTATTCTTTTATATTTTTTACTCATACAAAAAAAATAAAACAATAGCCGCGTTTTTTTATTAGATCCGGATAGATTGTATCCGTAGCAGCTAATTTTCTGTGATAAAACTAACGTTTGACAAGATATTTATGTATACAATTAATTTATTTAAATCTAATCTAGAATTTTTCATTCAACTTTTTAACTAAAAATCTATTAAAAAATATTACGCTCTATCTATTTATCTGGAGCTGCTATTCGGAGCTGCTATCGGAAGCGAAGGAAAATTTGAAAATTGTTTGTTTTTTGTACAACCCTAGAAATTGTGGCAAACTTCATTTTGGTTTAAAAATGTTGATATGTCAAATTCAAATGTTATATCAACGTGAAAAGTTTTCTGGTTAATAAATACGTATTTAAATAAATATGTACGTATTTAAAATTAATTTGTGTACTATTACACATATATAATATTTATTGTACTATTTGTATATAATATTTATTGTGATGAAAATAAAAGATCATTATCTATATCGCGTTCATTTCCTTCCACAGATTCTATTAATTACTGAAATAAAATTTGATTCATTAAATATTTTACGAGCCCAAGCGAAAACACTTCGCAGTATTACCAATGCTCTTTGGTACATTCGAAATAGTAATATACATTGGGATTAAAACCGTTAAAGAAACAATTAAAGAATTCAGTTCGAAATATTACTCAAAACTAGAAGCATATCCCAATGAATTGGCCAGCGATATACTAAACAGCCGCGATTTAGGCAACTGAGAAGAACAGATTCACTCGGACTGATGAACCTGTGAACCTGTAAATTTACTAAATGATTATGTTATACTAAGTATAATGTAAATTAATTAAATTGTGAGCACTAACAGTAAGTATTGACATTGGTTAAGACTTAAAATATGTAATAATTTTTAGCTTAAGATTTGGTTACTTCTTGTGAGTTTCTTATGTAGAAAGATTCAAGAATAAAGCGATTAGCAACATTAAAAAAAAAACAAAATAGTATATTGTATAATTAGGAGGAAAAGTACTGCATTCCCGGACGATAGTGGAAATTGGCGGACGAGGCGATAGCCGAGTCCCGCAACCACGGGAGTCCGGGAATGCACTTTTCCTCCGAATTGTACATACTATTTTTTCTCCGATCGGACTTTAAAACGAATATAAACCCAAAATAATTTTTAGTATTATTCATTAATTATCATATTAAGAAATCAAAACAAAGTAAAAAATCGAAAATAACATAAAATTATTGCTTAGTTAGCCACGACATCATAAGACATAAATACATTTTGTTTTTTTTTTTTCAAAAGTTGTCGTAGTTAATATCAGAGCCTACTCTATAAATAAGAGCCTCCACATTGACTGTATTTTTTACTAAGCTTAAAATAAAGTACATAAAATTTTTTCTTTACTATGAAACTATATGGGAAAACGATTGTTTTCATTAACATTTTTAGTCTATAAGAATTATGAGCTTTTACATTATTTTTGTACGAAAATGTTCATAAAACATGAAATTTTATTTGATTGAAAAATTGAATCATGAAAATGTTTATTTCTTAGTGAAAATCCTCTTGGAATATAAACTATTGCTAAACTTTTATGGAATGTTGTTGTTGTAAAATACGTCATAACATAAAATTTATAAACAATTATAACCATCTCTTTTTAGTCTCCTTCTAAAAGCATTGCCACATGACAAAATTCTGTCCGAATACATATTCATATCATGTGGCAATGCTTTATTAACGACATTTTGTTTAAACCATAGATGTCGCATACAATGAAAAACTTATAAAAGGAATCAAATAGGTGATCGAACCGGTCGGATTTTAAAATCGGTCTGATTTTTGATTTGGTTAAACATATTTTGGTGGCTTCCCTCTATAGTAATAATGAAATTGTAATAATAATTAATTTAATATAATTTTTTTATAAATTTACTAAAATTAAACCATTGCTATGAAAGAAATTATGGTAATTTTACGTAAAAAGTGTTGTTTCAAATCGTTTACTCAGCCCGAATCCCTGTTGTTTTTAATTGTGTGTTAAGTGACATCTAGGAATGGGAATAATAAGTAAGAGCTATTTTATTTTATACACCGTTCTCCAATGTTATGACAATTCAAATATTCTAAACAAAAACTTATTTTGAATGGGTCATTAATTTTTGGGAATAAAAATCGACGCCAAATATTAATCATGTTGTATTTATTTTCAGCTGTGACTTAATTTAAATAGTATTTCTAATACTTGAGAAATAAATAAGGCATTTATATTACAGTTAATGTTTGTTGGTTATGTCGTTTATTTGTGATGCATAACAATCTGGGTTGATTTGATTTTTTTGATTTCTTCGCGCTCAATGCATATTATTATAATTTTTTCTCTTTACTCTCTTTGATTTATTTTAATTTTGGTTGTTCAACGTATTATCTTTTTTTTACCATTGATTTTAGTTGTGAATAAGTGATGACGTCATTAAATAGAATATTCTCTTTTTATACATATTGTTGTTGTTGTAGAACGTTTTTTAATTTAAATCCCTTATTTTCTTTTGATTATATCTGGAAAATGGGGAAGCTTGAGAATCTGTGCTTTAAATGAGTTAGTCATTGAGTTGTTTATTAGTGATTTCAGAAAAAATTATTTATCTAGGTTTAATTTTTAATTCATATTTTTTCGTCAATCGAAATCGCGTTTTTTCATACAAACTCTATGAAAATAAATTATTTTTTAGTGTTTCTATGTCCTTTATTTTAAGTTCATTTTTTACATGCCGGCTCTATTCATATCAAGATGGTTCTGTTAATATTCCCGGCCTAGGCCAGAAAAAATATCCTCGTACTATTATTACTTGTTGCTTAGCAACAAATACAACATACTGGAATTATGAGCTTTTCGTTTCGAAAAAACAACGGAAAGATATATTTTTTCCTACGATCGGAAAAAATTAAATATTTTCAATTTGTGTACAGCATACACATACTCGTACTTGAATGAATGTATATTTAAATGTACGTAGCTCTTTCCACTATATACAACTAACAAAAAAAAATTATGCTTTTATTAATTAAGGGAATCAAGGATTTAATTTTTCTACGAACGTACGTAAATAAGGGGATTTTAAAATAAATTATTTTGTGTCGTATATTCCTAATTTTTGATTTTGTACGCCTGGACATCGACATAGGTTTTGTGAAGGACAAAGAAACACAGACAAATTGTTTTGATTTTGTTGATTGTTTTGAAGGCGACACAAAAATTTTAAATACTACTTAGTGATGCTCGAACTGATTCATTAACCAAATTAATTATTATTAATACCAGTATACGTAACATTTATTTGAACATCCCAAATTTTTCCAATATTTATGTATGTAATATATATATATATATATATATATATATATATATATATATATATATATATATATATATATATATATATATATATATATATATATATATATATATATATATATATATATATATATATACAGTTAGTCACTTTCAAAGTTGGTCGATAAGAAATTCGTTAAATATGTTTCAGTTTCTATAAGACAAATGCAAAAAAAATGATAATATTTTAGATTTGCATATATAGTCGAAATGTCATACAACTGCGTGAAGTTAGGAAAAATTTTAGTTTTTTGTTTACTAGCGACACATGGGTATAATAGCAAAACATTCAATAGAAATTTCCCCTGTGCTCCCGAAAGCTTGCTATCCGGAGCTAATTAAAAAGTGCGGCTATTATTATGTTACAATTGGTGCGTTTTTTTATTCGCTTTCCGGAGCAGCTATCGAGAACTGTCATCATATGACGGCTCTCGATAGCAGCTCCGGATAGCGAATAAAAAACGCATTAAATGTTTCTTTTGTTAGTTAAGTTAATTTTTGAAGTAGCGCCGACTTGTCAATATTGTTATGACGTTTCTGCTTTATATCGTACCCATTGAATATTGCTTCATGCTTCACTGAAAGATCGGGACGGCATCAGAAAGTTCGAGCAACAATTGGCGCCTTGGAGGCTAGCATTGTTCGTGTTATTCGTGACATATGGCCAGCAGTGCTCGAAAAAGTGGCCCAAAATTGGACATCCAGAGTGCATTTCGTCAAGAACAGCCGTGGTGCCCATATGTCTGAAATCATTTTCAAATATTAATGCCATGTATTGATCTTTCGAATAAAAAAAAATTTTTGATTACAATTTAAACTTTTGTGTTATTTTTTACAATTTCAAGTTCTACCGGTTAAAAAAACACCCTTTATATAAGTAATGGCAATACCTTGTGGAATGATCCACCTAATAAGGTAATATTTTATTACGGGTCGTCCGCCAAATCCCACACCCATAATATAACAACGCTTATTAGTGATCAAAAACCATCACTATACAATAGTTACGACTATAAATTCGGGTCGTAAATTCTATTGGTTCTGTGTAAACATAAATATTGAGAAACAAACTTTACTAAGGCAGATTTCAGCTAAATTTTCATAATTCATAGTAACATAATTCATCATCCCATTCATTCATTTCATCGGTAATTTTTGATCCGTTTTGCGTCACTAACCGTTCGACCGTTAGAAAACCTTAACATGAATATTAATTTTATTGAGTAAATTTGTATTCCAGTTTATTCCAGCAAATTTCAAAATATAAAACCGCAATAAACAAAAACAAAATACAAAAGTATAATTGAATAATGTGTTCGGTGGAAGGTTTCGATAAAATGACTACTCTTGGTTACATTTTTTATTAATACAAAATAATATCACTCAAAATTTCCGATTCTGATAAAATGAGATATGCCATTTGGAACAATTTCTAACAGTTGTATTTTTAGTTTATAGCAGCTATATTATTACAATAAATGCCATTTTCGTTTGGCAGTGTAATTATTTTCAAATGATTCTAATGAATTTTGGTGATTTATCATATAGTAAGCAATTGGAAGATCTATGAAAAGTTTTGTAGCAACTACCCTGAGACCACCATATTGAATTTCAAAAAAGCCACCGGCTTCGAAAATTCCATAGATGAAAAAATCGAACAAGTCCTTGTACGACTCTTAAATGTCAAACCAATTCTGGGAAAATTCGGAGTGTCCGGTTGAAAAACAATTTTTCCGTATGTACACAATTGTGAATAATATGTACAAAAAAAACTTGAAAAAATTATAAATGTTAATGCCATGAAAACCAAAACCGATGACAATTTTCTCTAATTTATCATTTGTTTTCTTGTGTCATTTTGAAAAAGTCATTCGACATAGGCTTTGACTGCCGAGTCAGTCGAATTTATTTATTTTCGTAAAAAAAATATTTATTTTAAATGTATATATTTACTAATTCAAAAATACTTCTACCTGCGGAGGCCGTCGTGTCGTTTAAAGGTCTATAACCAATTTTTACACTTAGCATTAATCGCCTGGAAATGTAAAAATAAAAGCTACAATTTCATTGCTGAATTATGTTCCAAGCTACAATATCTTTGATGAATGGCAAAATTTAATGAATATAAATGGGTGTCGTTCTATATATCTGTCGTTTTTAAAGTTGTTATTAGGTTAAATGCCTAATCTACACAAACTGTTGTGAATGAGCTTTATGCTCAAAACAGATTGTGTAAGTAAGGGATTATTTTTAATACAAAAATGTCAATTATATGTAAACTAATTATATCAACCGTATCAAGCGAATCATCCGAACCGATAGAAAAAACTTGGTATGCTGCGACTTAATTCTGTGGCATATTCATTAAAACGAAATAATCCTAAACCATAATTTATTACTTTAATGCCCGGTTGCACACAAGACATATCAGTAGTTTAGCTTGATTTAACTGGCCGTTAGTAGCAATAGTATTTCACAACATTTAACAGTCAGTTAAATCTTCAGTTAAATGAAACTAAGCAAAATTGGGCAGATAACTATTTAACTTCTGTGTATATTACCACTAGCGTTTCAACGGATATTATTGATACTTTTAAATGTCAAAAACAATTTTAAACTATTAAAAATATGTTTCAAATTATGCTAAGAAAAGATTACCAACTATTTAGTGATAGCGACAGTGATAATGATAATTTTTATCTCACGTTAGCTGGTCACGTTCCAAAATTCCAACAATATCGGGAACGCCCTGATGTTTTATTTAAATATACCTACTGAACAAAATTATTAAAATGCCAATAACCGATGAAGATTTGCGCCGTACGAAATTAAATTTTTACCAGATCGCCGGCTTTCCTGGTGTTATCGGAGCAATAGGTACCCGATACACAATGGTTATACCCATTTGATATTAGTTTACATTTTGTTTCTTCATCAGATTGCACGCACATAAAAATGAAATCTCCAGGTGGGGATGTTTGGAGAAGTATATCGCAAAAGGAAAGTATATTTCTAGATTAACGTACAATGCGTGAGTGACCGTTCTTTAAAGATTTGTGACATTGAGGCAAGATGGCCAGGGTCAGTATATGACCAGACTATTTTGGATAATTCGTTTTTGATGGTAAACAATCTTTCAAAATGCGTTTAATTTATTAAATATTATTTAAAATTTACTTAAGGTAGTGCTAAGAAGAAACGACTTCGGTGATAGCGTACTATTGGAGGATGGTGGTTACGGAAATAAGAACTTTTTACTAATTCCATTGAGTAATCCCCAAACCCCACCGGAAAAGAATTATCAAAGGTCTCAAATTTTAACCAGAAATCCAGTCGATAGACTCTATGGAGTCTGGAAGAGACGATTCCCAGCTTTGAGCCTTGGATTTCGGGCAAGGTTATTTTAATTTCTTTTAATACCATTGGATTATTATAATGTACCTAACTATTATTTATTAATTTAAAGGTTGAGACTATATTGACATCAATTGTTGCCGCCGCTGTTCTGCATAATTAAGCAATGGAATGGAAAGACGATTTTCAGGATTTTGCAGAAGTTGATACAAATTTAATTGCTATCCCATCAATGTCATAAAGCAATTCGAATTACCGACGATCGGTACTCATTGAAAACCATTTAAATATAAATTCATAATCAATTTTTTTTTAATTTTGTAAATTTTTATTTAAAATTCCATTATACAAAGTTGTAATGAGACTATATTTGGCGTCTTTTGCATCACAATTTTCAATAAAATACTTATACATATAGGAATTCAATTTTCAAATATTTGGCTTTTCATTGTATATCATAAGAAGAACACAATTTTTATTACCGTCAAAATAAAAATATTGGATATTTTGTTTTTTTTATCAGTAGGGTTGAGTAAAATCTTATTATATCGACAATATCGACATATTTGTTAACTAGCCATCGACATTTTTTTGTAAAACGAAATGTAATTTTAACCGGAGTTTAGACTTATCAATTAGATTGCTGTCAAATGGTTAACTCGTTTTGTGTGCAACCGGGCATAAATAAATTAAATAATAAGCTATTAAGTTTACTTTAATTTACAATAATTTAATTTTAAAGTAACTTTGACGACGCAATTTAGTTATAAGGTCATGCGATGACGAAACATTATGCTGTTATTCTATATTTAAGTGAAGCATTAAAAGATACCGCCATTTCCATATTTTCGGACATTTCTCAATCCGGTTTGATTTTTTTGTGAAGTGCGCAGACATGTACAATTTGTTACACAGCGATAAACGTCAAAAGAAGGATCAGAAATTCTTAAATTATCTTATAAAAATCTTCAGTTAGTAAATAAAATATCGTTGAGTGAACACTGAGAAGTTTATTCGCAGCATTTTCTCAAATTGAAAATGTACGCATGTAAAATTGCTACATTTTAAAATCACCACTTTGGATTTGATGACGTTGAATTCGCAACAACAGTTAAATTATGCTCATGCCGTCGCAAACATCGTTCAAATTAAACTGTTGGCAGAAAACTCAACGGCAGTGTTAACAATCAAAACAGTCGTTACTGGGAAACCGAAAAGCTTCGAATTATTCACGAGAAACTCCACTTCGGCAAAAGTTATTGTCTGAAGTGGAATATTCTCGGAACGAACTATTGAACCGTACTTTTTTGACGACAGGCAGCGCAAGGCTGTTATTGTCAATGGATTGCTTGTGAATTGTGAGTGAATTTTTTGCACAAGAAGTGGATACGCTTGGTGAGGGTGGCCGTAACTTTTAATAGGATGGTGCCATAAGCCACACAGTCGGTCAAAAAATGACCATTTTCTGTCAAATGTTTTGTAGGCGTGTCATATCGACATTCGGCGATATTGGCTCCACCCAGAACACCCAATTTGACTGCACCAAACTTTTATTTGTGGGCTATCCGCAGGGTTGAAAACCAACATTCGACAAGAAATTTCCAACATTTCGACCGAAACACTGCGCCATCAATACCAAAGGTGGCCATTTACCGGACGCCTTTTTTCATGCCTAAGCAAAACGAATTGTAATGATGCCAATAATAGATATCAATCGTAATTTTGAATAAATGGTTTTAGTTAGAGAGTTATTTAACAAAAAAATCTTTCACTTAATTATGACCTACCCTAAAATAACTTAACATTTTTCATTTACCATCAAATTCTATGACAAACGAACAAATTTTCACCGTAAAATACAGGCTAAACGGCTTTCATCATGCCGATTTTGCGACCAATTTTCGATATCCGTGAAAATGTCTTACGGCTTTCAAGATGCTTTCCTAGAATTTTTGCCAAATTAATAATTAACAGTTACAGCTAATTTTCAAATTTTGAGAATGTTTCGAGTGTGTAATTAGAAATTGTAATGTTTTTTCTTAAGGTTGTTCGACGTGATGATTCGCTTTGCGAGAAAACACGTTAACCGTCACTGGAAGAAACTTATTCAAGGTTAGAAATTGGGAAAAATTGTAATAAAAAATTCATAGAATTTCTTTAGAACATTTAGTATTTAGAGAGTTAGAAGAATCAAAATATTTATATAAATATTGTACATTTCTATATAGAGTATAATATTTTGTACTTACTCGGTATGTAAGACAAAATAGTAAAGAACTGGAAATTCATTCGTGTACGAAATTTTATTTCATTTTAAGAAAAAAATTACGAACTAAAAGAAAATACGGCACGTTAGGGCAGCAGTAAAACGCTGGGAGGATGTGCAAAGGTCCTTCTACTGGCGCAGAACTTGGGGCGCTTACTGGCTTCCTCACAGGTCACATCGCCTTAAGGTGTCACCTTAAGAAAATGGGCCTAAATACGACCGACGCATGCCGCATCTGCGACATGGAAACGGAATCAGCGGAACATGTTCTGTGCCATTGCCCAGCCATTTTCCGTAAAAGACTGTAACATCCAGGGGGAGAATAATGAGCCCAGATAGTATGCATCATATACCGGCCGGTAGTTTTATTATGTTCATTAAGAACCAATATTATCTGGACGGCTTTAGCAGGGTCCATGCACAAAATATCTTTTAGGTCGCAGTGCGACGTAGCTTGAATGCCTGCATGGCCCTTCAGTAATAATAATAATAAGCGGCTTTGGGGATTTCTCTATTTTAGTATGTGAAAATTAAAATACAAAATTTTTTGAAAAACGTTCTAATTTCTATTAACATTGGCATTTTAATAAATCGTCAAAGCGGGGGTTTGAGGTGGCACCCTCATCCTCTAAGGTATACATCGAATTAAAATAACTTTTCAAAAATTTGTTTGAAAAGAATATTGCATTTTTTTTTGGATTTTTTTTTTGTTTGTCAAATCGGGGGTAGTTCCATCGGAGAGCCCATGATTACTCAAAAATAAAAATCAGACAAGAAATATCGAAAAACACAAAGTAAAACGGCAGGATGCCCCATTAGACTTTTGTTAACTTCGATCAACTACATTGTGATAACAAAAGGATGGTACATACTCTCTTAACTTGAGGAGTTCTTAATTCTTCTCTTGAGGAGTTCTTAATCCACTGCTAAGTGGCTTTAGGGAGTTCTCTATTTTAGGATGTGAATAATTATTAAATAACCAAAATTTGTGAAAAATGTTCTAATTTGTAAGAATGTTAGAATTTTAATAAATCATCAAAGCGCTGGTCATCCTAAAGAATGAAACGAATTAAAATAATATTTCAAAAACTTGTTATATTTAGAGAAGAAGAACCTTGATTTGTTAGGGTTAAAGCCACCTGCGGCTTGGTGCCACCCAACTTGTTTTAATAAAAATGGGAGCACCTAGAAATTAATTTGAACCCAATTGTTGTACATCAAGAATGTTCTGATAACACTAATATTATTGTTCTGAGGCTTGATGATTTTAATTTAAACATTATTGCGGTTTATAGATAACCAATAATGATATTAATAAGTTTTTTGAGAAGTTCGACTATTTATTAAGGAAGTTTCCGAGCAGTATTGTGGTAGGCGATTTTAACATACATACATATAAACAATAACAATACACTTACAACAAATTATAACCAAATGATAAGCTCGAACGGAAAAACATGAAACATAGGGAGAAGTTTTATCGATATAAAACTAAATATTTAGATGACATTTATATTCTGCAGCAATACAAGTTTTACAACACCTTGTTAAAAAACAAGTAATTGAATCTAACAACTTGTATTATGGAGATTTGTTCAATAAATGCAGCAGCAAACTTAAATTGTTACGAGAAAATTTAAATAATGTGATATTTAATAAAGATAAAAGGGATAATCTGTTTCAAATAAAAATTAATAATAACAGTTAATCAAGTCAATGATTATTTTATTAATAGCCTCGTGGACTTATCGAATCATATGAACCAGTCAAATACAATCAACTTTCCAAATAATTACAATATAACTCATAGATTTACTGTAAAAGACTGTAGTGAAAGTGAAGTTTTAGGTATAATAGATAAATTGAATCTAAAATCTGTTAGTGGTTACGATACAATAACTGCGAAGCTAGTTAAAATATGTAGTAATCAATTAGCAGTTGTATATCAAGTTTGATTAATAAATCATTCAAAGGTTCACAATTTCCAAATCAATGGAAAATATCTAAGGTTTTCCCAGTTCCCAAATCTACGGAATTTCAAAAATATTTAAAATACCCATTTCTATACCAAGTACTAGGTGGTTTGGCATCTATTGGAGGGGAAGGGGAGTGGGGGAGGAGACCAAAGTTGAGTAGATTAATCTACCAGCTCTGTAACCTTCCTGTAGGGTGCGCATCACGTGAGCCGTTCCTGTCATGCATTAGGTAGCTGCGTGATGGGTACAATTGTATAAGGGGTAACCTGTTCACAATTCGCAAGTGTACGTGCTGCATCCTCGTGGCAACCACTGGCAACTTTTTTGGCCATTTGGCACAGGCTAAAGTATGGCGCTAAAGAGGAAAACCTTTGACAAAAAACCTAATCTAAGGTGGAACAGCATATGCCGATGGAGGTTAATCAGTCCAAAGTATGCGGACTCTCGATACCAGGTACCCTCCAGTTTTATTTATCCTTCCTGTAGTAAACCTGGGTGACCTAGAGGCGATTTGCAATTCCCAGCAACTCGTAAGAGTAAAATCAAACGGAATACAGGGCAAGGGGTAGGAATATATGGTAGTGGGACAGCCCTCTCGAAGTCCTTGGGCTCCAATGCTACCGTCTTTCTAGCGAAACTACATGCTGTAGTAAACATCTAGGAGGGAGAGCAATAAGCCCAGATAGTATGTATCACGTACCGGCCGGCAGTATTATCAAGTTCATTAAGAACCTGAATATTGACTGAACGGATAATTAAGCAGGGTCCAGCACAATAGATCTTTTAGGTCGCAGTAAATAAACCGTTATTTTGTGGGTATCCGATACCGTTAAACAGTCCCCTCATCATTAATAAGTAAGTGAAATTGTTGGATATAAAACCGTCCAATAGTCGAACATTTACATGTAAAATTTGCCGTAAAGAAACCATCCTTTTTATTTATCCGATAATCAGATATCATACTGCAGTCCCTTCATCGTTAATATGTAAGTAAAGTTTTCGGATAAACCACCGTCCAATTGACGAAAATTCACAAATAAAATATCTCGTAAATAAACTGTCATTGTGTGTGTGTATCAGATAAAATTCTGCAGTCCTCTTACCATTTATATGTATGTAAAATATTCGTATAAAAAACCATCGGATTGTCGGGAAATTGCACGTACAATTTTCTGTACATAAACCGACATTGAGTCTTTATTCTTTAGATTCTCTTTTCTTCTATTCTGCATTAATTCCACTCAGAAGTTCCTGCGGTAGTTTTAAAATTCACCTCGATTTTTCAAGAAAGAATAAAACAATAGACAAAATAAAATTTGGAAAATATATGTACATTCTGCAGCCATTCTGCAGCAACATCATCCGCATGGGCAACCATCTCGAAGTCACCGTCATCCAGTCTCAGCAACAGGTCATTTATGTCCAAGTTCCAAAGTAGGGGGACAGTATGCCACTCTGTGGCGGACCACTGCTTGCAAATCTTCTGACGGAAGATTCCCCAAAAGTGGCATTTATGATCCTGCCTATTAGCATCTGATCTATCCAGTCCTTGAGTGATTCGTCCACTCCCAGATCTGAAAATTCCCGAGTTATAGCCCCTGGAAGCACATTGTTAACGGCCCCCTCAATATCCAAGTGAGAACTATGCCTTCTGTTAAAAAATTTACACAATTCATTTTACCGAAGTAGTACCAATTAAAAAAATTTTGATCATTTTAATAAAAAATGATAGTAAATTAGTAATAATTTTGGTGTCATATGAATGTAACTTGAAGACCTATGAAAGTTAAGGGTCCTGAAAGCGTCCGTTAAAATACCGTTTTTAGACACACATTTGCCTTTACCAACCGAACTCACTGCAATTTTTGAGTTACACGCAATAGAAATCTAAAATCACCGGAAGTTGCTTTATAAAACTAACCTTTAAGTGGTGCGTTTGGGAAAAAATTATATATTAAGTGTGTACCTCGTTTAAAATAAAACTCAGTTTATGATAACAAATTCAAGCAAAACAAATAAACCGAAAAGTATAAACGGCGCAGATGAGCCGGTTTTTTTTTATAATTCTGATTAGGTCTATATAATAATTTATAAACGGAAATATGACCTTTCCAGAAGATCATTAAGAGTATTTTCATTCTCGCTTCTCTGCAGTGCAATCTAGGAATATGTTTTATCATGCCGTTAATTATTTGTAGGTTCATATGCTACATATTAATATGGATTTTTATGAAAATTGAAATTTTGAAATTGTTCACATCTTCATTATGTAAAACGATAGTCAAGTAATTTACCTTTCGAAAAGTAATTTAAATGAATTGTAACAAGGTATTTAATGGATAACAACAAAATATCCAAAAATAGGGAAATATTACTTGTGTTCTATAATTATAAAGCTAAAAGTAGTTCACGAGCTTTCCAACATTTTTGGGAACAAAATATTGACTCTTAATTACGCAATACGTTAATGCTTCTTAGCCTTGGTATCTCGGAAGATTGAATGTAGTCGCACCAAAATCAAACCATTACGTATTTATTTTTCTACCTCTATTTAGATTGTGACTCCTTATCATATTATGAAGATGTGTCAGTCCGTGAATGAGCATGCCATAGTGGTTTATATTTTTTTTTAAATATATATTATATATATAATATATAATCATGCTGTAATGTTAAGTGTAGACTTTATATATCAAAATATTGCACTTAATTAGTTAGTTATGCGTATATTACACGAAAAATAAATCATCATAAAATATTCATTCGCGCGAGATAAACCAAGACATCGCATACAATTTTTGTTTTTTATCTATTCATTGCACCGCTTTACTTGCGTTTATACATTTTCTTTGTAATTTTATTTTATTTAATTTTTCTCACATGTCAATTCTATAAACCATACATACAGCTTATGGAATTCTCAAGGAAAGCTATGTACATATATACTTACATGTACATATATAATTATATATATTAGCTTCATACCTACTGTACATACGTGTATTGTATATGTATATACCCTATAAAAAAAAATTAAGATACATTTTGTTATTTTATACATATATATACTACATACTTATATGAACTTATACATATTTATTGTATTTTGTAAGGCACACAAAATACGACGAAACAAGCAAAACGAATAAAAAAATATAAGACGGCAAGTAGAGAATTTCGTTTCTTTGAAAATAATCAAAATAAGAACAACAAAAATTATCTGTACACACAAAGCGATATATGAAGGGATTGAAAACGATCATCATCAACAGTAACATCATCAGCATCATCGTCATTATTATTATTATAATCAACATCATGTTTTTCTTTGTATTTTCTTTTAGTTCGTAATTTTTTTCTTAAAATGAAATAAAATTTCGTACACGAATGAATTTCCAGTTCTTTACTATTTTGTCTTACATACCGAGTAAGTACAAAATATTATACTCTATATAGAAATTTACAATATTTATATAAATATTTTGATTCTTCTAACTCTCTAAATACTAAATGTTCTAAAGAAATTCTATGAATTTTTTATTACAATTTTTCCCATTTTCTAACCTTGAATAAGTTTCTTCCAGTGACGGTTAACGTGTTTTCTCGCAAAGCGAATCATCACGTCGAACAACCTTAAAAAAAAACATTACAATTTCTAATTACACACTCGAAACATTCTCAAAATTTGAAAATTAGCTGTAACTGTTAATTTTTAATTTGGCAAAAATTCTAGGAAAGCATCTTGAAAGCCGTAACACATTTTCACGGATATCGAAAATTAGTTGATCGAAGTTAACAAAAGTCTAATGGGGCATCCTGCCGTTTTACTTTGTGTTTTTCGATATTTCTTGTCTGATTTTTATTTTTGAGTAATCATGGGCTCTCCGATGGAACTACCCCCGATTTGACAAACAAAAAAAAATCCAAAAAAAAATGCAATATTCTTTTCAAACAAATTTTTGAAAAGTTATTTTAATTCGATCTATACCTTAGAGGATGAGGGTGCCACCTCAAACCCCCGCTTTGACGATTTATTAAAATGCCAATGTTAATAGAAGTTAGAACGTTTTTCAAAAATTTTTGTATTTTAATATTTATTCACATACTGAAATAGAGAAATCCCCAAAGCCGCTTATTATTATTATTACTGAAGGGCCATGCAGGCATTCAAGCTACGTCGCACTGCGACCTAAAAGATATTTTGTGCATGGACCCTGCTTAAGCCGTCCAGATAATATTGGTTCTTAATGAACATAATAAAACTATCGGCCGGTATATGATGCATACTATCTGGGCTCATTATTCTCCCCCTGGATGTTACAGTCTTTTACGTAAAATGGCTGGGCAATGGCACAGAACATGTTCCGCTGATTCCGTTTCCATGTCGCAGATGCGGCATGCGTCGGTCGTATTTAGGCCCATTTTCTTAAGGTGACACCTTAAGGCGATGTGACCTGTGAGGAAGCCAGTAAGCGGCCTCAACTCAGGTTTTCTAAGTTGAAGACACTCTACTTTAACCTTTATTCGCCTCCCGCATATCTGGAATTCTGCGCCAGTAGGAGGACCTTTGCACATCCTCCCAGCGTTTTACTGCTGCCCTAACGTGCCCGTTAATTACGCCGCAGAGAGACTCTGGTTCAACAGATGGGGAGACAAAACAATCGCGGGCGAATCCAGCAAGGAGCTGCCGCATTTCCCACCATTCCAGTATGACTTGACACCCAGTAAGTGTTACCTTATTTGAGCTTGTCAGATGCTTAATAACCCTTTAGGCAATCCCATACCAGCCTTGACTCAATGGTACAAGACCTAAGATACTTTAATGCCGATTGGCTGTTTGATACAATATACTCGTTTGCATCGGTTAGGTCTTTTGCTATGCCTATCCTAGCGCAAATTTTGTTTAAAAGACGGTAGGGCAGTCCCACTGCAGTATATGCCTACATCCGCTCCGTCTTCTGTTTCTAATCAATCTGTAAACCGTACCATTGACTATCACTCGTCCTAGGAGTGCCTCCATTGCTTAGGTTTGACATGTTGCCATTGAGTCCGTAACACCGATCCAGCTATATGCTAACCTTATTCAAAAAAGTATGCGGTGTCCTCTATTGAGTTTTAGGCCACCATACTACCGATGCCTAAGATGACCCCATCAAACTTGCCTTTGATTGTGATAGCCACATCATCTGCTTGGCGTGAACGTCAAACCCATCGCTACTCCGAAGGACCAGCAGTCTGTCAATAAAAATGACCAAAAGAGGGAAAACAGTATACCTTCTTGGGGACAGCTCTTTACGGCCCTGACTCACCACCTAATCTGGCTATAATCTCGCGATAACAGTTTTTAACTAAATTTCTAAAATGCGGACTAGCAAGGGTAAATCTAGGACCTCTTGCCTAATTGCATTTATAAAAGTAGGTTTCCTTCCCCTATTGACAATATCTATATTATTTGTAATGAAAAACTCAAAAAGGTACTCACCCCCATTATTGTTGTCCGTGCTGCCCCACACCATATGGCGCGCGTTTGCATCGCATCCTTTCAGGTAGGCCAGCCGCGGACCACTCCCTGTACAACCACCCACGTCTTCTATAATCTAACCCGTCTTCCCCTCACCTGCCTATTGGAGAGCTGTCACCCTAGTGATCTTGGCCGCAGGTGCCGCCACCGTAACTTCCGCAGGCATTATCCCTTTAGTCCCGCTCACAGAAGCCGGTATGACAACACCCTAGTCACTCTTAGGATGCAGTTGGACAAACCAAAACTTAAAATTTATTTTGAAGCCAACTCGCTTGAGCTTCTCAACTGAAGTGGTCCTTGAAGAAGGTGCAAAAGGCTAAAGAGCCTTTCGCCTCTCTCCTGATCACTCTCCGGTCAATCGCCTGCATGCCTTCGTTTTGGCTCTTAATAAAACCAAGAAGCTTATCGGTACACTGTGCACCCTCCCATGCCTTAATATTGTTCATGGGCAGGTCCCTGAACCACTGTACAGTGGCCCGGTGAGCGCAGGTCACTATCAACCATCCAGGCCGAAGCTGACAGCCAAAGAACTTAGATGTAAGCTCCTTGGCCTCTTGCTCCAGCACCTTGTCTAAGATTCTCTACTGGACAGCCTTAAGCTGCCCCCAGTGAGGACAACTATAACTAATCTCAGGCTGTGCAGCCTGCCTGAAAGTAACTCATATTGTTCATGGGCAGGTCCCTGAACCACTGTACAGTGGCCCGGTGAGCGCAGGTCACTATCAGCCATCCAGGTCGAAGCTGACAGCCAAGGAACTTAGATTTAAACTCCTTGGCCTCTTGCTCCAGCACCTTGTCTAAGATGCTCTACTGGACAGTCTTAAGCTGCCCCCCAGTGAGGACAACTATAACTAATCTCAGACTGTGCAGCCTGCCTGAAAGTAACTCCAGACCGGACTGCAGAATCCGAGGCTACCGGGACAGATTCCTCCTCCCATTCTTTTGTTTTCATATTGTAGTTAATAAAAAAGTTAATCAGCACTTCCTTTTTAGGGCATTTTATTTTGTATTTCATGGCGATTTTTATTTTCGAGAATTTGATGGTTTTCATAATAGAATATGATATTTTGGAATAAAAGATTTTAGAAACGAGATTTTCTAAGCTGGATTTTGGACTGCTGGATTATGTACCCAATTTTTCTTTATACTTCTAATTGTTTCTATTTTTAAACTTTTTGCAAAAAGTGATTAACTTTGGGTACGATTTCCTAGACTTGGACCACTTTGACAAACAAAACTTCATGTAATTTTTTTTTTTAAATAATTTTTTCAAAAATCTTAAATTAATTAAGTGCTTTATTAAAGAATAAAAATACATGTTTTGACTAATTTGGTGTGCCGCCAGCCTTAATGACTCATAGGATAGTCACTGCTTATGAAAGAATTACTTACATCTACTTCCACTTAAAAATAAGGTGTAACAAGAAATATCCATGAAATTACTTCAGTCGCAAAAACTGATTGAAAAACCATAGTCATCTTAGCAACCAAATCTTTGAAAGGTTTATTGACAAAATGTTGTTTGAATGTTGGTTATTAGTGAAAGAATCTTAGGCAAACAGTACTTTTTGTTTAGGCTTCCTTATAGGAAAATTCGATACAATTTCTGGAAGAATATTCCAATAATAATACTAGATATGTCCTGAAACATTTCATTTTCAAATTAAAATGATAATGAAATTGGTCCAATTGTTTTTTTTTTTTTAAATCGCGAAACTAATTTTGTCACCGTTAATATTCAGAGCACTATTTACGTTTATATAACATAATTACATTTATTCAATATCATATTAGTACAAATAGGAAATTTTACGGTTACGATGCTAATTTAAAATTTGTAGATGAGACCTTAATTCGACAGTCTAAAATAATCGTAAATATTACAGAAGGAAGTAGCTATATAATAATTTGACATTTAAAATAAATCTAAGAGTCAACACAATCATTTAAAAATGTATTCAACTGTAAATAAAACTTGTGCGCGGTCAAATTTATTTACTCACACACATGGGAGGAGGCACCGCTCTCCATCATAAATCTACAATCATACACAAATTATAATAAATTATGTTTGCGTGTCATCACAATCATTGAAAAATTATAATCAACGTAATATATACGCCTTGATTCAATTACAATCATTCATTCATGTACATACAATCCACTTCTGTCTTATTCTTAGTTATACGTTCGTTTCATTATTTTAATTCTGTTTCTGTAATATTTCTTACCAAACATTAGTCGACACATTTCATTTTATTTTTATCATATCATTCGCACATGAATAATTAAATAAAAATTATTTAAATTCAATTAATTGATTTAACGTTGTAATTGTGTATGTACAAGTAATATTTACTAAAGTGAAAAATGAAAAATCAATAAAAACTGTTTATCATGCGTGGAAAAAATATTTTCCCGTGCTCTTGTTCTCATTTCCTCCCATCTATACGTATTTATGGAATTGTGGTTCAGGTTAATTAATTGGATAATACCACTCTACTACTGGAAAGTTGAAGTTGTTATAAGTTTTTTGATAAAATGTAATTAAATCAACTGTATGTAAGATATGCGCGCGAGAATTTGATAAATTAGCAATATGTGTGCCTTTCGTTGGTATATGTATATTTGTTAGTTTAGCAATATGTATTTTGGTCCCACGCGGTTTCCATAAAAAGTCATAAAATGCAATTTTCTTATGATATATAAACTTATTCGGTTACAAACTAATTACAAATTTTATTTAAATTAAATTGTTATTTATTGAATCATAAATTCATTACGACAAATAATAAAATAACTTTTGCATAACATTTGACCATGATAATTTAATTGTGCATGACATCAAATCACAAATTTTCTGTGATGTGATTTATTAAGAATTCAATTGTAATGCAAATATTTTCCGAGTACATCTACACAAACACATTGCAATACTAACTTTAATTGCCTAATAATAGAAATACATATTTTTACAATATCAAACTGACAATAAACACCTGTGAATGATAGTAATAAATTAGTATTCATATATTTGTGCCTTAGAGGGATTTTTTGTTCAGTTTGAGTTGTTCTTTATTATTATTATCGAAATAAAATCGAAGTAATAAACTTCTAAATTAAGACATTTCCAATTTTGTAAGTGATTTTACATGATATACATTTTTTTGTTGTATTTAACGCATACGTGGCTATTGTTTTATTTTTAAGAAGAAAACGAACAATTATTAAGAGTTCGCGCAATTTTAGTTTAAATCTGATGACCATTATGGAAATTTGGTTTCAGATATCTCATCAGGCTTTACCGTTTGGAAATGCTTCTTTGTTAACCCTGATTACTTCCTATATATGGAAAACCACTAAGTAGTTCAACTCATAATTCAACTATCTGGACTACATTCTGATCAAGTGACAAAAGACATCGAAATTGTCGTTTCATCATAATCTTGCCCCTGGTTGCTTTCTACATATAGGATTTATTAAAATCCGACCAAGTTTAGTCTCTATAGCCTGATGTGATGAGTCTGTAACACATTTTTCATAATCTTTACCAGATTGAAATTAAAATTCTGAACCCTTAATTATTTTCATCTTCGAGATCAAATTTAAATTGTACAATTTCGAATGTTTTTCTTTCTTTTATTCTCCTTTATTTGGTTGTTTATAAATAAATTTTGATTACCGCTCTTCGTGTTGTATTCGTGGTTCTTTCTTTCTATCCCAAGGAAATGAGCAAAATTGATTGATCAGGATGTCGGAGCAAGTAGCCAATATTAAGTTTGCTTTGTTAGTGGTAAATCTGATAAAATAATTAGCACAAGGCTTGAAATTTTTGAAAAGCTGCTTCAGGCTCCCAAAATATTCCTGCAGAAACGAAAATTGCGTTTACTAAATACTAGGTGATTTAAACCAACTCAAAAATAATTCACATCTATAAACAAATTGAAAATTCGCCTCTTAAATTCCTTAAAATATTTTAACGATTACGAAATTAAAACGATTTAAATACTAAAACATAAAGGGCTGATACCTCATAAGGTGACCAGAACTTTGGTCTTGATTAATTCAACTCCCAAATCAATTTCGAAATGAACCTCTTAAGTCAATCTTCAGCCTAATCTCCAACTCAATTTACAACCAACCTCCATCTCAATCCCAAAACAATTTTAAACGCCAATCACCAAATTAAGGGCCAACCCAGCCATCAATTAAATCACAAAATCAATCCTTTATCCACTTTCAAACCAACCCTTAACCTAATTGCAAATCAACCCTTTTATAATTCCCCAACAGAACAACTCACAGTCCAATGTAAGCTAACTCAATTCTAATTCTACGTCAACTAAACTTAGCTCGACCAAAATCTCAACCGTCTGCTCAACTTTACACTTATTTTCCAATCCAATCCTAAAATTAACTCGATTCGAAAGTTACATGCGTCTATGAGCTCAACTCAATTTCAACTCAAACCCTACTCACCATCATACCGGCATACATATGGTTGTACCATAATAGCCTTGAACAATCCTTTCACCGTACCATTATTCCATTGTACCATTATACCATCATGACACTATACCATTAAACAATCATACAATCGTAACATTGTACCTTAGTGACGTCGAACTATCACACCATGATGTATATCTTATCCCATCATAATATCATACCATTGTACCTATCTCATCATAAAATCATACCATTGTACCATCATACAATCATATAATCATACCAACATACCATCTATCATACCACTATACCATCGTACCATCATACCGTCCCTATAATCATACCATCGTACCACCATATAATCGTACCGTCATATTGTCAGGCTACGATATCATCATACCATCCAACCGTTATAACATTATGCTGTCTTACCATCATACCCTCATACCATCACACCATCATTCTAGAATAAATACCGTCTTACCATCTTACGTTGCATCATATCGTCGGCGAGAAATGCAAAAGTGTGTAAGTCCAAAAACAATTTTTTTCAGAAGACAATAAAAACTATTGCACTCTCCGTATTGTCTTCAGGCAAACACGTATTTTCTTTTCAAATTTCTCCACCGTAATTTTTTATGATATCTTTAAATGGTTTGATATGAAAACGCAAAATTGGAAAAAATGGACTTACACATTCTCCATTTCTCGCCGACGATATACTATATATAATCATATCATCACACCGTCATACTATAATATCAATCCATCATACCACTATATCATCATAACATCACACAATCATAATACCATATATAGGGTCTTACCACGACACCATCATACCATCGAACTCTCATACGAATATACCATTAAAACATTGTACCAATATACCTTCATACCATCTTACAATCTTAAAATCTCACGATCATACCATCATACCAACTTAAGTATGATGGTATGATCGTGAGATAGGTTTTACACTTCAAATTGATCCTTTTAAACTTCAAGTTGAACTTTTAACATTTCAAATTGAACCTTTTACATTCCAATTTGAACTTTTAACATTTCAAATTGAACCCTTACAAATTATATGTATGGCCAATTACGATGGAGCTTGACTATTCCTTAACCGATTATGGTGAAAATTGATATGTGCATTGGAAATGGGATTCTAAAATGATTATTGGATAAAGTTCTCTGTAATATGGTCAATATAAGAATATAACTTAGCTATTAACCGATTATGATGAATTTAGAAGGAAATGTGACCCAAAAATTAATTTTAGACGAGGTTGTGAGAAATATGTCAATATGGCTTCTGTAATGTTGTCTATTTAGGTTTATGTAAATCATGCACCTGTTGAGGCTTTTTTGAGGCAGTCAAATATACTATTTCAATTGCTAAACGATCAAGATTATCTCCGTAACAATATTCAAGTTCCATTAGAAAGTTGTCTTGCAAATCCTTCGCTTTAAACTTTGGGTTATGTTTTCTGAGTAACTGCTGTCAGACCGGTAAGTTTGGCCTTGTTTAGAAAAATATAGTCTGTAGCGGACACACGACTCAGTATTGAAAATAATAACGGTAGTGCAGAGTTATGGAATTAGAAATATTATTTTAAATTCTCATTCCCAATCTCGAATTTCATTACACTCGACTAAGGAATAGCTAGGTTCCGTCCTACTAGGCCATATTTCAGAACTTTATCTAAAAATCATTTTAAAATTGCATTATTTATTTATTTTGTCCAAACAATAATTACATAAAATTGATACAATTATCTACTAAAAACAAATGTTACAAAAACAATCCAAAAAAAATTAAAGTAAGATAATGATAATAATATATTAGGATAAAATATTAGGTACTTCCACAAATACATAAAGTATTTATATCGGAAATCCCGACCCCTAAAATAATAGATATAAAAAATATAAGTGCGTGAGGTGCTCCTATACTTTCAAAATTAACTGTAATTAAAAGCGAAGTATGTAAGTTTAATACAAAAAAATAAAAAGTTATCAAATAAAAAATCATACAAGCCGCGAAAGTAAATTGTGAAAATTGTAATCAATAAATTATTACAACAAAAAAATAAGTAATCCAAACAAATAGTTAGCAGAGTATCAAACATAATATTTCACAAAACCGAACGTATCTAAAATCTGGAAACCGAAATATTATTAGAAAAACAAATCTTCGATATTACAACAATTAATTAGATGTATTTCAAATATTTAAGGTAAACTTTAATAGTCATTTCCACATTTACAATGTGTGAAAGCTTATTGAAAGAAGGGACGCTACAAAGTCATAAAATCTTCTGCAACTTTCCTTTCTTGTAAAAGGCACTTGACAAAAACCTCTAAAACGCAACCCAATATATTTGACTTGTCTTTTTTGTTTAAGCCCACTATGCGAGAAAAATAATTTTAACACTTTATAAATGTACAAATTTCGAATATTTAAAATACCAGATTTAAGAAATAGCGGGAAACTATGATCTCTTTGACGCTTGTTGAAATGTATAATTTTGATAGCGGCTTTTTGCATCTTAACAATTGTTAAAAGATTGGTGAAATATACACCACCCCAAACAGTTATACCATATTCAATTAAGCTATTAACTAAAGAAAAATATAACGATTTTGAAAAGCTTTTACGATAGACAGACCGAAGAATTTATCATTTTCTTAAAGCGAAATGCAACTGTTTTATGTGATCAACAAATTTTAACTTGCTGTCAATCACCACACCTAGGTGTGGGTACTGGTTCACTTTATCAATTTTGGTACAATACCCATGGCAATTTGTATTAGTACACCCGATTCTATGACAAATAAAAAATGGATGAAATATGACGTCAGATTTATCTCTGAGATCGAAATTTATATATTTTGTTTTTGTACTAATTATCATATGATGAAGATTGAACCATTTACGCATAATTTGTAAATCATAGCGAAAGTCATCATGAATAACCTTTAGAGTAGGACCAGTATAGGATAGAAATGTGTCATCAGCAAAAACAACGAAGTGACCTTTAAAGTTTAACTTGCATAACGTATTAAAATAAACTAAAAATAAAATCGGTCCTAAAACGGAACCTTGAGGAACGCCCGTATTTTATTAACATGTAGTCACCAAGAACCCCATTTATTCTTACACATTGCTTTCTTTCACTTAAACAAGACTTAAACCACTGCTAAGAAATTCCTCTGAAACCGGGAAAATAAAGTTTATCGAACAAAACACTATATGAAACTTTATCAATTGCTTTAGTGATATCAAGAAATAAACTGAAAACTTTCATATTATTATTCAAACCATTATAAATGGGTTATCATCGCACATGTAAAATTTCATTAAAATCCGTTAAAAAATGAACAAGTTCTATCCTAACTGGCCATGTGAAAATTAAATAAAATTTTTATAATTAAATGAAATTAAATGAATGTTCCAGATTTTATCGAAAAATAATTTTAGAATCCCAATACTAGTCTACTTATTGAACTTCATCATAATCGGTTGAGAAATAGCCAAATTCCATCAAACTTGGCCATATTCCAGAACTTGATTTAAAAATAATTTTAGAATCCCATTTCCAATGCCATGTCAAATTTCATCATAATCGGTTGAGAAAAAAGCAAGTAACATCATACTTATCCGTATTCCAGAACTTCATCCAAAATTATTTTAGGGAATCCCATTTCCAATGCACAAGCCGAGTTTTATCATAATTGGTTGAGAAATAGGCAAGTTCCATTCAGGGCTGCGGAGTCGGTAAAATAATTCTTCAAATCCAACTCCGATGTATTAAAAATGACTAACCGACTCCGACTTCAAGTCCGATTCCAACGCCAAATTTGCATTTAATCAAAATATGTTTTATAAAATTCAAAAATACAGGTCGTATTCAAATTTTTTTATTCAATAGTACTTAATGGAAACGTAATAACAAAAAAAAACAAAATTAAGTCATTTTTAAAGATATAAAAGAAAAAGAAAATTTTTCTTCAATTTATAATCAAAGAAATTAAGAATTTGTTCTTAAAATCATTATAGCTTCAAGTAGATCAGGCTTTATTGATGCTCTAAGATCAGATCTTACTATCCGCAATGCTGAAAACAAGCGTTCCACGCTTACTTGAGTTGGTGGTAACGCTGAGACCAATAGAGCTGTTTTTCGTATTATCTCGTCGTAAGACTCGTACTTCTGTTGACTTTTTCTACTTTCCCAAACCCATCAAAAAATTCAATCCTGAATCCTGCTCTGTCAGCTCTACTGTCAGTTAAATCAGTTGCTGATCTAGAAATTCTTCGAATTTATCTTTTTGTCCCACTCCTTCTTCAACTGGATTTTCTTGGTGAGATGACGGCTGGTCAGTTTTACTATGAGCATCTTCGGTAATATCTGAAAAACCTTTTAAACGGATTGCCAAATTATATAACGCCGTTTTGCCTCTACTTTTTTGATCATCGCTTAATAATATTCTGACATTGGGACATAAAAGAATTTCTCTACGCAATAACGACGATTTTATTTCTGTAGTGAGAATATTTGAGATCTTTCCCAAGTGAAAAATTGCGCTACGCCATTCTTCATAAAATTGACCCCCGGTCAAGTCTACTGATTGAAGTCTTTTTGTAATTAAAAATTGGTGCCGTAGCAGAGGTTCAATTTTCTTCACTTGGTCCCATTGAGTTTATTGAGATATAACTTTAATTCGAGTATTCGTTGCACCATAAGGTAGGTACTACCCCATCGCGTTGCCTGATCCAATATGGCCCCTTTTCCAACACGTTTTTTAAGGATGGCATCTAATTTTGGTGCTCTAGCGGCAGCCACAACCGCACGTATTCTGCTAAGTAGTTTGTATTACTCCTTTTGCTTCAATCCATCACGAATAGCCAACTGAAGCGTATGTTCTGTGTAAGTCATCATCTTAAACAGCTTTATTTTCTTTTTGATCCTCGAAATTATCACCAGTTGCATCGCCTTCGTCGAAATTTAGTTTCTGAATTGTGCTTAGCAAGTTGGTACCGTTGTCAGTTTTAATGCTAAGAACTTGTTCCTTTTTAATACCAAATTCGTTTAGCACTTGCATTATTATTTCCTTTAGATATGTACTGGTGTGATGCGCTTTTGTATCCTTTACAGCTAGAGTTCGCGTGACCATTCCCTATTCAGCGTTTACAAATCGAACATTAATAGCGAAATAGTTAACTCGGTGGCGGGTACACGCATCAAGTTTAAGGTAGACGAATAGTGCTAAGAGAAATTTTGGTTGTTCAGCCTCAGATGTTTCGGATGCTGTCTCGATTTATTGAAACTCTAAGCTTGGTTGTCATTTCACCATTCAAGCCACGAAAATCTAATGTAGTAAAAAATGTTAAAGGAACCGTTTAATAAACCATTTCTGTAAGATATTTTTTTTAACTTGTCAGCTGTCCTTGAGATAGTTAGAGCCCGATTTTTAAAAAACTTGGTTACAAAAGGTTGACTTGTCTCTGTGGTTTCCCTGTTTCTACAGCCTCATTTTTTTAGTTTTCCTTTTCAAGAAGATTAATAAAAACTTTAGGATGATTACGCTGTGTTTCAATGGCGAATGCACTAATTTTGGCACCACAGATATACTCGTTTTCAACTTTATTTGTTTTTACTTGGCACACGAAATAATTTCCAGTATCCGTTTCCGTAATTAAAAAATGTTCATATACAGCTAATTTGATTCTCGGTGACTTCTCCATTATAATTACAGTGTTTTGTAACCTGCTGCTTCATAATTACTTTACTGATAATATGGAATAAGTAATGGTAATTCAGGGATTTGGTTTTCGTATAAAATGTCACTACATACGTGAATTGTAAATCGAAACTGCTGTATGTTTTTAGCGGTGATTTAATTTGCATTAGAAACACACCAGTATCAGGAATTATAAACGCTTACAATTTTTCTATATACTTTTGTTGGCAATGTAATGCAAATTCAAAAGAAAAACGATTTTGTTATTATAAAATCGGGTAATCACACAAAATACTAAAACGCACCACAAAATTACGAGTACGACTAAAATGTTAAAAACATATTAAACGATAGCAGGTGAACAAAAAAGAAAACAAAAGATTTACTTAAATTTCGTACTGCCGAACTTTAGTAATGCGCAGCCAGAAATAAATCAAGGGCTTGGACCGAATTTTATGGGAAATCTATTGCGGATGCCAAGTTATGGACATTAAGGTCCGTTACCAACCATTAACCAACCTTCTGCTTCCATATCGACCCTTAAATCTCAAAATACTGCAGTTCACAAACGGAGAATTAAATTTGATGGATCACCTTCTGGTATAGCAGTAGAAAACTTCTTTAACCCACAATTTACCTTTAGAGAAATTATTGAACGATATAATTTTCTTGCTAGAGCAGCTGGCACAGGAGCATTATTGGCTTATAATAGGCAAAAATTCTAGATCTACTTGGAGTGAATTACGGATGTCCTTCTTACATAGATTCCAAGATCGAAGAACCGATGTTGATATTCTTAAGTTAATCGACCAAAGAAAGCAGAAATCGAGAGAATCCTTCGTAGATTTCTACTACGATATTCTTACACTTGCCATGCCACTAAAATTTCCTTTACCTGAGTTGGAACTCTTGGAGATTCTAAAGAAGAACGTGCGTGTTGGCTTGATCGTTCACCTAGTGGGCAGAACTGTTTCATCGATTGCAGATTTGGTAAGAACACGTATCTTTAACCGAATATGCTTGGAAAAGCATTGGATTTATACCGGAAATGTATACAGGGTACAAACAACATAATTTGCGTGAATTTTATCCTTCCCAAATTACTTTAACATCCCAGTCATTAAATCCCCAATTCGGTCAAAGTGCCCTTGTGTTTCATGTATACTTCCCACGACGAATATTGGATTAACAAGTTATTCAGTTCCTCAGACGTTACCTCAGTCATTGGATTCAAATGCTAAAAATGCTATTCATACCTCCCGAGTCATGAATTATGATCCCAGATCTCCACCACCGTTGATTTGCTGGAACTGTCGTGTTCATGGATAGTTTTTGGAGGACTGTAATCTTCCGCCGCGATTTTTTTTGTTATTTTTGTGGAACTACTGAGGTTCGAAAAGCCCATGGTTCCTTGTCATTGTTCCGCACCACTTACAGATCTACTGAAAAAGGAACAAAAATTTAAATGGGTGGGGGATTCCCAGAATGCATTCGACGCTCTTAAATTAGCATTAAATCAGCACACCGGTCCTGGCTACTCCTGACTTTACCCAGCGGTTTTATATACAGTGCGATGCAAGCTCGACGGGGGTGGGAGCGGTACTCTACTAAAAGAATTCTGATGGCGGGGATAGGATTTTGGCTTATATGTCGCATAAATTAAACGGAGCCCAAAGGAACTATAGTGTAACCGAGTTGGAATGCTTGGCTGCTCGGATGCTGTTCATAAATTCCCAGCATATGTGGAAGGCCTGCCCTTTACGGTCATCACATGGATGAGTTTGCCTTATCGGATGGACCTCTTCATATTGATATGGATGCTCCCGCTTTTAAATCAAATGACTACGCTACTTTAATTCTTAATTTGGAAAATACGACTGGGAAAAACAACACCAAGCTGATCGATGGGAAGGTTTATATTAACTTGAAAACTCCCTTTCCAGCGGAAATTGGAAATGATATACCATGTTGGAAATTAGTGGTCCAGAAGAGCTTCGAGTATCTCTAATAAAATCCGCACATGTTCCACCTACATTCGCTCATTTGGACATCCGGAAAACCACCAAGATCATTAAACGTTATTTTTACTGGCCGACCTTGTCACAGGATGTGAAAACCCATATAGCCTCGTGTGAAGCTTGCAAGTCAACTAAAGCATCAAACCAATGTACATGCCCCGTCCCCTTGCTACTCTTCCTGTCACATCTAGACCCTGGCAGAGGGTTTATTTGGATTTCCTTGAACCGAATCCACGAGCTCGGAATGGGAAACTTCTATTTTAATCACAGTGGATCATTTTTCCAAGTTTGTATTAACAAAAGCAGTCCGTCAAGCCACTGCTACCGAAGTTGTAAAATTTTTGGAGACCCAGATATTTCTAATGTTCGGTGTTCCGGAGGTGATCGTGACTGATAATGAACGTCAATTTAATTCCAAGCTGTTGCGAAATTTGTGCGAAAAGTATCAAGTAAAACATATTTTCACTGCGAAATATGCTTCTCAGGCAAACGCTTCAGAACGAGTCAATCGTACTCTGCTTGCCGCACTAAGATCTTACATTCAAACCGACCAAAAGGTATGGGACATAAATCTCCAAGCACTGACTCATGCCCTGAGAAACTCTATTCATAATTCTACAGGTTTTTCACCGCACTTTGCCGTCTTTGGTCAACATTCTATTTTACACGGTTCAATTCATAGAATTATTAAGGAAACCCAACAGCTCACTGGTAATAACCTAGGATTTGCAGCAAAGACTGAGTGTTTGCATCAGATTTATCAAAAGGTAGGAGAAAACTTGCGAAGGGCGTTTTTAAAAGCGCGGACTACTTATAACCTGAGGAGTAGAGTTCCAAAGATGTTTGTCGGACAAACGGTAAATGTTTGCAACTTTACACAAAGTAAAGCTATGGATAATTACGCGGCAAAACTAGCTCTGAAATTTTTAAAAGGAATCGTGTCTAAATTAATAGGGAATGTGGCTTGTGAGTTATCTGACACAGCGGGAAAATCGATGGGTATTTATCACCTAAAAGATATAAAAGTTTGAGATATTTGGTAATTTTTGCAGCAAAACTGATTACCGAAGACAGTATTTGTGTCGTTATATAACCCGGCTTGAGACCTATCTCAGGTCGTCCCCACAATTTATAACGAATATTTCCCTGCGATTATCCCTGCGTGGACTAAAATAATAATTATCAATTAAGAACGAATGAATAAAAATTGTTTCTCGATTTTTCGATGAGGAAGACAAATAAATAAATAAATTGGCTGAATACAAAATAGCTACTGAAACGGGAAAAACGGAGAAAATTTTGCAGTAACGGACTGGTAAGAACGATAAACAGGCAAAAATTGGTCGCGCGGGGAGGGAGTTTTTTTTTCCTTCTTCACGTGATCGGTTCGTAAAATCTGTGAAGATTGTATTTGTTGAAAATGAAAATTAAAACAAGCCGATATTGCTGTTTTTTTTTGTTTTTGTTTGTGCTAAAATTATTTATTTCTTCTTATAATTTAAAAATTATTATAAAATTGTAATCTTAGTATTAGAGTAATTCTAAAACAAATAAAATTCAAAAACAATATAACTCAAATCAATTCTCTAAATTTAAGTGATAAAGTTTAATGCCGTTTCTTAAATAGTAATTAATGTAACCGTGTATTAATGCTAAATATTGGACAAAACTAAAAATGTGCAATGCCTCAAAATTAGCGTCTAATTCAAATCAATAATAATTATGCAATCAATAATACCATATTTCGTGTAATAGTTTTGGTGCTTTCTTAACTAAAATAAAATATCGAAATCATTTAAAATTTAATGTAATATTCTAATGTATAAATCATAAATGTGTGCAGTGTTCCATTTGTATCAAAAAGTTGGAATTTTTTTTAAAAATCCATATTAAAAAACAATAATTAAAACAGTTGGTTCTCTAGAATGTGACTAATATTATTTTTTTTTTTTATGAATGAAAAGTTATGAACCAGTAAAAAGTATAAGTGAATGTTATTTATGAAAATAAGTAAAACGTAAATCGTAAAAAGACAGAGGTGCCGTATTGTTTGTTTTGCGTTACGTAAAGTGTAATGTACCACAAGTCGAATGTTGGATAACCCTAAATACCACAAAAAAAGAAGAGTTAATCTGAAATCCACCACAGAAACATTATTTATGATAAGTATATGAAAGTAAATTAAGGTATTGTGTTCTTAAAAATTTATTACATATTATTGGATGCACTAGATCACTAAATTAATAATTCTATGTAAAATTCCCGTCATTGTTTTGACGGACAATTGATTCTTTTCATTTCGGTTCTAGCTTACTCGTACTACCGAGGTTTCGTTATAAGGACCTTCGTATGGCGATGTGAGGCCCGTTCGTACTCTATATCAATTCGATCGAAAACATGCTCGCAATTTTCCAAATTTTTTTGGTAAAAATACAGATGGATTGGATAACTTTGCGAATGTCAACAGGTATTAAGCTGCGCATATTTGCACGAAGTTTATCTACAAGGTCAAAGGGGTTAAGACCCTTTTCAGTACTGGTATAAAAAAACTCTCCTGGAAGCCTTAAAGCTTGTCTATATACTAGTTCGGCTGGTGAGTAATGCAAGTCTACTTTGACAGGTGCCCGTATTCCCAGAATGACAAGGGGAAGCTCCGTACTCCAGTGAATTGTATTACTGCGAGCTTTGAGCGAACATTTTAGTTGTGTATGGAATCTTTCGACCGAACGGTTTGCTTGTGGATTATAAGCAGTGGTACGTATTCTATGCGCGCCTAGCATATGCTTTAGCTCAGAAAAAAGTTTGCTCTGAAAAGAGCTACTTGATCAATCGTGAATTCAAGGGGTATCCCGAACCTCGAAATATATTGCTCGACGAAAATCTTCGTTAAAAGACATGCGAATAGGGGTCTGGTGCGTTATTGTAGCTGGCTAGACATATTCTCATGCCTGAATAACCGCATGAAAATAAATTGAAAAGGGTAAAGAAATTGGAAACTATTTTTGCCACGGCCTCAGCAGCTAATGAAATAATAAAACCATGAGTGGTCGTCCGGGACGAGTGGTCGTCCACAGCTTCAACCCCAGGCGATCCCCGCCAAGACTGCCACACGGGCCTCCCCTCATCGGCCCGTCTACTGGGATGCTAGCTCCCGGCCGCAGCGGTAACCAATGCCAATTAGGCATTGAAGGACACCCGTATGACAATCCTAGCGACGATCTCCCGGAACGGAAACCGCCTTCCCAGTACTGTTCCGAATATTCGTATCAATATTGATGGTTTCAAAAATAGCAGTCGAATCGAATAATCAAACAAAAATATTACTGATATTAAAATATTACATAATATCTTGTACGGGCTGACATTATAGTGTCCTTATAGTATCAGTACGGTGTAGGACGAATTAAAGTATTCTGAATTACCCTAAATTCTTATCTTATAAGTCGGATGTAATTGTAATTGTGTTTGTAACCTGTTTTTTTTTTGCAATAGGTACGATGGATTCAAGTTGTAAATTTAAAACGTATAAAAAAGGCAGTCGAGTCTGAAATTTAAAAGTAAATTGATTAAAGGAATAAAAAAAAAATATAAAAATGGATAAAGTGGATAATAGTACATTGTGTCATTAGGATTAAAAGTGATACTTTGTTTGACGAGCAATTATATTTGCATGCGAGGCGAAGCGCAGCGTAGCCGAGCAAAAGCAAATATTTGCGAGTCAAACAAAGTCACTTTTAATCCGAATAACACATACTATTTTTTCTTCAACGAAGAAATGCTTATTATAAACTAATTATACAAGTAAGTACAAATTATGTAATTAAAATTTCAAAATTGAAAGTAATTTTGTTGAAATATTTTGTGAAACTAAGGAGATCATGACTTTTGTTTGGTTTGACTATTGTAAGTGTCAAACTGCCAAGCTATAATTATAATATTTTTCTTGCGAACAAAATGTTTGAATCAGAAGATTTATCAAATTTACCTCCGGATGTGGTTCAAACAGCAAAGGAAATTGTATTAAACCTATTGCCATCAAAATCAAGATTGAACATTTTATTGAAATATTTTGTATAGTTAAGGAGGCCTTGACTTTTTTTTTTGTTTGTGTATCTTACCAAGTTATGACGTCTCATTTACTTTTAATATTGAAAACAGTGTTAAAAGAGCATTTACACCTAGGATTAAAAGTTCAGCCTAGCAACACTCACATTTTTTTAATCGTAACAAAAAGGCCAACTTTAATGCCCAATAATAGTATTAAAACAAGCTACTTTTAAGACGTTTGGAGAAAAAGTTTATTTTGTGAAGATTGCAGAAATCCGATATTTTTTTTTTTGAGTCTAATAAAAATTCTGATCGGTTTCTTTAAAAATCTTACATTTTTTTTTACTCTTGTGTAAAATTATAAACTATAATATAAATAAGTAAAATTAGTAAATAAATAAGTTAAATTAGAAATAAATAATCATAAGTTTAAAAGTGTGATATAAAATAAAAGTTTCGTTATATAATTAAAATTCCGGCAAAGTTATCAGTTAAACAGTTAAATATAGTGAATGAACTGAGTGCTAATGTGATAATCTGAATTTTGTGTTTGAGACTGTACATAATAAAAATGACAAACATTACGAACTAAAAACAAATCATTATAACTATATGATTATTTCTAAATTAAAATTAATACGTAATAATAAAATTAAATTAATTAGGTACTAATATTAACAGTAAAAATTTAAGAGTGTGGATACGGTGAAACAAACGATTTTCTAGAACTTAAAAATATCACAGCAAAAGTTAATTATTCTGTAACTACATATAATTAAACCTAAATATGATAAATTAATACAGTTTAGTGAAATCCGTGATTGTGTGTATGCTTAAGAACTTCCAAAGTAAAATAAAGCAGTACCACATACAAGTGTTGAAGTGCGTCCTTGCACAACATAAAACCAAATTACTAAAATTGCGGGTGCAATTTATATAACCCGGGTTATAGAAAAACAAAAATTATTGTTTGTTCCATGTCGACACAATACAAATAGGGACATGTGCAACAATCAATGCCACATCACTCAACATGCAACTTTAATCAAATTAATTAAGATAAGCTAAAGCGTTTATTTACATATATTTCTTTATTATTATTTTTATTTTTTTATTTTGTTTACATATTATTGATTTATTTTTGTGACTTTTTATGTAATAATGATTTATTAGAATTAAGCCTTGCGTGTAGGTTTAGCGTAGGGTTTTAGATTAAAATATTAATTTTCTTAATATTTTACTAAATTTAAAGCTTGAATTTAATTATAGTTTTCTTTCCGTGTTATTCACTACATTAATAATAATCATGAAATACAACTGATTTCTTATATTGTGTTAAATCTGAAAAAAATTTTGTATTTCTTAATTTTATTCGTTATTTTGATGTTATGACGTGAACTATCGATATTCGGTAAAGTGAGAATGATGTCCAGGTAGGTAGAATGAGATAGGTTAAATGTTAGTTAGTGGTTTGGTTTGGTTCTTTTCATTAGTGTTTCCTCTCCCATACGGTCAAAACTGATAAATTCATGTTCGAGAAAACCCACCCTAAGCTCCTGAGATTCTAGCCAATGCAATCGACCGTAACTTGAACCTCTAAATCGATAAATTCTGATTATAGCCGGTAAGAGGATAATTTTTACCGACGCTAACAGTAAGACCAACATATATGGCGTGCCGCTCTCCAGCACAGCCTCTCCTGGAGGAACGAACGCCACGCCCGGAACAAATATGGAAAAGGCCGACCCTCCACAAGATCATGCCTCACATCATTCGATCAAATAAAAAAAAATTATTCACACGAGAAGATAATAAGCAATTCACTTTAAGACTCATGAAACAACGGTACACAAAAAAAATATTACCGAATAACACACAATAATCTGATCACTGAATTTACTTTAGGAATTTGATAACATTATTCACTGTATTAAAGAAAGCAAAAAAAATTTAAACTGATACCGTTAGAAATATCGAACCATATCGAACCAAATAAAAATAGCTGAATATATAAAAAAAACAAAATGAAAAACGTTTCAGAAAATCTGAAAAAAAAAAACAATGTGGAAAATTGCTCTGAATGGACGTGCAAAAAAAAAATCGTGCACGCACCATAAACCAACCACAAAGTTAAAAATATAATGTTATATAATCAAACAAATAAAGAAGGATAAAGCAAAAATCAAAAAAAAAAATCGTTACGTTAAAAAAACTATCAAAAAATGCATGAAACACATAGGCAAAAAAAAAAAATTACGTTAGTTTAATAAAAAAAATTTACAGTTTGCTTATAATTATTGAATAATTTAACGGCGCATACGGCCACACACCAACCAGCGCCGACGCAGGAACTCCCTCAATAATAATGATTGTCCTGCTCCCACGGGCGGGAATACTGTCTCAATACCACCGTCAACACCAATACAATCTCCAATCAAACATATTAAAACACGCCGTAAACCGCAGAATCCAATTCCTATCAACTATGGCTGGTCAAAAGTACAAAATCAAGTATATTTGCTACTTGGTACCTTGATTGGCATATAATCAATTCAAATCAACCGTAAATATGTAGATATCCAACTATTTTCACGCTGATCAAATCAGCACCGACGAATCAATCATATACCATAAAGAACCAGCAACTCTTAAGCAATGAAACGCTATTTGCACAGCCGCAAATATTTAGCAATACCATAGAATAAACGTATCACTACACAGGACCTCAAACCGTATCCATAAAATAATTCTGTTACTTTTTTTTTATCTAGGTTGCGGTATACACGCTATAAACAACTCCGATGTGATAAATCCCTCAATTCAAGTTCTGTTATCAAATATAATTCAGCATAAACTTTCACTTATAAATGGATCAATATAACTAAGACTACATGCTTTTTCTTCATGTTTAAAGCTTTTTATTTATATATATTATTATTTTTTTTTTTATAATGTTTATTGAAAAGAATTATTTGAACACATAATATCCATTTTTTTTTTATTTTACATGTATCATCATCATTCGTACACTCAAATTTTATTTTTAACAATGAAGACAAGTCTTTTACTTTTTTGTGGTTTTTATTTATAATTTTTTCTTTCCTCGCACCATGAAATTTTGCAACAAAAAAAAAGAAAGTTTTAAAATGACCAAAAAGAAAATCAACGTTTCAATTTGAAATTAATATGAAAACTTGATTTTTCATTTGAAAAAAAAAACTCTCCACTTGACTCGACTTTTGTTCTATCAAAACAAAACTCGACTGTCTTTATTCAAAATCAAAACTAGACTGACTTAAATTTTTTCATTTTGTATACTTCAAATCAAAAAAGAAACTCTCATTAATCAATTTTCATCGTTTTACCTACATGTTTGTTGTTTTATATATTTTTTTTTTCATGTTTACAACGCCCATACGACGACGGACATACATTTCTTCTTTTCAGCCGTATTCGTGCCGCATACACAAACATGTTTATCCTCCTCCCCTCCCCCTCTCCCCCCGGGCCCCACTCAGAGCAATTACAAGAAAACAGCGACAACAAATTGACAATATATTACAAAAAAAATATTCCAGACGAAAAATACAAAAATAAAATAAAATGCTTAGTCAAAAACATCTATAATTCCAAGACGAATTATTGTTTGTTATTGTCTGATAATGACTACTGAAAGTAGTATTGGTAACTATATTAAGTAGTAAGTAGTTTTTTGTAAACCTTATACTTTTTAAAATTTTTGCAAAATAAATTTTCTGGACCAAGGGAGTGGCCACTTCCGGTTAGCCGAATTGGACTAAAATTCACACAATTTATCAAAAAAGCTTAAATCTGAAGTTTCAGTTCGATTGGTTAAACCATCTGGGCTGTAAAGAGGACACAGACTGACAGACTGGCTGACAGACTGACAGACAGACACCATTTCGAAACCCACTTTTTCGGACTAAGGGGACCTCAACATAGATAAATCTCTAAAAATCTCAAGGTCCACAATTTTCATGATTACTATAATTTATTTTACTAGAGTAAAAGACAGTAAAATTATTAAGATAATTTAAATTTTAAAGGTGTCTTGATGTTAAAAATCGAATTGTGCTTTAATATTTTTATATTTAACGTTTAAGCCTGATTTCCATTACGAAAGTATTTTTATCAGTAAAAATAAAGCGAGATAAAAATATAGATTTACTTGAGGTTTGAGAGGGAAAAATTGTTTTCATTACGGAAAAAATTGTTTTTACTGTACTATGTAACCATAATTTACTGAAGAAAAATATGAAGCGAAGTATATTTGTTCAGTATTTTACAATACATCTACATACAGATTGTGTAAGGATAGAAAATTTTTCTCGCACATTGAAGCAAATACTATAAAAAAAATTAAGTTAACCCCACTTCGATATTTTTATGATATAAAGTGACGTTTTCATAAAACCATTCCAAATAAATTTAATACATGTACAGAAAGTTTTGTGACATATGTACATATATATTAAGTAAATTATTAATTATTAAATATTAAATTATTATTTATATTAAATACCTACTTAGCTATATTTTAATTGAACAAAATTTGACAAAATTTATTGATTATGTTAACAAAAACCTGTCAAAATATAACCATACAATTTTGCTATAAAAAGAATTACTATCTTTGTCACTCTAATGGAATTTTTGATTGTCTTAACTCCTTTGTCTTTTTCAGTAAAATATACAAGTCAGTAAGATTTTCTCATGGAAATCAAGCTTTAGTAAAGCATTGAAATATGTAGGCTTATTCGTATTTTTTAAAACAATGAAATATGCCATTTTTTGGTCTACGAGTGTAATAAAGGCTAGAGGTGTTTTTCCCAAAACCAACAAAAATGTTTATAGAAATGTTTATAGACATTTTTATTGGTTTTGTTTTTCCTCAAATATCAAACATTTATCTCGAATCTCGCATATGACGGATGAAGAACAAACATTTAGCATATTTTGTTGAGAAATTTACAAAAATTGCACTAAGCAGAGAAATTAAGTAATTAAAAAAATAATTCGAATTCTTTAATTCAAACTCGAACAAATAAAATTCCTAACTATTTGACAGAAAAATAGGAGAATTAACAACATAAAAGGTACAAATTAAATCGAAATAATAATTCTCGACTTATGTATATTCTTGAAAAAAAAAATAATTGCATTAGTAACATCCATACATTACAATTTTTTCTCAACAAAATATGCTGATTGTTGTTATAATTTATTTTGTTGTTCCACGAAACATACAACATATAGCTTTCGTTTTATTTGATATTATTATACGGCGTTGCCGTGTTGTAAATTGTTGTTTTTTCTTATGTATTTTTTGATTTTTTTTTTTTAGATTTCATAGAAAAAAACCAAAACAAATTAGATTAGCGTTGGCTAGTTTTTTTTATTGAAGGCTTATATGTAAACAACTAATACTATGACCAGTAGTCACTTTGTACCTTTAAATTTTGTATAGTTCGTCTTGGAATTATAGATGTTGTTGGTTTTGACTGTGCCAAAACCAACAAAAATGTTTATACAGTCCGTTACAGTTGATTAAATCCAATGAAAACAATGTAGGAAATACCCTTGTATGATTTACTTTTAACCCACTTGTTATTTGGGTTTTTACTCAAATTTAAAGAACATTACCACTAAAATAAAAGGCTGAACATATTTTATTTTTGAGTTTTAAAGTCGTACATTTTGTTATTTTGTTGGGAAGTACCAAAAAAATGCATTTTTTATTGTTACATGTGAATAAATCCACGCCAGAATTTCAATAAATACACGGAATATTTTTAGGAAATTATAATTTTTTGTTTTTAATATTTAAGTTTATTTATTTAAAATAATATACATATTCTTTTATTTATTTTAATATTGAGTGCTGCCTCCATTCTTTGAAATAAGCTCAAATATTCTATTAGGCATTGAATCGTATAGCGACTTCAAATAATTCAAAGAAATGTCGGCCCAAGCAGCTTTAATGGCTTCAATAAGCGACTCCTTATTATTATACTGCTTATCCCCTTTATAAACCTTGCGAGAAAGCCATCTCCAAACGTTTTACATAATATTTAAATCAGGAGAGTACGGGGGCCATTTAAGTAAATCGACGTTTTTCTTGGAAATCCAGCCTTCTACAATCCTTGCCGTATTTATAGGAGCGTTATCTTGCTGATAAGTCCATTTCAGTGGTCCGAACAGCTGTTGGAACTTTGGAAATGCTGAATCAAAAATAGACAGATACGACTTAGCTGTCATTTTTTGATTTTGAAAAGCTAACTCAATCCCACCGTAGTATGAAATACCTTCTCAGACCATAACCCCTCCTTCCCTGCTATGATGTCGATTGAGAACTAGGCAAAGAAGAGCGTAGGTCATGGAAATAATAGTTATAACCATCGGGTCCGTCTAAATTGAATTTTTTCTCATCCGAAAACACGACTTTATACCACTGGTTATTCCATGTCATATGCTCTTTCCCAAATTGAAGCCGATTGTTTTTTCGAGCTTCGTTTAATGGTGGCTTTTTCTTAATTTTCATCCGTTTAAGATATTTAGCTTTCTGTATGGCGCGACGAACGGTTTGTACACAGACATTAACACCGACTTTCTCCTTGATTTGAGCGGAATTGGAGGCAATACGACTTATTTTACGCTTATCTACCGGTTTTAATTTCGAAAAAGAATAGCCTTTCATATTTTTACAATAGTTTTCAGGATTTCTTAAATAATTTAGCACAACAGTGTAACTTCGGCCTAGTTTTTCGGCTATGAATCGGCTCGAATGTCTTTGATCGTGGTAAGCATCAATTTTTCCCTTTTCAACATCGTTTAGGCTTTTGTTTTTTCCCATTTTTTTAAAGAACAATTTACAACATTAATTTAATTTTTATTTAATATTTTTTATTTTAATAAAACTAAACAAAAGAAAGGAAAATGAACTGGATTTATTCACGTGTAACAATAAAAATGAATTTTTTTTTCCGTGTTTAAATAAAAAACAAAAAAAGGAACATTTCCAAAGCCAACTAGGAAACAAATTTTTAGTCATTTGTTTAGTGATGAAATCATCTACCTTTCAGTATAGAAAAAACAATAGCGATAGAATCCAAAAGAGATTAATTCGGGAATTCCCATTTTTTTATTTAGCGGATTTAATCTGCTGTAACGGACTACGTACATACGTATAAACGTACGAGTACGTACGTATAAACATTTTTGTTGGTTTTGATTGTGCGCATAACTCGCTATAGCAATCGTGGAGAATTATATCTGTTTAAATTTTTTGTTATATGCATGGTCAAAACAAAATACGTTTATCGACCAAACGAATGGAATATTAATTTTTTTAAGAACATAAAAAGAGAAAAATAACCCAAATAACCCTTGAGGTGCGTGAATCCTTTTACTCGCGAAATATTAATTTGTTTCTGTTTTCTTGACTTAAACATTTTTAACACGGTTAGGACGGAAGACGATCGTAACATAGGGTAAGCTTCAGGCCAGCGGGTGAATCTATCGACGATTGTTAAAATAAACCTATTACCCTCAGATGGTGGAAGATGCCCAACTGTGTCCATGTGTATGTGCTCGAACCTACCCTCGGGTAATTCAAAGTGCCTAGGTTCGGATTTCGTATGCCGATGTACTTTGCTTCGCTGACATCCCACGCATTCTCTTGCCCAGTTCGTGATATCCTTATTCATATCTGGCCAAAAATACCTTGTTGAAACCAATTTCCGGGAAGTTCTAATACTCGGATGCAACAAACCGTGGAATGTATTGAAAACTGCACGTTTCAAAGAAACTGGAACAAATAGACGGTTCTTACCGGTAGATGTTTCACAAAATAACTGCAAATCGGGAAGAACGATGAGTTCAATGTTAAACTTAGAACTCGCGGGACGCGATGAATTTAGTAACTGTTGTAATTCATCGTCAGACTTTTGAGTCTGAGCTAGATCCTTCAGCTCTAGTGTGACGGTTTGTACATTTCCAATGTGGTCACATGATCGTGACAAGGTGTCTGCAACCACATTGTCCTTGCCTGCAATATGTCTTATCTCAATCGTAAACTGAGCGATATAGTCAAGTTGTCTTAATTGCCGGGGATTTTTATCGCTCAGAGAGACTATTGCTCTAGTAAGGGCTTCGTGGTCGGTGAAAACAATAAATTGTCTACCTTCCACGAAGTATCGGAAATGTTTAATAGAGAGAGGTTAACTCGCAACAGTTCTCTGTCAAAGGTGGAATATTTCTTCTCTCTTTCACTAAGCTTGCGGGAAAAGAAGAACTTGCTCGTTTTGATTTGAAGGTTGTATTTGTTGTACAGACGCACGACTGGTAGATGATCCGTCGACATACGATATACGAGCACTTGTTGCTTGAAACATCCGGTCTGCAATTGGAAGTAACTCGTCAATAGGCTTTTCATCTATTGCTTGAATAGCAACATACACAGGTTCAGGTAATTTGTGAACCCATAAAGTTCCTATGAGTTTTATATCAGTAGATGCATCCCCCCAGGTTTACCATTGACCAATACACCTTACTTGGCTTTCGGTCGCCAAAATCATGCCCATCCAATAACTTTTTGAGGCGGGTTGGTTCGGATTGAGTATGCCGCACTGTCAAAACCAACTTCAGCTTTCCGTACTTCTCCTTTTGCGGAGGATTAATGAGAAGTTCTGTTATTGTCTTGCAAATATTTTCCGGTAATGCTGAGACAATATAATGATATTTAGCTGTGTCGGAATCTATTGCGCAATCTACAAACTGAGACTTGATTTGGGCAAACCATACAACGGGATTACGAGACCAAAACGGAGAAATTTTCAATCGAGAAGAATTAACGGTATCAATTGTGTGATCGGAACAAGAGGTTGGTTATTGCCTGATTCATTTTCAACTTTAGTAGCGGAACTCATATTTAGTGAACCGCTTTAATTAGTGAATTGCTTTTAGTGTTTTAATTTGGTAAATCTAATTTGAGATAATACGTATTTTATAGTGATAACAGTTTAAATGGTGATACCCGATATATTTTCGATTATTTATTATATATATATTTTCGAAATTAATAAATAACGGGGCGAGGTTAAACGAACAACAAGTTTAAAATAAAGTTTTACAAACAAGAAAAATTCAGAAATAAAAATAAATATCGAATAATAAATAAAATAAATAAATATGAATAAAATAATTGTAAAAATATAAGAATGTGTACTAGCTTAATTCAATTATATTAATATTAGAAATACCATGAATTAATTAACATTAACAAAAAAACAAAAAAAAAAAATTAATAAAGTAAAATTAGCTTACACACAGAGCTGTGTGAATATCGTGAAGAAGAAAAATGTAAGAGATTTCATCTGTATTAGTATGATTCGCTAGTACTTACCGCACAGCACATTCTGTATATATAGAATGTAAATTGTGGTATAATCAGTCCAGTCGCCGCGGCCAGATGAGAAGATTGATTTTTTCATAATCATTACCTCATCAGTTCGAAACTGGATTGAATTCTCTTACAATCTTCGGAACATATTAAAATCATATTAATTAAATAAATAGAATTCTGTCTATTAGTCGGTTTCGTTGAATTACTGTTCGTAAATTCTAATGTACTTCTCGTGTTAATCGTGTTAATAAAAACAAAATTAAAATGGTCTAATTACCGGTAGCATATTTGAAATTACATGAATTAATTAACATTCAACAAAAAAAAAAAAAAAAAAAAATTAATAAAGTAATATAATTTTTGGCTAGCACAATTTATTACTATATACAATAATATATTTATTTTGGATTATTATTATTATTTGTATTAAAAGTTTTTCTTTATTATTATTATTATTATTATTATTACACAAATAATCATTAGAACTTTATTTTAACTTGCGTGTTTTAATATACATGTATCTCAAACGGCTTCTATATCAACTTCAACTCAACCCTCAAATTGACCCCTAACTTAACCTTCAACTCAAACCCCAAACTCAATGCCCAACTCAATATTCAAACCAGTATACATAAAAAATTGGTAAATATTTCTATAACCAAGTGTTTTGCGTCAATTCGTAAGGTAGGTACCCGATCCTCTTGACGTACAGGTTCTAAAAGCTTTTCAAATCTCCGCCTTGACCATAGAAACAGATTGGAAAAAAAATTCTAAATCGGACAAGCCGTTCTCGAGATACCATGGGTACAGACATCCAGACACGAAGACATCCAGACGTCCAGACATCCAGACAGATGAGCGGAGGACTCAAGGACTTTCAAAACGTCGAGAAAAGAGATTTTGTACCAACAAATTTTTGGTCATTTTTGACAGGATTTCAATACTTTGGTGTTTTTAGACCGAAGTAATAAATGTTATGGTAACACCTGTTTATGAATGTCCTTACATTAGTTCTAATGCAATCCTAAACATAAACAAACGATTTATTAACTCAAAATCAATTTAAAAGTTTTAATAATTTTATAATATTCAGGAGATTGACTGATTGAAACATACGACCAAGCCTAAGTCCGACCAAGCCTTCCTTATTGGAACTGTATTCCCGGCCTTAGACAAGCCAAATCTTTGATCAGACCATTTCACCACAAAAATTTGGCGATCAATTTCAGCAAAGGAAATATTAGGAAACTTGTGAGTTTTCTCTCAGGTCACTGTAACCTGAGATATCATTTGAACAAAATGAACCTGTCCACAGAGACGGAGTGCCGACTCTGTTTGGAAGAGACAGAAACCGCAGAACACATACTATGTGAGTGTGTTGCTCTGTGCACACGGAGGTGGATTCATTTTGAAGAGAGGTATCTGACCCCGGAGAAATGTAAATTGGCCTCTATAAACAGCATTCTCGCCTTTATTAGAGAGGTGGAGAAGCTCCTGGAGTAACAGTACCCAACAGCACAAAAGATCTTTTAGGTCGTAGTGCTAGCCGCTTTTGGGCAGGGACGAAAAAAAAAAAAAAAAAAAAAAAAAAAAAAAAAAAGCCTAAGTCTAGACGCTTGAATTTCTGGAAGACTGTCAGATTCTAAAACTCAATTAGCTCAGAAATTTTGAAATTCTGACCTAACTAATTTATTTATTTAGGGTAACTGAAAAATAAGCATTTCAGATACCCTAAATAAATAAATTAGTTAGGTTCAATTTCTTGTTCACTTGTTATTCAGTTCGCTAAGATCAAATATTGTCTGGATTACTGTTGCTATTAACTTAGCCCGTGCTAAAAAAATGGTTTTAATAGGAAATATTAAATATTAAAATATCCCTGCAATACTTCTTGCATTGTAGATTAAGGTGTGCTAATACCTTATCATAAATTATAAAATTGAAAAGTATCTAAAAGATTATGAAAATACCTCAGGGATATCCTAAAATAAAGCAGCTAAATTCAATTGTAACTGTAGCTGCTTTTACGGGTTGCTTAAGCTATACCTTAAACTAACACTGATTTGGTTGTGTAGATTGCATTTTCTAAAACTACTTAATTAAATAAAGTTAAAAATAAATAAAAATTGACCGACCAAATAGCGTAGTGCTTAAAGTTTCGGCGTTTGGATCGAGAGATACCGGGTTTGAATCCCAATAGGAGCGGAATGCAAAAGGGATTTTTCAACATCTTATTACGATCGGTGATGAAGATGAACACATCTATGACCCCCTCTGTTGAGAATGCAATGCACCTCTCATGTCAGCACTATAGGTTGGCATGAAGCAATGCAATGTGCTGGTGGTTTATACAAAACGGGTATATAGCCGTACGTCCTCGATTTGGCTACAACTGCGTAAAGAAGGATGGTAAAAGTAAACTGCGAAATACATGTATGACCTCCTGTTGAGAGTGCAGAATCCATGGGCCGACCCACCTTTCATGTCAGCACTACAGGTTGACATGAAGCAATGCAATGTGCAGGTGGTTTTCAAAGACGGATCTGTATCCGCCCGTCCTCGATTTGGCTACTCCAGGCGTAAAGTAGGGTGGTAAAAAATAAATCAAAAAGAAACAAAAACAACAACTATTTTACTGTTACCCTTAAGCCGTGTTTTTGGTCTTGCGAGGTCGGATACCTTTTCTCACTCAAATCCCCTCAGGTTTAAATCGGAGGTCTTTCCTGTCCAAAACCACTAATATTATTCAAGTTTTTTTTTATAATCTAGACAATCGTGCTATAAGAGAGCATAACCGCCTAAATTAGCGAATTGAGAACTATTTCTTCCGCAAAAGATAATATGAAGGCACTACTCAAATGGTTTGCTACACCCTATTGTTGTAATAATAAAATTATCTTCCTCATTACCAAACAAATGTAAACGTAAACTAATTGGGGAGTGATAGTGTTCTACGAAGTTCAATGGGTTAACGACGTTATTTTATTTCCTGAAGGAAATTACATTCCTTTGGAATTATTTATTTAATTTTATTTATTCTAAGTGTTGTGCAAGGATTAAGTTGGTAAATATTTAAAATTATGAATAAAATGTATCCATCCGGATAAATTTGCCATGTACTGTTGTATGTAAATAATGCCTGGTGCTGTTTATACGTAAATTAGATGAATAAAAAATTTATAAATATACTATAATTCTAATTTCTAGCAAATAACGCAATAATCAGTTAATTTCTTGTTCATACATGGAAATTGGTGGAATTTTTGGTTATACGGATTTTACACTTCAAATTGAACCTTTTATATTTCAAATTGAACCTTTAGCAAATTTTATGTACATATAACCAATTAGGATGAAATTTATGGAATGATCTCAAAGGGCCGAGTGTCGAAGGGCCGAATGCCGAAAGGCCGAATTTGAAAGGGCCGTATGTGTCGAAGGGCCGAATGTGTCGAAGGGCCGAATGTGTCAAAGGGCCGAATGTCGAACGGCCGAATGTCGAAGGGCCGAATGAGTCGAAGGGCCGAATGTGTCGAAGGGCCGAATGTCGAAGGGCCGAATGTCGAAGGGCCGAATGTATATTTTTTTTTGTTTTGTTTTTAGAAGTATAATTTTTTAAATTTTTTAAGAAATATTTTGTAAATTGTTTTATCAAATATAAATTAATTTCTTATGAATTAATGTATTTGATCGATATAAAATTTTGCATTTCAAAATGTTACATTAACATAATATTTGCTTTTTTTTATTAATCTTGCAACTATAAAATGTTGCAATTACAAAATGTTCCAACTACAAAATCTTGCAATTACAAAATCTTGCGTAACAAAATAGTGCAATTATTTTTCATTTTAGTAGGTGTTATTAATAATTTCTATAATTCTATCTTGGCCCCCGAAGTTCAAATCTAAAGCCCGTCGGAGGGCTAAGCGGGAGGGAGCCCGGCGACCTCCCGAGTGCCCGTGAGGGTTACCGAAGCCCTTAGCCTCTACAATTCTAAGTTAAATTAGTCGATGCCATTTTTCTTCAATTTATTTTCCTTAGAATAGAGAAAAAAATGTACGGGAAATTGTTATGCAAGATTTTGTATTGCAATATTTTATAATTGCAACATTTTGTAATTGCATAGAAGATGGTTCAGATTTAATTAATAAAAAACAAATTTTAATAATTAATTTATAGACAAATTTTATTTAAAATTATAATTTCAGAAGTTAGTTTCTTTTCTTGAGGGGTTGCCTACCTTATCTAGAAAAAAATAATACAGAAATTGAAAATCCCGAAAAAAAATCTAGAAACAAAAAAATTCCGAAAAACAAAAATGCAGAAAACTAAAATCCAGAAACATAATTATCAAAGTGCGGCCCAAGTTAAAATTAAAATTCATGAAATGGCCTTAAAATTTGAGTTTTTCCGTAAAGTTCTTAATATTTATGGTAATAAAAATTGCTTCAACTTTTCAGACACAAATCAAGGGAATTATATCGCTCATATCGCTGCTACGGATTGTTGGTTGTATCACAAATGTTTCAAATTATTTTGTGGTTGGCTTAATTCGTTGGGTTAGTAAAGTCACGACGAGAATCTATTGGAGCGAATTGCGGATTTAATTCTTCGTTAATGCTTCATCCACCTTGCAGACACAGGTCAAAGGAATTGTATCGCTCGTATCGCTTCTTCTGATAACACCACAAATGTTTCAAGTTGCGACAAAAGTCTGAAAATGGCTATAAAATTGATTTTTCATTTATTTTGAACAAAATATTTTTTCTGGATTTTTTTCTGGATTGCTTCTTTAGTAATTTCTAGATTTTTATTTCGGGATTTTTTTTTTCTGGATTTTTAATTTTCAATTATTCTGGATTTTAAAATTTCTGGATTTTTTTTTCAGGCAAATGTAGTAGTCCCCTTCTTAAGACATGCCTGAAAAAATATACTAAAAATTAAACTAATTTATATTTGATAAAAAAATTTACAAAATATTCCTTAAAACAAAAAAAAAATTCGGCCCTTCGACCCATTCGGCCCTTTGACACTTTCGGCCCTTCGACCCTTTCGACCCTTCGACCTTCGGCCCTTCGACATTCGGCCCTTCGACATTCGCCCTTCGACATTCGGCCCTTTGAAATTCGGTCCTTTGTACTCATTCCAAATTTATCTATTTGCTAAGGGATTGTAGTAAAATTTTGGATCTGCGAAGGAAATGTTTTCTAAAATGATTTTTGGATAAAGTCCTGGGATATGACGAAGTAGCATTTAACTTAACCGATTATGAGGAAATTGGACAAAAGGGGTCGAAATGGCAATCTTTAATGATTTTAAGGTGAAATTTTCGAATATGGTCAATTAGGGTATAACTTAGTTATTTTTAACCGATTATGATGCATTTTGACGTTTTCAATGAATACAAGTAAATATGACCCAAAAATTATTTTTGGATCAGGTTGTAAGAAATATGTCAATATGGCTTCTATATATAATGTTGTCTTTAGAGGTATCTGTGAATCATACAGCTATTGAGGTTTCTTTGAGGCAGCGCAAGTTCGGTTGGAAACTTTTCTCGCCAATCCTTTGCTTTAAACTTTGGATTACGTTTTCTAAGTATTGGCTGTTAAAGCGTTAAGCCTGGCCATGTTAAAAAAAATATAGTGTGTGGCGGACACGCTCAATAGAATTAAAACTACTAGCGGTAGTGTAGAGTTTCGGAATTAGAAATATCATTTTAGAATCCTCTCACAAATCTTGAATTTCAACAAAATCGGTTAAGGGAAACCCCATATTCACCCTAATTGGCTATATTCCAGAACGATCCATCATTCCATCGCACATGTCAAATTCCACTAAAATCCGTTAAGACATAATTGAAATTCTGGAATATGCCATAATGGCCAATATTCCAGAATTTTCAGAAACCTACCTCCAGTGTTCCTATAAAATTTCATCATAATCGGTTGAGAAATAAGTCCATCATACTTGGCCATTTTCTAAAACTTCATCCAAAAATCATTTTAGAATCCCATTTCCAACGCACAGGTCTCAATTCATCATATTCGCTTGAGAAATATCCAATTCCATCATACTTGACCATATTCCAGAACTTCATCTAAAAATCATTTTAGAATTCCATTTATAAAGCACATGTCAAATTTCATTATAATCGGTTGAGAAATAGGCAAATTCTATCATACTTGGCCATATTCCAGAAATGCATCCAAAAATCATTTTATAATCCAACTTCCATTATACTTGGCCATATTCCAGAACTTCATCTAAAAGCATTTTCGAATCATATTTCCAACGTAGATGCCAAATTTCTTCATAATCGGTTGAAAAATAGGCAAATTTAAAAATGATTTTAGAATCTCATTTCCAACGCACATGTGAAATTTCATTCTAATCCGTTAGGAAATAGCCAAGTTCGATCCTACTTGGCCATATTCCAGAACTTCATCTAAAAATCATTTTAAAATCTTAATTCCAACGCACAAGTAAAATTGCAAGGCAAGGGTGGCGATCTGTCCTCCATACTTAAATGACCTGTTGCTAACACTAGCGGACGGTGGCTTCAAGGTGGTTGCATATGCGGATGATGTTGCTATTGGTGCCCGCGACCAATATCCCGGCGCCCTTAGTGAGCTTTTGCAAAATGCCCTGCGCATTCTTTCATTGAATGTGAACCCACACAAAACCGAATTGGTTCTCTTCCCTAGGAAATATAAACTTCTTCATATCGATCCTCCCACTTTAAATGGGTTCAGCTTGACTTTTACAGATGAAGCGAAGTTTCCGGGTCTCGTTTTGGATAGCAAATTAAATTTGAAACCCAATATTCTGGAAAGGGTAAAGAAAGCTACGGTAGCGCTACACTCTTGCAAAAATGCCATTGGGAAAGATGGGTACTGGAACCCTGCATCGTACATTGGCTTTATCCGCAGTGGTCAGGCACGCACTTTTGTATGGGGAAACAGTCTGGTGGCCTGCTCTGGACAAAACTCAACCGAAAAATGTTGACAGAAGTTCAGAGAACAATCTCTCTGTGAATCAGTGGTGCACTGAGGAGCACGTCCACTTAGGCACTGAAGACTTTGCTATTTTTAACTCCTATAAATATCTTGAGGAAACAGTTGGCAACTTATACTGCCATACGACTAAAATCCAGCTCAATGTGGGCCTACAATAATACAGGGCACTCATCTATATTGTGTAACAAACAAATTCCCAAGACCACCGAAAAAAATTGGTCCGTCATTATCTTTCGGCCCGAACTAGGATCCCATCCAGGGAGGATTGGATGATGGGTGCAGTTTTGGAACCAGGAGTTATAAACTTCTTCACTGATGGTTCGAAAGTAACTGCCATAAAGGAAGTCCTATAAAGAAGTCGAAATAAAAGAAGTAACTGCCATAACCCTTTCCTGTCCACATAAAAAAATATTTTCATAATAACGTTAGTCCAACTCGCACAAAAGTGTAAGTAAATTTAAAACAAACAAAATATGTTTGCTATCTAAAACTGTATCAGAACAAAAATCCAACTAACACATTTGTGTGGCCGGTTGAACATCACAAATCATTTTTTTTTTTAGTGTTATTCAAGAACCGACCGACACAAATGTGTAGGTACGAACAACACTTTTTTAAACAATTAATGCTCACTTCGTATAATTAATTTTTTATTAATTCTGGCTCCATCTATTAGTAAAATAAATTGTGTAATGTAAACGCCAAATTAAAAAAATTGAAAATAACGTTTGACTTGTGATTTTTAACCTAAAAAAGTGTGTATTTTCATGATGAGCGATCCATATAAAAGTAAGTGAATAATAATATAAAATTAAAGTTTTTTATTAAATATTTTTATTTAGAGTTAATAATTAAATATGCATTTTTCCATAAATGAAAGTGAGAAATTAATTAGTTACGCATTTAAATCACAAAAGGCTTTGGAAAATTGACACACACAATTGTGTATGTTGAACGACAATTGATATTTAATTTTTTATTTTTAGTTGTGTATAAAAACGGGGAGTGGCAAGTAAGTGACGCAGATCTTCAAAAAATTCTTGAAGATTCTGATTCTGATTCTGGAGATGATGTCGTTCTAGAGGAAAATATAATACAGATTGGGAACAACGCTGAGGAAGATGATTCTGATGGCTGGGATACGGACCAGGAAATGAACGAGAAGTCCTCAAATCAAACTAACAATCAATCTACCTCTTCAATTTATACCTGGCTTCCCGCCCAATTAGATCCACATCATTTGGAAATTAATGAAAATGAGACGACCAATCATATAAAATCGCCTTTGGAGTATTTTGCTGCGTACTTTCCCGACCAACATTTTATTGAAGCCGCTAATAATACAAATATTTACCATCTTAAAATGCGCGGTGCTGAACTTAAGACTACGGCGCAAGATATAAAAAAGTTGTACGGCATTTGTTTAATTATGGGGTGCATAGGTTACCCTCGTGTCGAAATGTATTGGAGGAATGGATTTCGCTTCGAAATTGTGTCAACAACAATGTCGAGAAACCGGTTTAAAACGCTACGAAATTCTCTACATTACGTGAACATGAATGAAAGCTCGACCGATTCCACCAACTTATTTTGGAAGATCGACCCTTTAATTAAAACCGTGAGGAACCGATGCAGAGCGCTCCCTCGAAAAATCGATTATTATTCGATAGATGAGCAAATGATTCCCTACACCGGCCGATGCCCAGCAAGGCAGTATGTAAAAAATAAGCCACGGCCAGTTGGCTTAAAAAATTTTGTTGCTACAACGTCTGCAGGACTGGTAGTAGACTTTGAAATATATCAAGGGGATAGGACCAATTTTGGCGATCGGAGCTTGGGCCTAGGACCTGCCGTAGTCTTGCATCTGGTTAAGACACTCCCAAAAAACAGTTTCATCTTTTTTGATCGGTACTTTACCACAGTACCACTTTTATTTAAGTTACTGGAGTTGGGGTATCGCGCAACCGGTAAATATATTTATTTTAATTATTTCGATTTTGCATGTATAATTTTTCGTCTACATTTTAGGAACCATTATGTTAAATCGGCTAAAAAATATTAAATTTAAAAATGACCGACAAATGCAACGTGGTGAAAGCCAAGACTTTGTATGTAATAACGGGACCAATGCGATAACTGCTATAAAATGGAAAGACACAAAATGTGTAACCGCGCTTTCATCCATTGCCGGATCTACTCCAATAACAACAGTTAAACGATGGGATAAGAAAGCCAAGCTTTATCAGAATATTACATGCCCACATGCAATTTCACAATATAATCAAAAAATGGGTGGGGTAGATTTGGTTGACCAAATGATGGAGTACTACCGGTGCTTCATTAAAACAAAGAAATGGACGGTAAAGGCAGCAAATCATTTTATTGATTTAGCGGTTATTAACGCTTGGACGGAGTACCGTACGGAATGCAAGGCTAGCGGTATGCGTAAAAAGCAGATTAAAGACTTGCTGGACTTTAAGATGGAAGTAGCCTTTGCTTTGATAGCAAGTTTAAAGCGTCAACGGGAAGAAACCAGCGATGAAGAAGAAGCTAAAACCCCTCCACGATCAATCAATTTTGCTTCGCCGCTGCCTTGCATCGGAAAACGTTATGATGGATATGACCATTGGCCTTGTTCAGATAGCCTGACAACGGCTAGGAGCTGCCGATTACAAACCTGTAAAAGTCGTACACGAATACGCTGCGAAAAATGTAATGTTTATTTATGTTTATCAGTGAAAAATAATTGTTTTAAAATGTTTCATTTAAAAGCATAAAAATTTAATATTTGTGATAAATTTATTTTTATTGATTATTTTATTTACTTTTGGCTGAATTAATAAAAAATGTGACGTAAAATACCTGAATTTAAAAATTAAAACAAACTTAAAATCAATTGTTTAATTTAAAAATTATTAGAATGAATTTTGAATATAAAATATAATGTTAGTTAGCGGCCAACCTACACAAATGTGAGGGGCCAATTTCTTCATAAAAACAATTTTTTTTTAGAAAACGCATCTATTCTTTAAATCTGTAGTAAATAATTAGTCTCTTTCCCCTTTTTTTTTTAAATTCGACCACTTTCAGTTTTCCTGGGCGGTATGACATCTCTGAATGAACTTACACAAACGTGTCACTTGGCTTATATTTCTGACTACCTATATTTTCCTTAAAACGGTTTGAAACCAATACACAATTGTGTTAGTTGGGTTAAAACTGATCTATAATATGTCTTTCAATTTTTAACGCTAAAGTCATCAAAATGTACCCACACATTTGTGTAGGCAGGACAGGAAAGGGATAAAGGAAGTCGTAGACTGGTTGAGGTATAATGTAATATCGACTTGTGATATTCGCATATAGATGAACAATTAGGCTGAAATTAAAGCGCTTCAATCACACCTCGTCACATCGAAAGTAGTCCAAAACTGTCTCTGTTCCATCCATATCATATGGGTGCCAGGACATTACATTAATACAGGGAATATAAAAGCCGATGAACTGGCTCGACCTGGTACTACGGACCACATTTAAAAAGGCAAAATCGATATTGAAATCTCTCTTGCGGTATGCAAACTGCTGCTTCTGGAAGTAGCTAGTCAGTTGATGAACGACAGATGCTCAAGTATCAGGGCAGATCTGGCCAAAATTGGACTTGGCGAGATCCAAACAGCTGATCTCACTTCAGCGGAGTCAGATCAGAGTGGTTGTTGGAGTGATTACGGGGCACTGTCTCATAGACAAGCATGCGAGTAGACTTGGTTTCTTCTCACATGACTACGGTCGAAGTTGCGAGGACGAGGAGGAGGAAGAGGCAATAAATACTTGTTCCCATTTCCAACGTATAAATCAATTTTCATCATAATCGGTTAAGGAATAGCCAAGCTCAATCCTAATTGGCTATTTATATATTTTGTTAAGGGTTCAATTTGAAATGTAAACGGATTAATTTGGAATGTAAAAGGTCCAATTTGAAATGTAAAAAGTTCAGTTTGAAGTGTGAAAGGATCAATTTGAAGTGTGAAACCTGTATGATGGTATAATGGTATGATGGTAAGTTGTTATGATGGTATGATGATGTTATGATGGTATATTGGTACGATGGTATAATAGCTTTCGAATCGATTTAATTTTGATATTGCGTTGGAAAATAAGCGTGGAGTTGAGCAGAGGGTTGAGATTTGTTGCAAAGCAGAGGGTTGAGAATTTTGTTAGCTTGGATTAGGGTGTGTGTTGTTCGGTTGGAGAATTATTTAAGGGTTGATTTGGAGTTAGGTTAAGGGTTGATTTGAAAATTCATTAAAGCTTGGTTTTATAAATTATTTGATTTCTGGGTGATTTAATTGATGGCAGAGGTTGAGTGGTAAATTGATTTGAAAGATAAGCTGAAGATTGACTAAAGAGGTTCATTTCGGGATTGATTTGGGAGTTGAATTAATCAAGACCGACTTTCTGATCACCTTAAGAGGTTTCAGCCCTTTATATTTTTAGATTTGTAAGCCGGTCATCGAACCATGGAAATACTTGCTGATATATTGGAAATAAATACATGGAGTTCAAATCCTTGGAGAAACATTTCATAAAATTTGTCGATTCACATCCTTTGCAATTAGAATCTATTAGATTCACTGCTTCTAAATAAAAATGCGGACCAGTGTAATTTGTCTTCTTAAAGTTGTATTGGTTTCCCGGTATTCTGATTTCGACATAAAGTTAGTAGTGCAAATACAATATCCAAAGATTTATGATTGATATGATTAACGAACGACAAAGGGATTGAGTTACTCATTTACTTCAAACCCATCCACTTTATTGGTGGAGACAAGATCGAGGATTTGAGAGTTCCATAATAACCCAAGGGTTTATATTAACGAATTTCCCTCGAATTCCAAAAATTCGGAATTTTGATCTAATTCGCGTAGTCGTTTTAATAAATCTTGGTCGTTTGTCATCCAGTTCCGAAGTGTGAACCCAACGTTTTTTAATAATGATCTCATGTTTTCGTAAATTTCAATTGCTTGTTTTAAAATCATCACAGCCTGTTAGCATGTCATCCACGTAAAAATCGGACTTCGAACATGTAGCAGCATCTGGATAGATTTCCCGATGATCATTGGCAAGTTGATGTAAAGTGGGACACTCGATGTTTCATACGTTACTGTCGTTAAACCGGAATTCTTGGATATCTTTGTCAGGTGAATCACGCCAAAAGGATCCGCTGGAAATCTCGATCTGCAGGATGAACAATGATCTGATGGTACATTTTCTCAATGTCCGTCGCTACGGCTATTTTTTGCGTGCGGAAACGTAACAGTATCATCATGAGATCGTCTTAATATCATGTCGCTGAGAGAATGACCTTTTGTGCTTTTACAGGAAACGTCGAAACAACTCGGAACTTTGTGGTACTGCTCGTTTTTTTAAGAATGCAATGGTGAGGTTAATGATAGATTTGGTTACCTGGGTTCGATGTAGTTTCCTTGCCATTGCTTGACTCCATGTGATCGAGTGCTTCATACTCCTTCATAAACTTCACGTAATCGAGTTTCACTTGAGGACGGTTAACAAATTTTCTATCAATCATCATTGGCATGATGATGATATATCGTCCGTCATCAGATCTCGTGGTTTCTCGAGTATATTGGTGTTCACATTCATCAAATCGCGACCCCTAAGCACCCAACCGAAAATAGTGGATTTAGCGAAGAAATGATTAGCAACTTTAATTTTCAGTGTCAACAATAGCCGCGTTTTTTTATTAGCTCCGGATAGCTGGTATTCGGAGCAGCTAATTTTCTGTTATAAAACTAATGTTTGACAAGCTATTTATACATATAATTAATTTATTTAAAACTAATCTATAATTTTTAATTCAACTTTTTAACTAAAAATATATAAAAAAATATTTAGCTCTACCTATTTATCTGGAGCTGCTATCGGTAGCAAAGGGAAATTTGATTTTTTTTTTTTTTTTTGTACAACCCTAATTATGGCAAACTTCATTTTGGTTTAAAAATGTTGATGGATGTCAAATTCAAATGTCATATGGTTGTATGACATTTATTCCAAATAAAAAATCATCGGGAGATTGATGGGGAATACGTTAAAGTAGAAGCTGCAAAAATATTTTTAAAAGCTGGAAAGCAATACGATAATCGAGATGCATTGTCGGAAGGTGACTAAGATGAAGATAAATAATATTTTGATGAAATAGACATGCCTGGTACAAAAGTTAAGTCGATTCAAAACAAAGAATTACTGTACGTATTCTACGTATATGTGAAGACACAGCTTAATATCACAGACATTTGAACCCCAATTCGGCATATTATGATCCAAAACACGTTCTATGAGGGAAATTACTGATCCAAAATCACATCCTGAAGAATAAATAATTTTTGTTCACTAAGTTTAGAATTAAATAAATAAATAAATTTTATTATTTTAGAGTTGAGTTGTGTACTGGAGGCTTGGAAAAATAGTCTAAAGCAGAACTATTTGCTTGGGAAGCTTATGGTAAAATATTCTCGAAGTGGAAAAATCATTAAAGGACAAGAGAAATATAGTAAAACATTCGAAGCCGATATGAAAAGATGTACATATATTTAAATAATCACTGAAGATGTATATTTGAAATTATTTAATATATTAAAACTTACCCAACTATGTATTTATGCTTCTCAAAAATTTTTTATCTTCCACGATTTCCAGTAAGGCTAATTTATTTTATTCTACCTCAATAGGTGAAGATTGTTACTCGGATTGCTGTAAAATGTTTACTACCTAGCGGCAGCGGAATTTCCTTGTACAAAATTTTAATTTGCGTTCATGTAACATGTCAAGGTTGTTTAACGAACAGCAAGCAAACGATTTAAGTTTGTAAGTTATATTCGAAGGAGTATACAAATTATGATTTCTGAATCTTTGAATAAAATAAATTAGCCTTACTGGAAATTTTTTATATAATAAACAATGTCATTTATATTTTTTTGTCTAACCGCAGCAGCTGGCACAAATTTTGCTAATATTAAATAATATTACTAATTCTAAATTTCTTTAATAATTAATATTAATCACTGCGAATAAAATTAAATATAATTATTATTTAAATAATTTACAATACTTAATTATAAATTCAAAACAAATTTTTATACTAAAATAAAACATTTTTAATATTAATATATTATTATGGAATTTTTTTACTTATTATTAATTAAATTAATAATAAATAATAAAAAATAATAAAATATAAAAATCACGCTCAACTGCTCACTAAACCCTAATCCAACTACAACTAAACTGCAACTCAACAGTAATTCAACTCGACAACGGAACCCAACTTAACCCTCAACTCAACAGCAAATTCTACGCCAAACTCAATCCTCAAACCAGCATATATAAAAAATTGGTCAACAACTCACCGTATCCTATTCAATTCAAACTCAAACTCCAACTCAACTTCAACTCAACCCGCAAATTGACACGTAACTTAACCTTCAAATCAACACCAATTCAAGCATTAAAAAAATTCGACCCAACCCCAACTCAACTTCAACTCAACCCGCAAATTGACCCCTAACTAAACCTTCAAAGCAACCCCAAATTCAATGCCCAATTAAATAATCAAACCAGCGTATATTAAAATTTCGCAAATATTTATAACAAATATAACCAGGTGTTTTGGTTCAATTCGTATGGCAGGTACCTCACCCTCTTGACTTACAGTTTCCAAAAGCTTTTCAAATCTCCACCTTGACCATAGAAACAGATTGGCAAAAAAAATTCCAAATCGAACAAGCTGTTCTCGAGATACCATGGGTACAGACACACAGAAATCCAGACATCCAGACAGATGGACGGACATTTTTTTTTGTTGCTTTTTTAGACTGAGGGACTTTCAAAACGTCGAGAAAAGTGGTTTTGGACCAACCAAATTTCAATACTTTGTTCTTTTTAGAGCGAAGTAATGAACTTGTAGTTAGAAATTGCCCTCTCAATCAATCGATCGCTTTTTTTTAATTTTTGGCAACCACAACAAATTGCAACTTATTTTTCGCTTGAAACGATCTCGATGACCATTTCAGCATCGACCTCATTCTGAATTCATTTTCTTTGTGAATTATAATTACAAATGCAATTTAAATTGTTGTGGTGTTCATAAATAAATGGAAAACAAACGTTAAAAAAACGTTAAAAAAAATTTAAGAAGTAGTTCGTTAGTTTTTTATAAAATAAAAACCAGCTCTTACAAATTGTATCAAATCTCTAAAGAGATTTTAATATACTGTATAGCTGAAACCCTTTGGGAGTCGATCGGTTCCATAGTTTTTAAGAGTATCCCGTACAAACAGACAGACGTTGCGATTTACAAATGTTGAGATAATTATTTATTAATTGCATTTTAACGAGCTTCAATTGTTCTTCGAAAGTGTAGCAAAAGGCCCACAAGTCGCCCATTGGTATTCCATCCTACATCTCCTACAGCACTTCTTGAAGTGATTCAACCAATTTGCATGTGACCAGACAAAATATAATCCATTTTGTTTAAATCTGGTGCCATTTCTCATGCATTATAATAGAACGTTCTGTCGTTGCTTATGTTGAGCCCGAATGCATGGTTCCGATCCAGGCGCATAGGTAAGAAGGGACTAATAAGGCCGTTTATTAACATTACAACGATTTAAATATTTAAAATAGTTTTCCACCTTGATATTAAAGTTCGACGAAGAGATTTGAAATCAGGCATTTGCAAATTCCAGAGATTTAAACGAGACAAAACATCAGATTTTCTTAATTTCAGAACGTAATCCTAGAATTCTACATCATTTAAATTGTTGTTTATACAGTTTTTGATATAAATTTGTATAGATCGCAAAGTTAAAAAAGTATATAGCAGTAGTAACTAAACAAAGGCGCGACAAGGCGGAACAATAATAATGATCCCAGATAGTGTTCATCATATACGTATTATCAGGTTCATTAAGAGCCTGGATATTGACTGAACGGCTAATTGAGTAGGGTCCATGCGCGATAGTTCTTTTGGGTCACAGTGCGAGGTGGTTTGAACGCTCACATGGCCCTTCAGTAATAATGATAATAATATTAACTAAACAAATTGATTTAATCCGAATATCTTATGCATTTTCTCAGGTTCTTTTCTCGAACAATAATTTTATTGATTCTCTGCTGATGCTCAGATTAACCCTAAGGCTCAATTTAAATAATCCTTTAAATTTACAATGACTGAATTTATTAAAAGGAAACTGGATGAGAACTAATTGCGGAGCTATTTACCTATATCTTACCTAATTGCCACCACTAAAGCTTTTAAATGTTGTTCTTGAGAATAAATTTAACAAACATGTAATGCCAATATTACAGTTCATTTTGGTCTCATACGGTTCCGCATACAGTCATTATACACCCTGTATCTAATTTTTTTATCGTTTTATTTCATTTTTTTATTATATAAATTCAGTTCTCCAGAGCTCCATATGTAACATTGGTGAATGTATCTCCTTATTATCCTTTTTATTTTTGTATTCCTCATACATTTAGTAAACATATCTATACGTATATTACATGTATGTATATAGATAGATTCGAGAGTAGAAAAGACAAAGTAGATTTATCCTCATACACTTATGAATATATAAAACGCCTTATATTCGATCTCTTTATATTAGAAACACTACAATGCCTGTTGTATAACAGAGAAATATATTTTTTTTTTCTTTTCGATGATGGCAGAAAACTGACAAACTCAACAAAAACAAAAAAAAAAAAAACAAAGGAAACAGTAAAGCACAAAATAAAATGGAAAAAAGGAAAATTAAAGAAAAACTTATTTCTTTTTCCCTCTGGTTTTTCTATAAATACAATCGTATAGAATATGAAAATGTGTGTATATGTACACTCGTATGTTCAGAGGAAAATGTTTGTTTCTCTTCTGTCCTTTTTAAAGTTTTTTTCGTTTTACTTTTTTGTTTTTTTCTGCAGTCTTTATTTTCTCTATATTTTACAGAATATAAAAAAAGCTTAAATTTTTATATCGAGCAAAAAAAATTTTTACAGTCGTTTAAAAAAGTGTGTTTGTTGTGTATTTTTGGTTGAACATCTAATTTTGAGTCTAGAAAAACATACATTTTAATGGGGACATTAAGTGCACATTTATGGGGGGTTGAATTGATAACACTGAAATTAGTAAAAACATTTTGTTGTGGACACACGTGTTATCACAAAGTCGTGCATTTCTGTAACACAATGGATATCATCAATTGTCCGTATATACATACTTTCGTGTTTAAGTTTCAACTAGTTTTTATGCAGTATTCTTGTTATCACTGGTTAACATTGTAATGCTTTCGTTGCAATAATTTGTTTTGTTAAATATTGTTCTGCAGTTACTTTTAGTGTTCCCAACTTTTCATTTTCCAAAGAAAGGATTAAAAAACTGCTAAATAAAAAAAATTAAAAAATGCACTACGTCATATCATTTTCTACTGAGAGAGTTTATTTTTTTTTATTTAGATCAGTTTTTTTAGTCCTATAGAACTCAACATAAAATACTATAATACATTTAAATAATAGGTATTTCAAATTGAATATAAACGAAGCTTCAAATTTCTTTTGAATTACCATGACTTCATCGAATAATTTATTCTTATCCATATTTAAATAGGAATTTTCTAGTTATGATAAAACTAGTTCGAAATCTTCAAATTACGGTAAGGTTTTATTCGATAATCCCAAAATTGAAAGTTTTAATAGACAGTTTTTTTCGATGAAATCAACAGTCTCTTGAAGATATCTAGAAATTTCTGTTTCAAATTACAAGTTCTTTTGATACAACATTCTGCCAGTGTCTTTGATTTTTAAATATTTTGTTTGCTTCCTATCAATAAAACCTATTTTCTAATCAATTATTTGCATCATTCCGCGATTTGTCGATTATAGGATATAGTACAGAGCTATCGTTTGGTTAGAATTATCTAAAAACTTGGAGGAGAGCTTTCCATAATTACATAAATGTAATAAATCATGGTGGTTCCACTATATTGCATTTTTAGGAATTGGAAGAGTACCAAAAAAAAATTTCGATTTGAGGGTTTCTCCCAGATTTAAAATCTGGAAAATTAAAAATTTCATCGAGCAACTGAAGCATCCACCAGAAATGCAATTTGCAGTTTGCGACATGCACTTTTATTTCGATCCTTAGTTATTAGGGAATAAGGAGGAAATAAGTGTGTATCGAACGTATTGAATAACGCACGTTTTGCAGAAAGTTCTCCAAATAAAGTATGTTCAAGCATCATTCATGATCTGTTTCTAATATAAACAAGTATAGTAAAGTGAACACCCTCAAATGAAATTCATGAAACAGTACCAAACCAAACGAAAGTATCAGAACAAACTGCAACATGAAACTGTGTATAACAAGAGATTCATTTAAAGCAAGCTTATTTGCACTACATCTAACTATGGTAAGAATGCCTAAATAATGCGCTATAAATATGCAATATACGTCATGTTTAGACTACCTAGTTATGTTTGGTTTCTTCTAGTTGTTACACCATATTGTAGAGGGTACTGTTGGGAAAGTCTTAATATTTTAAGTTTTTTCTATTAAATGTACTCATGTAGTACATATGTCAGGGTAAATGTTTTAAAGAATGCAACTAACTGGAGGGTGAAATATATTTTTGCCCCTGCCGTTGTCGCAGAGACTTGAAAGGAAAGTCCCTGGAAAGGTGATGATCTAGAGAGGCCATTAGAATTAAACGATTACTCACTAATCATATAAAAATTCACCACGATGAGGTGAAAATCATATTTTTCTGGTCAAATATTACCGTACCGCACACCGTTGGAATGTGACCGTTCCGTGGACACATGGAAGTACTACTGTTGTACTACTAACGTCTTGATCGTGAGACGTTAAGAAATTATAACTTTTTCACCACTCCAATAAATATTCACCAAGGTGAGGTGAAAAGCAATTTTTTCCTGTCGAGTTGCACCGTGCTATGTAACGTTGTGCAGGTTCTGAAGTATGGAACAATTTTATTTCTAGCACTGTAGTTATCAATGCTACTGTTATGGCACTATTGACAGATATTTCTGTTTGGTCACACGCATATGCTCTTTAACTGGGAAAACTGATCGAGAGACGCAAAAATATCATAAACTTTTACCAATGAAATTAATTATGTCCACAGTAATATCTGCAATCAGGTACTAGTTACTTCAAAATGGGTATAATAGAAAACAAATGGTAAGGAGAACTACATTTTTTGTTTTTGTTTTTTTAGAAAGAGAAAGTTTGTCTGTATTAAAATCAATAAGATTCTTTCGGCTTTTTATAGACAAAATATATTAATAATAATGGCATTCACAACAATTTCGACTTGTTAATCAGAAAGAATGAAGACGCCAATTATTTATAAATATATCTACCAAAAAAAGTAGAAATATCAAAATCCTCCCGTACTTTAACGGGTTATTAAACGGGGTACTATAACAACTATTTGTTCAACGTTGTACTTGTGAACTGTACTGACTTAATGTGTTTTTGACCAGGCACAAGTTCATAAAGCTCCGCTGAACGCTTGCCATGCAAATTTTAGTTGCCTGATAAGGCTTCCACATTCGTGGGAAAGAGAATCTAGGGTAGAGAGGATATTAGGTATGTGGGTCTTCGGTGCGCCAGCCCAAACATGTGAATTTTATAAATTTATAACATTTTCACTGTTATAATTATATTGATTTTTGTTTGCATTTGAAAGTTGTTTTGTGATTTGGGTTGTACTATTCGGCACTACTGCTCCTTTTAGTGGTTTAATTATTGATGCGCTATTTAAATTTTTTTGTTTCTGTCTCATTTAACTGTTCATATTTCGGTAAATGTGTCCTTCTGAAGGCAGTACTTTATCAATATTTTGATGCCGTATCTTTTTGTGAGTGGTTTAGTTGCACATACCTGGTAGGCTCTCAACCAAAGGCTTCATGTGGAAAAAGGTCCATCAACGCTGGTCAACGTTTTTGTTTATTTTTTAAATTCGTTCTTTCACTGAATTTAATGTCCTTTGAAGCTAATAACATTAAATTCACAAACGCAACACCCTATCGTGATCAGTTTTCTCTTCCCACCACCGGGAATTGAGCCCGGGAGCTTGCAAAGCAAAGCTTTATTTACTGTACCTCGGAGGGCTAAAATGGTTAGGAGAGTCGTGATTAAAGTTGTGGGTAATTTTAAGGGGTACTGTTTTTCCTAACTGAAGCTGTAAGTGAATTTTAATTTTTAAGACATTTAGCAATTCCAGCTCGACAAACTATAATTACGAGCACAGCGACGTTATTCGGTTTGTCGTATCCAACACCAATTAAAAATGCATTCATGTAGAAGACATCACCGTATTTAGATCGACCAGCTTTATGATGGGGTCATTTCGTGGTGGGAATATATCTAAGCTACTCGCAGAGAATAATATTTTAATTAATTACTGACCGTCAAGGGCACTAAGAGTGGTCTTTGACATCTTAGAATCTAGATGGCAAATATATAGAAGCCCATTTTGGCCTGTAAAACTACCGTGCTAGATGCTGGTGAAGAGTAAAAAAGTGGAATAGAACAATCAAATATACACATACATATTTTATTTTTCGGGAATTCCTAATTGAGCCTGTCTCATTTTGAAATTATGCTTTAGTTTTGTTGATCGAAATATGACACTTATGTGTAGTTGCTAATTTGATAATCCATAATTAATTTTTTTTTTTGATTATTTACTAAAATTCCTAATTTGATAGTATTGTATATGAAGAACAAGGCGCGCTTTAGTTTGGTAAGACTTCTAACCGAAAATCCATAAAATATTCATTGCTAAAGTCAGCCAAGTGCGGCTTAGAATGATCGTATCAATGTTTACATTGAAAATAACAACAATTGAAGTAAAATTTGTTCTAAAGAAAGCGACATTTTAATCTGAATACGAATAGCTGTTGGAATATACATTTCTCTGACATTTGTCTCCAGCAACCTAATAACTGACAAACAGACTCTTCATTAAAAAGCCTCTCCATAAAGAACCATCTCATTAAATTCCATTAGAATGTTAAACCATATTTACGAATAAAAAATAAAACGAGTCCAAATAAATTCGATTCTTGTTAATTACCGTGATTTCCTATTATTGTTTACATATTTATTTAACGCCAACGACGTCTTATGACTTTCATATCAAACACTTCAATTATTGCTGAAATCAAAGGACTTGAAAAACGGTGTACTGAAATAAAGTTTACGTCAAAAGTTAGAGACATAACGGTTAAGCCAAAAATGAACAATTCAATGATGGGCTCGGTAAATATAGCCTTCTAGTATCTTCTAGTATACTTGACATTCTTTTCAATATTTGAAACCAATCTTCACTGCACTAAAAAAACGCAACAGTATTATTAATATTTTATTATTGAAGGGCGATGTGGGCATTCAACCACCTCGCACTGCGACCTAAAAGATCTTTTCTGCTTGGATCCTGCTTAATCATCTGTCCAATCAATATTCAGGCTCTTAATAAACCTGATAATACTGTCGGCCGGTACGAATTAGTTCAGCATGTAGTTCTGTAGTTCTCACTCCCATTTATTCCTACCTCTGCTCCGTCTTCCGTTTGATTTTATTCTTACGAGTTGCTGGGAAAAGTCGCCTATAGGTCACCCAGCTTTACTACAAGAAGGCTAAATAAACCTGGAGGGTAACTGGTATCGAGAGTCTGCATACTTGAAAGGACTGATTAATCTACCAGCCATTCATCCATCGGCATTATGCTGTTCTACCTTAGATTAGGGTTTTTAGTCAAGGGTTTCTCCTTTAGCGCCGTACTTTGGCGCCTGTGCCAAATGGCCAAAAATGTTCCAAATTGCATCGGTTACCAGTGGTTGCCACGAAGAGGCAGCACGTACACTTGCGAATTGTGACCAGGTTACCTCTTACACAATTTTACCCATCACGCAGCTGCCTAATACATGACCAGAACAGCTCACGTGATGCGCACCCTACTAGAAGGCTACGGAGCTGCTAGATTAATCTATTCAACTTTGGTCCCCCCTCCAATAGACACCAAACCACTAAAAAAAGCAACAGTAAAACTTTTCGAAAAAATTCTTAACATTAATCGGTTATTAATACATTATTAAAAAAATACTTAACATTAATTGGTCTTGATTGGAATACATATTTTCTGTTTAATTGAAGGAAATTTGGTTTATCTTCCGATGTCAGGGATCATTTTCATTTTTTATTTTTTGTTACTTTTTTGAGTTAAACAAACATTTTCTAAATGAGAAAAAATATGTTAATTTTAAAACTGTCAACGAACATTCCTACCAATTTTCGTTGACACGCTTTCAATTAAACAAGAACAACTAAAAATGAACATTCAATACCAAATTTCCTTCAATTATAAAGAGAAAAAAGTAATCTAACATTATTTGACCAAGTTATAACCGTTGAAAAACACTGTGTTTTCGAAAAATTGTCCTGTTTTGTTATTTGAGAAAGTCAAAATCAGAATTCCCTAATTATATACAAAATGGTAAGTGGATTCGTTAAAGGTGGGAATGATCTAGAATGGTGGGGCTTATTCAACTATCAGCGAATTACTGCATTTTATTTATTTTATATGAATTTCTAGGCTTTGCCTATTGAAATTTGGTAGCTGTATTCCGAATCCTCGTATGGTATGGGCATCGTTCCATGATAGAGCCGAAACTATTACTCCTAATTTTTTATTTCTTCCGAACAAATGCCAGACGCTCTTTATTTACTAGATATTAGAGCCATTGATCGCAAATACAAGGCACGAATGTCAGACTTGTCACGTTTAAAAAATACATTTAGTTGACGATACCAAAATTGTATTCTAACAAATAATGACTGTCAACATTGACAATATGCAACACACGTAAGACATTTAATCATATTGGAAACAATCGAGATCAAAGAGTTAACATTAGGTGCGTCCGAAAATATGTACATTTAGCTAAAATACGCTTCAAAAACTATATGCGATACAGCTTTCATGTGCATTTGTAACCAATCTTGTTTAAGTCAATTTATATTTTATTTAATCCAATTTATTAATTTAGAATTGTCCAGTTTTATTGTAATAAATTTAATGTTATAATAATACTTAATTTAATCCAAAAATGAGCATTTTGTGTATGTAATAATACATTTTGGGCGCACCCTATATTTAATATTGAAGTGCGAAATGTCCGAAGAAATCAAAATAATGTATACCTACTATATAAGATCAGAAAAAAATTGTAAAAATTGTAAATATCACTAACAGTTTTACTAAATCAAAGCTATAATGATACCATACTTTGACGTTTATGTCGTATATGTTGAAGTGAGTCGCATTTTATTTGATTTTTCCAAAACATCTAAGAATTACTCAAGTTCTGCGGTGTTGATACCAAAATCACGATAATTTTCTTTTAAAGCTGTCAGTTGCCTAGCTTCGCTAAAGATGATTTTACTGGTGAAATTTGGGTCAACATCTAACTGTTCCAGAGCCCAATCAGCGAACACAAGGCGTTGTCTATGGTCGTTTACCTTAAGTTCCTGGGAATTGGATTTCGCCAAGTTCAAGTCGCAGAAAGGCCAAGTTGTTTTAAACGACGAGAAATTGACTGCCTCGGGTTTTCCCGTATACAGCGATGTTATCAGCAGACCTTGCGTTTCAGTGACGTACGGATGTTGGCTGATTATTTACTACCAAAAGATCTAATCCTTTTTATTACAGTTAAAACGAAAAAAGAATATTTTAGAAAATTAGTTTGGCACGCAAAAGAAGCAATTAAAAAATAATTAAACAATGAACATAATACTACTTGTACAGATTCGTTCGTTTCTTATTTAAATCAAATATAAATCTTATTCTTCGAAGAGTCGAATCGAATTTACAAATAGCCCCTACTAGCCACAAATACCCGGTTAGACCTTCTGGAGAAGGATCGTTTACGAAAGGAATGTTTGCTTTAGAAATATGGTGAACTATGATTTTACGTATAACATCACATAAGATCGAACTACTCCTCCACCAACGCGAACAAAAATATAATCTGACCTTTTCATATACATCATCCTGTTGGTGAGAGTTTATGTATTTGTGGTAATATCGTATGTACATTTTCAGTTTTTCCCATAAAAATGGTTCGTTCAATCTTTTTTGCTTACTGTATATGTACAGTGTATATAATATATAGTAGAAATTTATATATAAAATAATAAAAGGAAAAAAAAAAAAATCATAAAATAAAAATGAACGAGTGAACATGTTCTGAGCATAGGAAAACAGCAGAAAAATCGAGGAAAAAAAGCGAATACATTTTTGTAGTTTGTGAGTTGAATTTTGAAAATGTTTTTAATGTTTTTCTTTCAATTCAGAGTTTATATTTTTCGCACATGAATGAAGTGGAGGTGGTGCGGGCGGGGGAGAGAAATTTATTTCACTGTTGCCTTCATCTAAGATTTTTATTTTATTGTGATTTTCTTTTACATATATAAATACATATACAAATATGTAGGTATGTGAGTTTATATATAACATACACATAGATGTTATACACAATATTTTTGTTTGAGAAGAGAAGTAAAAATGATAAAGTCGATGTGAATGTATCATAGATTTAGAGTTGTTGCTGTTGTGTTTGGATTTGTTGTTGTTCATGGTTGAAGTTGGATGGAAAACCTCGAAATAAGTGCACAACAAAGAGGAAAATAATAATAATAATAACAATAATTTTCTTTTCTGTTTGTGTTATATGTACATAATATCTAAATACTTTTCACTGTTTTCAGTAGTAGAATCGAACACAGATTGTTGAAAAACATGTATTGAAACGATAAGAGTTTTTCTGTATATCTATCACCATATTTACGGAAGTTGAGGCATGCTTTTGTTTTCGTTAAAAGTGTGGTCAATAATAATTGCTTCAAAAGGGAATTATTAATAAAAATTAAATCTTTATACAAACTTAGTCAGCTGATAAATTATTCAACTTGGGTACAAAATGATTTTAGCATTCAAGGTACGACGCCTGGTTGTTTCCAAATAAAAGTTTTTCCTTAACACAATCCAAAAAGCTTTCATTTCGCACACACAAATAACACAATCATAAAGAAAATTGTGAGAGATAAGAATAAGTAAACATGAAAAAATGATAATATGATTTCGATATTATTGCCAAAATATTATTTTATTGCTATGTGTTGTGTTTTTTTTGTTGCCAGATTATCATGAGCATATAAGTGTATATAACGCTAAGACAATAATAAAAATGGGTAGTGTGTAAATATAAATAGAGGAGCAATGGCATAATGTCATGGGAGGGTGGGATTGGGGCACACAAAAACAAAAACCAAACAATACCATTAAAGTTGAGATAAATAGAAAGTATTTATTATAAGAAAATGGCAACAACAATATCAAAAACAAATAGCAATGAAACTTTTGAATTTTCTTTTTATTTTTAAGTTTGAATTTTCTTTTTTTTTCAAACGAGGCGAAGAAGACATACCGAAATATGAAGAACCCAACGAAATAATATATATATATATATATATATATATATATATATATATATATATATATATATATATATATATATATATATATATATATATATATATTTCTATATACATATTTATTTATTTTTCATTTTTTTTTATTTAATGATTGTTTTCTGTTTTTCCATAGTGGAAGTTTCTGGGAATCTTATATATTATTCAGTACCTACATTTGTTGTTGGCGTTGTTTGTAGGAATGACGTTACCCAATTATTATGGGTTGCTAGATTATATAAAAAAAACACGTACTTGAAATGCGATTTTCACCGTAATAGCTGTGAACAACGATTTGAAGGTGTAATCTTACACCTTATTGGTGGGTATATCGGGTATTTATAGAAAACATGCGGAGAAACTAAAAACAGTAGGTACTTAATTGCCTTGATAGTCGCATAATTGGTCACCGCATATACATATTTACTTACAAGTTTTACTGATTATCGTCTTTACTGGCTTGAAACTCGCATACCAAATTGTTTCTACCGTTTCGTTAAAAATAAGAACGCTATTTATTCAAAAATCGAAGCTAAGATATAATAAACTGTCAATCAATAATGATGTATTTTACTCCCTAGAGGCTAAAGTAGATTAGTGACAAGTTGTCTTAATAAAAAAATCGAGTAATGGAAAGAGGGTGATAAGTGCACACAAATTTGATGTTAATTTCAATAAAAAGTCAAATTCAAGTTAAACTCGGCCACCTTATTATTTAGCTGAAACTTGATTACCCTCTTATTATGTAGACAATTATTGTATTTCAAAATTTTATGTATTAATTTGAAGTTTCAAATTGAACTATTAAACGTTGGCTGGATGTATTTAAAAAGATTATATTATAAGCTTATATGTATACAGTCCGCCAGAATTAGGATTTATAAAGGGGAATAAATTGGTGAAAAGCTTTTTTTTTAAATCGATGTATTTTTCACGATGAGTCCTAGAGGACGGCCAAAGGTGGCGGAATGGCTCAAAGGTCGAAAATGGGACTATTTACTCCTTTACCCCAAGGCAAAATAACAAGGTTGTTTTGCATTTTAGGAGAAATTCCAAACCCGATTTCTGCCTAATTCGGCTGGACTATTTATTTTAATTTCTTTGTTTTAAAAACAATAATTATGTATAACAACGTGAAAAAACAACGAACGATTTCACGCTCAACTCACAAACATTTATGTGAAAATTTGTTTGAATAAGTGCCTAGAGCGCCTTTGATGAGCTTGAAAAACCTACTGACAGACTCACTCAATCTTTAAATTAAGTTAGATTTTTGGTTCAAAAAGTGATTAAAAGAGCGAGTAGACGAGAAAGAAGACACATAATAACTAGCAAAACAACGTGAAGCAATATTTGCTATGGTTAATACAAATTTGAGTGACTACATGGGAACATGATGATGATTAATACAAATTTGGGTGACTGCATGGGAACATGATGATGATGATGGGAATGAAACCTCACCCCTTCCCAACCGCCGGTGGAAAATATAGTGGGGAAAAAAGAGTGTAATAAAATAAATGAAAATCCTCACAGCTTTTCAGAACTTGCGGCTCTAACGGAAACTTTAAGGTTTCCAAGACAAGCAATAAAATTTAGTCTAGAAATTGTCACGTCTTGTGCGCTAAATAATTCACTATATTTTGTAGCTAAAAAATTTACTAACTATCGACTGCATAGTTTTCGCTGAAACCGGGTCCCCTATCCTGGTTATGTTGTTGTATTTAAACTAGTGTGTACGGTGGACCCGACGTATTCCGGAAACCTCTCTTAGGCTTGATCCTATGTAATCAATCAATCAATTTTTGGGTTCAAAAAGTCAATAAGTTATTCTATTTTGGATTTGGAGGAGGAACCTTCTGACATAAATGGTAAAATTAAAAATTGAATTTATATTTTCGATAATTTGTTGCCAACGAGAAATACAAACGATTATTCTTCAGTACAGCCATGTCTCGGCGAGCTTGAACAAAATTCAGTTCTGCTAAGTTATTCATCAAAAGCCTGCCCTATTAAAATATTTCATCACTCATTCATGGTGATCTTGTCAAAGATTCCATCTTTAGATTGTCATGAATAGTCAAGGCAATCCCGGTGATCCCTACACAATTGGTGAGTTTGAACTAAATGAAATAGAGCGGTTCTATTAGAGAAGGACACTGCTTGTAAACTATAATATCATAGCAGCTGGAAAGACGCTGGGGCGTCTCCCTGCGATTTGTTCCTTGCGCGCATTGTTAACAAATTTCATCCGAATTTGCCTAACATTTTTATAGTTTTTATGCTCTGTAAACGCCGCATAACCAAACTCAGCAACACCGTGCGCGCAAGCAACCCCTCCCGATTAAATAGATTCAAAATTATTATTTTATATTTCCGATTCATATTCCTTAAGAAGGAAAAAATGATGTCAAAATCTTTTCTTATGAAAAAAACTATCTCACCGACCATTTTGGCCCGTCAGAACAACATTATTTATGAATATTATTAGGAAATTAAATTTTATAAAAACTAAATTTGTATTTTGCTACCTACAGGTAAACCTCGTTTAACGAACGTATTGTGTTCCTGAAGAACCGTTCGTTAGGTATGAAAACTGATTAACAAATATTTACACCATTTACTAAATCATCTATAATATTATATGAAACTAAATATACCATATGTATATGAAAGTCGATAAAACCTGTTTTAGCAGTTTGGCTTAGTATGAAAACCACTTATACAGCGTTTCTCCACGCTTCTTTTTCATTTGAACAACGAGAATTGATCCCAGGACACCAAAACATCAAAAAAATGCTGTATCCATCCTTCCGTACTTCCGGTCATAAATTTTGGTTATTTTTGTTTTACCTCCTATTCCCACTAATAGTGACAGTTGTTGGTCGACATTTAATACAAAGGTATAGGTTTTAGTAATAACTTTTAAGTCTATCCGAGCCTAGATTAGAAGTGGTTGCAGAGAAAGAGAAGCTGTGCTAAGCAGATTTTCCCACAAAAAAGCGCGACGATTTTTATTTTATGTTGATGTTAAACGTGATAATCCATCACCATCTATCTACCTATTTACAAAAGTTGAAGTCAATTGAGGCATTGTGCAAATCTCAAAAAAAAAAAAAAAAAAAGAAATGTGATTGTGGATACCCATACCAACCCTCTGAACGGAGTAATTTAAATTCTTCATTATTTTCAACAGTAATATATAGTGGGCCTTTCAATAAGTAGGCCCGATTTTTAAATGCAAATAAAACAAGTTTTGTGTGAGATATACACTCAATTTTTTTTTTTTTTTAAAGAATATTTTATGGCACGTGCTCACAAGGCACGTAGGCCCGTATAAATATTTTTTATATGGCATAAAAGCAGTTTTTAGCATAATTTTAGTTAGTGTTTGTTAGAAATTTGATAAATGAGTAACATCCGAAACGATCGTAATTTCAATTTCAAATAATATACATAAATATCACATTAAGAAAGTGACAAAACCAAAATATTGCGTTTTATTGTATAGAATTATTATATAAAATATTTTATGGCCTTAAGTATGGAATATACCATCGTTCAAATGTCCGCCGCTGGTTTGCTTGGTGGCACGTGTTCGAGAGGTACATTTTTCGCAGACTGTCACATAAATCTGGCTGAATTTGTTGGATGGCGTTCGTTATGTTGAATTTGAGGGCATCCATTGTTTGCGGTTTATTTGCATAGGCCTGCAATTTAAGATAGCCTTAAAGAAAGAAGTTCAAAATCGCGGCCGCCGCGTGAGATAAACATGCCCTCAAACCGCTCGTGCAGAAAGTCCATCGTTGACAGTTTCGTTGTGGAAGTAGTACGGACTGATGATTCTGCCAGATGTTTTAAAAAGACCTTGCATGTCGGTGACGTATGGGTGTTGACTGATTATTTACCGAACCGGTTGACTCGAACTTGGCCACCAAACGTCGAATAGTCGATTCGACAGGATGGTTATGACGAGGATAAAAATCATGTAATGCGCTGAACGTTTCTCGAATAGAGCACTGAATTTGAAAACAACATTTCATGATTTGCACACGTTGTTTAACGCTATAACCTTCCATGATGATTTGCTATGCACTACTGAATAATTCACAACAAATTTGACAGATGTTGCTTCAACAACAAGTATGCTATAACCTAACAAATTTCGAGCGTGCCTAATGAAAACCCTTTATAATATGGAAACTATTGGAGTTATTTTTTTTAGGCCGAAGATTAAAGGCAGCGGTGCCAGTGTCATAATGTAGGAAAGGATTTTCTCTTTTCAACATAACGGAAAATTATAGTAAAGCTATAAATCAACGACGACGTTTAAAGTAATTTTTTTAAGATGACGATTTATGGGAAAAGTGTCGTTCGAGGGATCAGTTTTTTCTTTTTTGGAGTTAGATGTCCATTTCAAATTTTATTCACCTCATTTTTTTAAAGTTTTATTACTTCTTTCTTTTTAGTATACATTTTTAGGGCTACCAACATTTGATACATAAACTAAAAATTTCACAGTAGAACCATGGAAGGAAAGTATTTTTTATCTAACAATTAAAACCCAGTTTATAAATAAACTAAAAGTTACAGACGAAATGAATACTGACTGTCCTTGCATCAAAACGAGTTACAGCTTAAGTATGTAAAATTCAGTAAATTAAGATTTCCTGAATTTCTAAGTTTAGCACACTGAAGATCGTTGTGTTAAAGGTTTAAACATCACGCTAAGAGATATCATAAAATGCACAAAATTGTTCGTCACATAAATTCTATTTAGGATCTGATGATTTATAAACTTTGAAAAATAAAGAAACCTTATTAAATAATAAGATTTGTGCTGTATATATAATAGTCTAAGAACTAATTATAAACATCCGTCGAATATAGGGCGACAGTTAAGAGAGTTGCTTACCAAATCAACATCGACTGTGGCGTAAAATCGTTCGTTGGTCTCGATAATTTAGATCATTTTCAATAATTTTTATAAAAAAAGAAAAAATTTAAACATAAAAGACTAACTAAATGAAAACGACATTAATAATTGTTGCTTAAATCAAAATAATTAAATTTTTCTAACTGTTTACAGAGGAAATTTACAGAGGATTCGCTTAGAAACAAATTGTAAATCAAATCAAGTTAAAAAAGGGAACATGTTCTCTTTAAAAGAGTTATTCTGGCTATCCTAATAATGGCTGATATTTAAAGACACCTTCAGGTCCTATTAGGGGCGGGCAGACACAGCGCACCCTCAAACTTTATTATGTATTTAGAAACGCAATATTATCAGAAAATATAGACCAATTTGTAAACTTGAACTATACCGCATGGTATAGTTAAAATTTATTGAAATTTTAGATTTACTGGAGCACGATTTCTTGCACTTATTAAATCGTATCTAAATAATCGACATTCCTGGAAAACAATTCAATTTGCTGAATCGAAGTTCAGTTAAATTGAGTCTATTATTACAAAGAGTAGAAATCATTTATAAAAAAAGTAATTCCGAAATTTTAAAATCTAGAATTAAAAAACAGGTAAAATCTCAATATAGGCCCTTTAACGTTCTGAATTAGTCAACTAATGCTGTTATTCTGGCACAATACTTTATCGCGTTAGTTCAATTACTTGGTCATAATGATTTAATTTGTGGAACACATAGTTGGGACGTACCTTAAACTCTTGCATAATCGGAATGATACAAGACTGTTTCATTTGTTGACATGACTATTTCCCATTGAAGCATTGAAAATCGGTTAAATACTTCTACGGGCTTGCTTACATGTACGAGCAAGTGAAACGCACACTGTAAACTTTTGAAATGCCATATAAATATGCGTGAAAATTTTTATCCACACGGTACACATAATATCGTCTGAGAACTCAAAATGATAAAGCAGAAAATTAAAAAAAAAGTTATTTCTTGTGAGAAGCCAGCGCACAAGTTGAACATATAAGAAAATTAAAAAAAAAAACGTAAAAAAGATGAACATTCCCATCAACAGGTCGAATTGAAAAGACGACATAAGAATTGTATTTTGTTTCATTATTCTACATACTTTAAGTTAAAGATGCAATTTTTTTTTAAATTTTTTTTTATTTGTGGTTATTTTGTGTACTGCTGTTGTTTGTTGTTGTTATTGTACCGATCGTCACTCGCATATTATTGTGTGTATATTTGAAACCTGTTAACCTTCTCTCTCGCGGGTAGAAATATAATATTTTTTTTTTTTTTTTTGTTTACTTAAGTTAGTTTATTTCTTAAACTTTATTTTTGTCTTGATAATTTTCTTATTTATAATATTTTTTTTGCTTATTTATCTGCTTTTATATATATGTTTGTAAAATGTAATATTAATAAATTTTTGTTTTATGAATTTAAAATATCCGCGGGGGCATATACGATATATTGTATGTATGTGAAGAGGACATTATTGGTGTTTTTATTTTATATAGATGTTGTTGGAAAACTATAAATATCTCTACATACGAACAGAATTACTTTAATCGAGATAAATAAAAAGAGGCAATAACAATTTGCGGTAGAACGTATTAGCAGTTTGTAAAACTTAGTGTTGTTTCGAAATTTAAATTCAATTCAATTCAATTCCGCAATCAAAGCAACTCTGCGATTAGCTTAAAATATAATAATATTCGCTTTCAATAATTTTATTTAAATTAGCCACTGAATGTTAAATAGATTAAGTGGTTTCATGCTGATGGAAGGACCATCTTACATTTAAAGGAAACTAAAGAAACCATTGAAAGAATTTTCTTAAAAACAACAAAAAAAATCAGGTGATTGAAAATTTCAAATCTTTATGTTCTGGTGGGAGAAAATTGGCAATATAGCTATATTTACAGTTTTAATTTAAAAACAATAATCACAGATTGCTGCGTGAGCACACCAACATATAACGGGCGCAATATCAATTGTCCGAAAAATTGAATAAGCAAAGGCTTTCCTTGCAGTTGACTCTGCCATTGTTAAATAACGATCAGAAATGAACTAAGCGAACGTTTCAAATCAGTGTTTTGCGTTTAATTGTGAATGCAAACAAAACTCCTTATTCCCGAAAATTGAAAAATTTGTGTGTGATACGGTGAGAATTCGGCAAAATGTATTTTTAGTCGACGGATTGAAAACAATTTGGAAAGTCGTTGGCTAAGTGTGTGCCATTTTGTTGACAACATTAAACAATAAAATAATTTACTAAACTCAAATATTATTTTGCATGCACTAGAAAGTTTACTTACTAATTTGTTGCTCGAACGAAGCAGTTGTGAGCGACTTCACAGGTGCAAAGAAATAATTTGTGCTATCAATCTACTTATATTAAAAATTGTTTTTTTTCTTATTTGCAAATTTGGTGCACAGTAGTTAAAACTAAAAAAAAAATGTTTTTATAGATTTGCTGTAAAATAAAATTGTTTGGTAAATTTCTAATTTTCTCTGATCAAAGCAAAATTGGAGTTAGTGCTATTTGACTGCTAAAATAATAATGAAAATGAAAAATGAATCAAATCTGCGAAAATCAAACTTTAAACTACACTACATTAACAAGATTCTCCAGCACTAGAATAGATACTATTACCATATAACTTCATGTTACAAATTTTGGTTACATGGAACCACATCCATTTTACCAGCTAGAGCATACCGTATCACTAGGCATCTAGTATCAATATTATTGAAAACGTTGAATCAAAAGTGACCGAATGACGGTAATGCAGTTCGAAAAATTCGTGTTGTAGAACTCGCGAGTGAAACGCACTCTGTACAATAAATGTTATTTTAAATTACGCATCAAATTCCAAGCGGTTTCTTACTGTGGAGTTGTTTTAGGTTTTCAGTGTGTTACATTTCGTTGTATAATTTTTCTTACCATGGAAAATAACTTGTAAGTTGTTAATTTATTACATAAAAAATAAATTGTTTTTTTAAGAAATATAAAATTTATAAACTAAATAAAATTAATTTTTAAAGAAAACGTATGACAAATTTGGTAAAAACGTGATGATGATGAAGGAGCACCCAGATGTCACCAAAAACCCTTGCACAGAGGGTCCAGAGGTAGTTTTAGAGCACTGGCAACACCTAAAACGCAAACTCAACGCGCCATCAATAAAAAGGTGCACGGAATTAAAAATGGTTTGGAGCTTTGGTAGATGCTTTACGGAATAAAACTAAAATTTTTAATTTTAGGTTTGGAGTGATTATAAATCCTTTTTGAGAAAAACCTGGCGAACAATAAGCGAGAGCTCGATAGCACTGGAGGCGGTACAAATAATATAGTTTTATTTATCCGCTAGACGAAGACGTAATACAGCTAGTATCATTAAGGGATGCCGTTGTCGGTCTACCGAATCCAAAGAAGTTCGGAGTTCCCCGAAAGCGGGCAATGTACGAATTGGTTGCCCTTATGTCATCATTAGTTGAAAATGATTTCTAAGTCAAAATTCGAAACATCGACACAAACACTGAAGTGCCGCAAACTAAAGGGCCAAAACAGCTGAAGCTTTTGGAACGGGAAATCAAAATTTGTCGACACTCAAAATCAGCGACGGAAGGAATTGAATTACAGCAAAAAAGGATATATAGGGCAGTTGAAAAACTTAGTGACCGTGAAAAAGAAGCTAATTAAATATTGAAAGACCAGATAGAAGAGATCAAGATAAAAATTCTAAAAATAGAATTAGAAAAATAAACTTATATCAATGTAACAAAAAATTCATAAATTAACCAGAACAACATTTCAATTTTCAAAGTTAACCTTTGAAATGTTGTACTGGTTATTTTTTGAATTTTTTGTTACATTGGTATAAGTTTAAATTTAAATGATAAGAATTTTTATGATAATAGCCAAGAAGGCATTCTGTCAATACCAAAGCTGTGAAGGCAGATTATTTTATAATTTTTATACCGATACTTTATTTATTTATTTATTTACATCATCAACGGGATAAAAAATCCTTTTTTGATTACAATTTTATTTTACAATTTTATAATTTAGTTTTTATTAATTTTTTAAAAGAACATTTAGAAATATTAAAATCAAACACATCAAAACTACAATTAAATTGTCGACAAATCGCCGGGACCGGAGCATTATGTGCGTAATTAGATTTAAATGTCGGCAAATATATAAAATTCCAAATCCGAGTAGGTTTACAGGGCGCATGAATATCAATCTTTGCAAGTAGTTTAGGGAAGTCAATCGAACTGTTAATCAGATCAGCGATGAATGTTGATGCAGCACATCTACGTCTTACAAGCAATGAATCCAAATCAGCAATTCTACAGCGGTCACCGTAGGATGGCAAATTCTTTTTATTCAGCCACATTGGAAGGTTCGGATCAAATGGCAAATTCAATTTATGAAGATAGTAAATAATAAATTGCTTCTGTATTCGTTCAATTCTATCGATATAAATATTGTAAGCAGGATCCCAAATAAGATTAACTTATAAGATTAAAACCAACCATTCTAAAATTTATCATGTGATAATTGACAAGAAGGTAGATTTATATTTTTTTTGGTTATATAAATAAATTAAAAAACTAAAGTAACTTTAAAATTTGGTTTTAATTAAAAGAATAAACCATTAATATAATTAATGTAAATAATGTAGATGCTGGCCTACACCAAGAAGGCAACGACATCAGTTAATCCAAACTCCGATTACACGTTCTGCAATATTACGGGCGGAGCTACGGCTTTTATTAAATCTACTTTTCTGGGCGTTCGTTCCCGCATTTTCATATGGCGTAAAAAGCCATGGCAATAAGAGGTATCAAGCGTCAACTTAAAAAAATTTAACGGTTAGCATAGAAATTCAATGTGTAAGTAACATGCTTACTGAGTATACGTTGGTTCCTATCCCCGTTGTTATAAATGTTTTTAAAATATTGGGCGGCATCGCATATCTTACACTAGATATACCAGATCTAAAACCATATAACTTTAAATTGTATACAGTATAGTTCCATTTTAATTGAAGTATAATAAAGAATATATTCTATGATAGTCAAGTAATACTTTTGTTTCAAAGTAAAAGAATCTTTACTAAAAAGAAAACTATTAAAGAAAAATAGTAAAACCAGTCAAAATGACTGGTACGGTATATCTAGTGTTAAAAATAAATAAATTTTAATACAGAAAAAATTTAAAATAGAGCAATAAATTGTTACTTACTATCATAACATTTAGACTTTAGAATACTTGTAAAATAGATGAGGGTTATTTGCTGGCTTTGCAATTTTGATGTGCATGGCATCTACGCCCATAACTATGTATACCAGGAATTTTACTTTTAGAATAAAAATATCACCTAGCCTCTTTTTTCCAAAATATCCAACACCTCGGATAGCACAATTGAGGCTGTTTGCTGAGCCATTCCCACCAATCAACCCTGGCCAACTTCGTTTTGGTAGCCACCTCCGGCTAAATGCGGAGATAGCCCCCAATTTGAATTCCAGCGTTAACGACGAAGATTTTACCACCTGCGGTGATTTTGTTTTTATTTCGTTTAATACGTACTTAAAGGCTGCCTTATTCAACCGAAAATTTATAATAAATCTGAAAAATAAAATTGCATTATAATTCAATAATGAAAAATTCAAAAAATTTGACAATTAGAATCTGTCTTTGCACGCATTCCGAATCGCTTTTCTGCTTTCGCTTCCCTTAATGGGCGCTACTTCTTCACTTAAATCAAAATGTATGCTTGTGTTATCCATAATATCCAAAAAATCTTTAAATTTTGTTTTAACGTATATTTGTACCTATTTAATATTTCCTTACTAAATAAAAAAAATAAAAAAATGTAAGACAAACACAAATGGAAAAATATTAAATTGAATGTCAAAATTTTGATAACTGAGTGAAATAGCAGATTCACTGCGGATCGGTAATGCAGTTTTCCGTAGGATTATATAATGCAAATAATTTCAAACGCGAATCGAATTTGCCACGCTGTATAATCGACATGATTATTGAATACATCAGTGAACGAATGATGGTAATAGAAAAAATTGGTATTATGGAATTCGCGCGTGAATTGCACCCCATATAAAAAGTGTCAATACAAATCAGCGAAATATATAATATGAATACGGGATAGAACAAAATTTATGGAGAAACTGAAAAAGTATTTAGTGTGTGACAGAGAAAGAAAAAAAATCTTCGTCCTTGTCATTAAATCCGAATTTTCGAATACCAAATTCAAATTTACATGTAGGAGGCGATAAAGCAAAGTAGCCGTCACCTAGAGACGGAAAAAATAAACTTTGCAAATTAAAAACAAGCCAGATACATTAATAGAATAATACATTAAATCCGAATTTTCGAATACCAAATTCAAATTTACATGTAGGAGGCGATAAAGCAAAGTAGCCGTCACCTAGAGACGGAAAAAATAAACTTTGCAAATTAAAAACAAGCCAGATACATTAATAGAATAATACATTTTTTAAGTTTTCAGAAAATGAGTTTAGCGTATTACAAAAAAAATGTGATAAAAACACAATTTGGATTTGTGTAATTTTTATTTAACTCGTTTATAGAAGTGACATGTTCTTAAAATCGTATTAACTTAAAAGTTAAATCGATACAGAAATTTAAATTTTTTAAAGATAAATTTCGTGAATATATTACTTACCATCATTTAAACTAAGTCTTTTATTTCTTTGGCTGGACGCTGTTGTAAATTTACTAGGTAATATGGTTATTGTTGGTGCGACAGACTTGGAAATCAACATAAAATCAATCGTATCACTGCACATCAAGAATCGTGTGTTGAAACTTTTAAGGTTTATTCATTACTGTATCAATGTCCACTTAAATTCAAGCAAGTGGGTAATATGCTAAGGCAGAAGCAGGTCAAAATATAAATAGATTGATTGGTTGAACTACAGAAATGAGTTTTTTGAAAAACGGCTAAGTTACCAAAATTTCATCTCTGGGTGTAAAGTTCATATCGGATCAGATATATATCCAGACAAACTCAAACAAACCCAATTTCAATACAAATACCAAATGTGGCACTATGAAGACAACTAACTTTACCTATTTATTTCACCTATCATATTATGACGAATAGTACCTTCAATACTATAATTTAAATGTTTCAAGAGGTGTACATTTTGTAGAAGTGTCACCACAAATTAACGGTTTTCTACTTAATTAGATATTAAAATCGGTAGATTTTTCTCTATTTTCATAAACATTAAACAATACTCTTGAGATTTGTAAGTTTGAGTAATTTTAATAACCGAATTTGGACAGCCGTTAATTATAGTGGCTGACGTTTTTTTAAATTTCTATTTTTTAGAAACGTAGGCGGCATCAGATCATTTTAATCAATTTTGATAAGCTTCTGAACATCAAATTAAAATTTCTCCATCACGTCTCAGTTTCAAATAATGTTGTTTTAGTCTTTTTGATTCGTCTTATCTTCCTCCCAAAAACCGTCCGTTTTAAGCAATTTTGAGTTTCAATGAAAACCTTGCTTCAGGCAGTAATTACTAATGATGCTACTTGGCTACCTAATGAACAAAAGTTGTCTAAAAGAAAGTAAACCAACGATAAAATGTATACTTCAAAATTGAATTATTATTTTGTGAAATAGAGCTACGTCCTGCTCCATACTGGAGCGTATGTATTATTGGATCTCAAAAATTACTACAGCAGAAGTTATTTAGAACTAAATACAATATATTTTTTTAAACCTTTTTTAATTAAATTTGGAGTTGGAGTTATAATTCTTATTTTTACTATTCAGCGCTCAGCGGTATTAGCATTATACCTTGCATATTGAATTATGTTGTCTTGAACATAACCATGTATTTGTTACGGTAAATGATAAATTGGTAATTATGTATAATCCTCGGTTATATAATCACCAGTATTTTGGTGAAGGTAAATTTATATAATAACCGGTAAATAATTAGAATTACCAATTTATCACTTTGACCGAAACATATTATGTATGTATATTACAATTTTCAAAAAACATACGTTTCATTTGCAAATCATTGGTAACCATGGTAACATATGTATTTAAAACACATCTTGAACACACATCTTTTTACTTGTATTTTGTTGTTGTTGTTTATTTTTCAGGGATGTATTTGAAATTTTAAGGAAGAAATGGTTATAAATTCTTAAATTAGCGTACGAAAACTGGTAGCGCAATGTTTAACTGTTAAAATTTGATATAATTAATTAATTATTTTTAATATAATTAAACATTATCCAATATTTATTCTATTCAATTTAAAAAAAAAATCTGTTTCGAAAAATTTGGAAATGAAATTTGTTCAAGTACGGTACTTATTCGGAAATACTTTTTTAGATAAAGAGGGTTATTTAAAAGAGTAGTAAGACTATAAAATAAAATTTGCTCCATTTTTTTTTGACGTAATCAATGCGATTTTTGGGCGATACCCTATCCATGTAGATGTATCGCTGGTGCAAATAAACATCAATTGGGATTGGTGTATTTTTTTGCCATGGAGACTAATAAAATGTAAGTTTAATTACTTTTTATTTATTTTAACAACTTGTAGTAATTATACACCAAATACAATTAAAATTAAAAATTATTATTAATTATTATTAAGGTTGAAATGGTGAAGAAGCATTCCGACATTGCAAAAAATCTGACAAAAGGAACTCTAAAGATCATTCAAAACTTTTGGAAAAGCATTCGCGACGAAATAAGTTCGCTGGACCACCGATCAAAGAAGTTGCTGAGTGGAAAAAGGTTAAAAGATTTGTATTTTTCAAATAGATGTTTTACTTTTTAATAGGATTTGGAGTAATTTTAAATCCTCCTTAAGGAAAAAATTAAATTAGCCCAGAATAGACATGATCCTCGCCATTCACAATTAACATTCAGTCCTTCGGAGGAAGAAGTCATTGAACTCGTATGATATAAATTTATATGGAACCATTTGAAAGCAGGCCAATTGTGCAATTTACAATGAACTGCTGGTGATCATATGCTTTTCAGAGTTTACCCTTATCATTGCCAACTCAAAACATAAAGAATCATATCCGGCTCTTTAAGATCCTCGGAGTTAGACTCTAAAATATTTACAATTATGATAAATTTATATGCAACCTTTTGGAATTGTTGGTGCTGGGATCGTTATTAGTGTTATTTCTCACTGTTCTCTTGTTAGAATATAAAAAATCATTATAAACAGAAATATAATATAATTAAACTTCTTAGTACATGAGAAAAAAACTAGGATGGTATGAAAAAAAATTAAATTTCATAATATTTTTTTATTTGATATCGTATGGGATGGGATAGTGTTACCTGATGAACATTTTAATTTTTTCTGTGATGAAAACTGGGGTAACTTCACATGCTTTGGTGGTGGAGGTGTTTTTTGGTTCTTTCTTGTTAATATTTGGGACATCATATTTTAATTGAGGTGTGGTGGGCGTATTATTCCGTTTCCTTTTTCCCCTGAGTTTTAACTCTTATCCACTTAGTTTCTCGAGCTAGTTTGCCTTCATCCGTATGATACTCTTCTTGAGTTGTATTGTGGTTAGGAGTAGAATAGAGGTCCTCCGTTGGCTTAAGAGCTTTAACTGCGTTTTCAAGCATCTTCATACGCTCCTGCAACCATGTAATTGTATCATTCTGTTCGTTGTTGAGATGGTTGGCTTCAACTAATGCTTTATTAGCTTTACAAATTTCGTTGTGAAGCTTTTATTCATTTGCAGGACGAGTATTGTTGCTGCTAGCCCCAATGGAGGGACTACCACCTCTTATCGGAGAATACCATATTTCCCCTCTCCTCTGGAAGGAATGTGAAATATTCTTTTCTGTTTGACTCAATTGCGCTTGTTATTCACAAACATGTCTTGGGATTGACCGACCTTCGAAGGTGGTGGATTTACCGGAGTAACAGATGTACCACCAGGGGTATTAGTTTTCATATTTGTTCCGCTCATTGCTAATTTATAGTGTACTAATGTTTCACATCGATGCCCGGGTGTTATCACTTGGAGGATACTGCACACATTTGGTGGTTTCTACATAGTTTTAGCCTTCGAATACAGACCACGAGATACATGGCTATAGTCGGTCAACTTCTAACCTATTGAGACGCACCCAACAACCAGCAAAGAATATGACACAAAAAATTGTCTCTTACGGTTGTATTGGTGAAAACATCCAATAAAAAATGGAAATATGACGTTTAAACCTTTCTTTGTGAAATCATTCTTATTCCAAATGGATTTCAATATGAAGTCGTTATAATATAAATAAATATATTATGTAGAAATATAATAAAATTTTACATTTATAATATAACAACTAATTCACAGCAAATATAATACATAAATGAATTATTATAATGGCGCAAGGTTATTTTTTTTGACTTATTCACTTTGGCCTTTTCAATTTTCTATGTAATTGTAAATCTCAAATAAAATCTGCCAAAAATGTCAGATTTTTTAAAATTATCCCGGATCAAGAAAAAGATCAACATTTACTTTAAAAAAAAAAAAATGACAAGGTATTTAAGGCCAAATTGGTTTGATCCGGGATCAACTGTTTTGATCCTGGATTATTTTTTTTTTACCAAAGAATTTGACAATGGGCGCTTTCAGGTCCGCCAACTGTTGGCAACATGTTGAGAAAAACAAATATGTTGTTTTCTGAATGCGAGCGATTTTTGCAAAACTTCATGGCAATGTGGTATATCGAATGTCAATTTTTCAATCAGTAAAATTTCAAAGCCAACATGTTGCTAGACTAGGGTTACCATATTCAGGTCGATCAAAAAGAGTATTTTGCCAAAAACTGCAGTTTAATTAAGAGTACAAATGAGTACATTTTAAAAACAACCAATTTTACTAAAATAGTGCCCAAATCAAAAATAAAAGTAAATTATTTTAGTTTATAGTGTAAAATTACACTACGCAATAAATGTAGTTCTTTCTCAAATACATACATAGGATAAAAAAAAATAAAATAATACGAAGTAATAAAAAATATAAATAATTTTTGGAACTTCAGGTACTTTCATTTGGCTAATTCATTTTCCATAATCAATATATAAATAATTAAAAATATAGTAATCGAGAAATATTATTCTATAACAAAATCATATTTTGCTTTACTACGCACTTAAGATAAGAGCTTCTGGTTATTCTTGCAATAGTCGTAGAATTGAGAACAAGTAAACTCCCTAAAGTTAAACTGAACCATCCGTAAACTTTTCACTGCATCTATCGATAATCTATTCCGCTCATCTGTCCACTGCGCGTTCATTAAACTAAAAATTCTTTCTGTTGTTCCATTCTGCGATGGTATCGCAAAACAGATGCTGCAAATTTTAAGGAACTTGGTACTATAATTACGATTTTTGAAATATTCAGTCCACTTAACACAGCACAGTTTATTTGCAAAGACCTCATTACCATCAACTTCATCCAAAAAATTGTTCATATTAACGCTTTGATCAAAAAGCAACGAATTATTTATATGTACTCCCTTCTCAGCGAGATAAATAAGCGTTGCTTTAATATCGTTCCATTTCCGCTTTGCGTTCAATGTCATCCACTGAAAATTATTTAGTTCATTCATAGAAGAAGTCCACATTTCCAAATAGGCTATGCCATGCTGGTAAACGTGAACTATTTCACCTTTCAAACAGGAACTTCTGGGATCATGGTGATTTTTTCGAATGATTTCGTTCACTTTGATTGGAATAAACTCACTTGCTACTCTTTCCTTTAAAATGTATACCACTGTTGCCAAAATATCAATAATCTCCATTACCGAATTCCGTTCCCTTTCTATTGCTTCAATTTTTGAGTGGAATACATACATTAATGAATGTGTAAACCAAAGATAGGCCTCATTTAAAGGGTTTTCAAAAAACAGCTTAATTATTACGGGCGTCTGTTTTTGCGATAAGAAATACGGCTTCAACGCTGGATAAATTTGTAAAATTCGGTTTATGGCTGGAAACAAAGCAATTATTTAAAACGTGTGCTGGGCATCCTTCTCCAATTAAATCACGTTTTAAGTCCGCTTTTAATCGATAAAATACATTATTTTCGCCTCGTCTCTCCATTCCACCAAAATTCGTATTGCAGTTGTCCGCGATACATTTTTCCTTTAATCGGCAATTTTCTAAATTGGTACTTACTAATTCACTAATTGTTTCAGATTTTTCATCTGTTACAGAGGTCACATTTATGAGAATATGTTGAATCCCCAGTTCAGAATCAAAATATTGCACTAACAGGGGAAATATTTTAGTGGCGCCATGATTCGACCCATCCGTACAAACACCTACATACGGAATTTTTTGAGAGTCAATTCGTTCCAGTGCTTTATTTAGAGAGTTAGGGGCTAGTACATTGTTTACTATGGCTTCTGTTTTGGTTCTGGCTGATGATATTTTGGCAGCAGTTTCCGAGTCATTGAATAAACGCCTATATAATTTTGTGGAACAGTCACAAGATTTGTAACTTTGATGATGCTTATCCGTATGATATGCTAAAGTGGCTTCCGCCGCCAATATTTTCTTTTCTAATTCATTTTTATGCACAATAAACAGATCAATTTTTTTTGGAGGTACTCACAGATTGTATGCGAGTTTTATGCTTAATAGACGCAAGGTGTTATTCTAGATCCGATTTTCCTTTATTTGCGATACGCACATTTATCCCGCGAACTTCGCAGAAAGCTTCAACATCTAATTTTGTACGTTTAAACATTGGATATTTCGCTTCCAATTCATCGTTAAATTTACATTGCCGACGGGCGATTTTTGGCTAAAATAAAAATACAATATGCTGATGAAGTATTTAGTATATTCTATATACTCGTATATGTAATTATTTAAATACCACAAAGAGATAAAACACACACTTGACACTTGGGATATTCACGTTTAATTAATTTAAATTGAGAAATATGGTATGAGTTGTAGCGTGAAGTTGTTATAAGTTGTTGTAAATTAGAAAAATGTAATAGTTTTATAGCAGTTTGATGTGTTATTTATAGGATGGCATCTAGATTTGAGTACATGTAATACAAATTTTATGAATTTATTTTAAAATTACAAATGAAAACAATAAAGTTATACATTTTTGTTTACATATGAAAAAGAGTACTTTTGATGTAATTACCGGAAAAGAGAGAGTACAGATGTTTTAGGCAGCAAAAGAGTACATGTACTCTTAAAAGAGTACGGTTGGTAACCCTTTCAGGTCTAGCAGCTAGACCTGAAAACGCCCATTAGTTTCTAAAACATACTGGCATTGTGTTTATTTATATTTTTTATTTTATTTATTTATTCACCTAAAAGGTGGTCAGGCGTGAAGTTGCTTGGAGGATTTAAATTGGCACTTTTTGGCAGCTCCGTAACTTGCAGCTTCCACAAGTGCTCGTGTTACCTCGACGTGGTGACCGCTGGTAGCTAGATTGCTGATTCTTTAGCTTCTAGGCGAAACACGGCACTAAAGGAGTCAACCTTAAACAAATCACTGCTAGGTTAACTTGTAACTCGTACCGTGCCGATAATCGACCAGACTGGTGGCCCAGTTTAAAATTAGCTCAGTCGCTTGTAACACTACCGATAGAGTGCTATACGCTATTATCATAAATTTTTACATAGACAGAGGCTTTGGTATGGTCATTTTAAGCCAGCTAGAACTCAGGGTATTGGGGTGGGAATTTCCAAAGCTTGACTATGTCTGTTTAGACCGCAAAGGGAACAGGAAGAAAAACGAAATAAGAAAATTAAGAACGGAAGGTAGAATAACGACTCAGCTTTGCTATAACACTCACCTAACGCACATCATCCCCGAATTATAGCTGTCAGCTTCTCATACTGAAAAGAAAATTACGAGCGAACCGTTTACTTCGATCATCATAAGATATATTTTCCTTATCTTGATCAATCACTATCTATGACCAATATCAAAAGCAGCTTAAATATTCTTTTAATCTTATTGGCTTTTCACAAACTTATTAACAAACTAACTTATTAATAATTTCGGGATTCACTATGTCCAGCAAAATTCAACAAAATACTCAATCAGAATTCTCCCGTGCGTTGTAGTTATCTCAATTTATACCAAAATTATCAACCGTTGATCATTCGATCAAACAAAATAAAATACAAATCAAACAATAGGATAAGCAGGTTGTTTCCCCAACAAAAAAAAAAATAATAATTATAATTAAATCGTCTGTGTATGTGTCATCAAAAAAAAAAAACAATCCGGATTGCACACCGTGTACAACTTGGAGCGGTCGACTAAAGCCGAACGTTACAAATCGTGGGGACGACTCATACACAAGAGATGACTCAAAAAGCCGGGCGAAAAAAAAAACAAATAAGATTTTAAAATCAAATATCAAACTACAAAAGTTGATCAAGTTATGTGCGAATGTCTTTTGTGTGATAGATACCCAAACTTTTCCCTTTATCGACAAGCTACACTTCCAACGGGTTTGATAATACGAGCTTTCAGAAATTTTGCCACCAATTTAGCTGAGTACTTATTTGATGCATCGCTTAAGGAGAAATTTCTAATAAACACTGTTTGCCCAGCGGTAAAACGGTGTTCTCGACTTCTTATGTTGTATCTCTTAACATTTTTTTCATAAGCGGCCTTCAGATGAGCTAACACCGATTTTTGCGCGTAAGTTAATAATTCAGATTTTATCGGTACTTCTAAATTGTTACAACTCAGTTCTTCTAATTCTCTTAATAATCCATAGTTTGAGCCATGTGATACATAATATTGCCCGAAAACAAGAAAATGTGGTTAATAGCCGGTTGAATCATGTACAAAGTTTCGTAAAGCAGACGCAATCTCGCTTAAATGAACATCCCAATTTTGAAGATTTTCCTCAACATAAGCGCGAATTGTGGCCAAGAGAGATCTGTTAGCGCGTTCAGAGCTGTTGGATTGTGGCGAATATTTCGACGTAAACATGTGGTTGATGTTATATTTTCCTAAGAGGTCTCTTAATAGAATTGATTCAAACTTTCTTCCGTTATCGGAAACCAGACTTCCAGGAACACCAAAAACCAAGACAACTTCATGCTCTAAATACTCTACTAAGGCAGAGGCGGATGATTGCCGAATTGCCTTGATTTGAACAATGTGTGTATTTCCCTTCTTTGACCGGGGGTAAGGTCCTAACAAGTCCACATATATGCTTTGCCACGGTCGAAATTCTATGACTTGCTGACCCATCGTAGTACGTAAAATAGAGTTTGAACTTTTGCATGTCTTGCAAGTTGCACAAGAAGATATATGATTTTTAACGTCATAGTGCATACTTCGCTAATAATAATGCCTCTTCAGTCGATCTAATGTCTTAGAGATTTCGATGTGTGCAGATGAAGGAGAATTATGTGCCTGTTTGAGCAAGGATTCTGTAAGCGAATCAGGTACAACCAACTTCCATTCAGGATGCCGAGCATCTGGATACATTATTCCAGGTGAAATGTTGATAAAAACTTTTTCACCTTGTACTTTCAAATCAAGACCTTAGGGATTTTTGTTAATAGACTCAATTAATTTTAGGTAACTGGCATTTTGGAAAGCAGATAAAGATACTATAGACCAATATGTAACGGCGGTATTACGGAATCAGACATATTCTTATCATTGACTAAATCGAGGGCGTTAATTTCGTCAGAATGAACGCGAGATAATGCATCCGGTACTGAATTATTACTCCCTTTGCAATATTCAATATTAAAATTGAAACTTTGGAGCTTCATACTCCAGCCTGCAAGTCTCCCAGAAAGGTCTTTCTGTGACATAAGCCACTTACTGACATAAGCCACTGCTATAATGGTCGGTGATGATGGTAAAGGGAAGTCCCTCGACATAAGTGCGGAACTTTTTAATACTTAATACGGCTGCTAGACACTCAAGCTCAGTTATGGAATAATTACGCTGTGCTGCATTCAGTTTTTGGGACATGTAGGCGATGGGACTCTCTGAACCATCATCACCTTTTTGGAAAAGCACACTCCCAACTCCGGTTGTACTAGCATCACACTGAATGTAGAAGTGCTTAGAAAAATTTGGGTTAACCAAGACTGGAGCTGTTATCAGAGCGGTTTTCAGTGAATCAAATGATGCTTGAGCCTCGTCATTCCATTGGAATTTTTTCCCTTTTTTCAGTAGCTCAGTGAGAGGAGCTGCTAACGTAGAGTAACTACCGATACACCGGCGATACCAGCCAGTCACACCCAAAAAACTTCTTATGTGACACACCGTCTTTGGACGTGGAAATTCCGCAATAGCACGAACTTTATCAGAGTTGACTCTCAAGCAACCATCGCTAACTACATAACCCAAATAATTGAGTTCTTTCAGACAAAACTTGCTTTTCTCGATGTTCATCGTGAGACCAGCCATTTTCAAACGATAAGCAACAACACTTAATAAGGACAGAAGTTCTTCGAAAGAGGAAGAAGTAACCAACAGATCGTCCAGATACACAAAGATGCGGTCGTGCAGATGACTCTATGCATCAGTATGCACATGGTCTGGGGTGCATTACACAACCCAAACGTCATAACTACAAACTGATACAAGGGTCTTCCTGGCACCGCAAAAGCAGTTTTATCCAGTGGTATCAGAAGGCATCCTTGCGATCCAGACTGGATATGAAGCGTGTTTTATCCAGGCGACTTATCAATCCGTCTATCAGAGGAAGCGGGTAGGCATCTTTACGCGTAACAGCATTAAGGTTTCTGGCATCCAAAGAAAGTCTAGCTTTTCCATTTGATTTACGGACCAGGGCCATCGGAGAACACCATGCTGAATTACTTTGTTTTATGACTACCAGGCGGAGCATCCTGTCTAGTTCTTCGTACATTTCGGCTTGAACAGCTGGAGAAACCGATTAGTGTCGCTGTTTTATAGGGGAAGTATCTCCGACTTCTATGGAGTGCGACAAAAGTTGTGTACAACCTAATCCTAATCCATTAAAACTTTTGAACTGCCGAATTACAGAAGCAAATTATTGTTCCTAAACCTTTGTTAAAGAGATTGTATTTGAGTTGCTAACGTCGGGGCTAATAGAGTTAATAGCAAGTGGGCTGACGATTACTAGTTTCAATCCAAACATGTTCCAAAAATCGATATCCAGATATAAGGGCAGTTGTAAACTGGGAACTATAAATATCTTCATCTTTCGTGCCGTGTTGAGATATTTAATAGTGACGTATACATAACCGATTAATCTTTGTTTAGAACCGTTCGCTGTAACAACATGCGATGAAAGGAGTGAACCCGAGCTTTTGTGTTGTTAATGAATTTATCAGAATCTGCACCAAGGATGCTCACAGTAGCTCCACTATCGAGTAATCCTCAAAATGGAACACCGCAAATTTCCACCTCGGCATATGGCCTCTCATCGTAAGTTGTGCTAATAACTGATTCCGATATTGTAGCCCGCAATTAACGTCGATTTTTAAAATATTTTATCGAACGAACCAATCTCCGAGATGTTGAAATTGAATTTGGTTGAACATTTTGCTCCAGTTTGTGTGGGGCAGAATACGATATACTCGTATTTGATGGAGACGGCAGAATATTAACTGAATTCGATAAATTGAATTTTAAGGTTGAATCATATTGAGAAATCTTAATTGAGTATTGGAAGGTTTCTCGGTTGTTTGTATGGCGGAGACTCGATTCAATATTTTGCGGAAATGAGGGCCTCCGGATCTTATTCCCGGATTATAATTTCCCGGAGTACATCTAGCACAATGAGGTTTAAAACATTTGGATATCCACATCCATAACAAAACGTGCGCTGTACTGGCGAGGGACAATCCATGAAAGCATGCCCAATAATTTCACAGTTCCAACATAAAGGATCAGTTGAAAATCTGTTGCGTCTAAATTGATTTGGAGGTAGCTGAGTCTGTGGTAAATTTTTAGTTTTGATGCCTTTGTTTTGACTAGGTAGGAAGCACGTAAAGACGAAATAATCGGGTTCAGAAATCTTTCAGTCGCGCGTTCGTAAGTATTGTCCAAACTCAATTCGTTTACGTTCCGACGTTGTTGCACTCCTTGTTCTGGAATATAATTTAAGCGTCGCCATGAATCCTCTGTAGCTATATATCGACTAACCAATTTTGGAATCGTTGAAAATGATTTCCCAGCAAGTATGAGTTGTAGTCCTGGACGCATATTTTGCATTAAAATATTTTTGAACTCTGCATCGGAAACAGGTGTTTGAAGAGCCATTGTCAGTCCATCATTTCATTGTAAAATTCCACAAAGTTTTCTTTTGGTACTTTCTGTTTTCGCCCGTCTAATTCTCTTCTGATGTCAGTGTCAGTTCGTCTGTCTTTAAAATGGTCAGTTACGGCTCCTCACAGTTGAGTCCAAGTGACTTTTTTGTCTCGTTCCAGATATTGCCAATAAAATTTACGCGCCACTCCTTTTAGCAAAAATCCTAAGTCATGTATAAGACGACCAATGCAGATGTTCAACTCGAAAGATAAATCGTTCGATATTGACTCCAGTTGGTGATCCATCATGTGATCCATTGGAGGACAAATAATTAAATCGTGGTATGTCTACGAACCATTTTGTGTCTATGCCTGGTCCTAGTGGACCGCCACCTATACCTAACCTAATCGAACCTTCACCTACAAATTTTGTATAGGTACAAACTCTATCTTGAGAATGAGCTCTTTACAATAAATTGTTCGTCAAGCGGCTAACACAGTTAACTACCCTTACCTTCCGGAATGAACGGAACATTACCTGAATACGTTGTAATGAGGTAATGTTCTTCCACTTATATTGTTTGCTTTCAATCTTTGAGGTTAGATGTATCAAATTATAATGTGGAAATAATTGAATTAATTTCGAAAAATTAAAAAAATTAAACACATGCGAACCACTTGAAAGTTAAAGCCTAACCTGGAAATATAATATCGATTTACCACAAGGTAGTGAAAAAATAATAAATTTCGAAACTGAAGCAAATTTTGTATGTAAAAAATCAGTTATGTAATGGGTTTTTTAATCTTCTAGCTCCAGTTTTGTTTATCCTATTTTAGAAATAAAACAACGAAAGAATAGGAATAGGCACAACAGATTAATTTAAAAAAATATGTTCGCTGGTTGGAACAACAAAAAATGATCATTTCTTGGTGCGACATTTGACTAAAATGTTATTCATTTTCGGCCATCTTGGTATTCCATACCATTCCATCTTGTGGTTTCTCTCGATAGCCCTGAAGTTAGCTGCATTAATTGAAATATTCTTAATCCTATTTTAAATTTGAATGTTTCGATAATTCTTGGTGTATTTTTCAATTTTTGTTTCTCGTCATATATTAGTTTGAAGTAGTGTGGAACAAACTATAATCAACCCAAATATGAACATTATTAATTTAACATTTAGCTCTTTGGTAACCACGAAGGAACTTTCGAGGAATTTCAACAATTTAAACTTTACCCCAAAAAAAAATTAATGGTATTAATAGTAAACACCTACTTTAGTTGCTTTCCATTAACACATTTGAAGTAACTGAAAGCACTAGTTGACGATATCTTTGAAAAATGTTTTATTTATGTGTTTGCAAGTAGTTACGCAAAACTATCACACAAAATTGCAATCTAAATACCAAATTTTTATCATAGATGGCTTTTCGAAAAAGTTGATCAAAGGGTTAAGGTATTAAATATAATTAATAACCAAACATAAATGAGTTGGTTGCTGACGATTATTAACTAAAAACCGAATAAAAGTATATATTTCAAAAAAAACAACTATTTAGTGAACATTAATGTGCTCCAGGTAAAAATACATTGAAATCATTGATTTAGGTTTTATATTGAGTGTTTTCTCATTTAAGTTATTCGCCTTAAGCGCAGAAGAAATAAACCAGTATTCTGAGAAACAACTTCGAAGCCATTTTCTTCTTTCTTTCAAACGAGCAATGAGCGGAAAAATTATGGAAACTATAGTACTGTGGTGATACACCTGACACTGAGGGAAATCCACCCTCTTCGAAGATTGGCCTCATGGATTCTGGGGGAGACCAACCGTTACTATACTACATAACGACATGTTAGTGAATAAACAAGCTCAATTGAGTGAAATCGAAAAGGATCACATCTCATCTAGAGGAGTCAGAAAGTACCGTGATCTCCAATAAGGGGCAATAATTCCTCCATTAGGGCTAGCAACAACCACACTCGTTCTACAAGCGAACAGGAGCGTTACAAATATTTGTGTAAAGCCAATAATGCTTTAATTGAAGTTAACAATATAAACAAGAAATTTAAATGATAATAGAAGAAAACTGAGTGGATAAGAAAGAGCCAAAGGTCAGAGGAAAAAAAAGGAAACGGAATGGCACACCCTCCCCGCCTCGATTAAAAAGTGATGTTCCTAATATTATCAAGAAACAGCAAAAAAAAACTTCCACCAACACCAATTACTATTGGGGATCAAATTAAAGACTATGATTTTTTCTGAGAGAAAATAAAAGCAATTACTACAGTTGTGAAGTGGGTTTGATAATGTAAAATCTATTGATCAGTATAATCTAAGAATTAATAATCGATGCGTAATTATATTTACAAAAAAAAAAATATTGTCGTAGGTTCTACAGTATCATGGCCCCCTACCTATATAATAATGTTGCCAACAATTGTAAAGTCATCGAATTTAGCGAGTAAGTTTGGAAGGGAATTGAAAGTTTGGTTATTTAATTTTGAACACAGCAAAGATATTGAACAGTTTTTTTAATCTACATAATAAATTGTATGTTTATGGTTTTACTATTTTTTTGGAACACACAAATTTTGGTTTATCATTCTGTATTCGGATTTATCTCGTTTTTCCAAGCTTATCATTTTTTAAAGTGTTATTGTTTAATTATTTTTTCGTATCCTTTTCTTTTAATTTTTACTTTTAGTTTTACCTAATTTCTGTTATTTCAATATGTTTTCTAATTTATTTAAATTTTATTATTTTTATTATGTTGAGCACCTCACGCTCTCATGTTTTTTTTTCAATTAAGTTAATTAGGTATTTGTCGGTGTAGTCAAAACAAGTATTTTTACTTCTGACTGCTCCTATTATTTTTATATAACATAATACGTTACTTGTACCATATATTACTTACTTTAAAGAATTATAATTTTTGTTGTATTATAGTTGGTTAAAAATAAAAATAAATGATAAGTTCAATTCAAAGCTTATGAATGGAATCACCATCAAAATAAATTTGGAATATTATGAAACAGAGAAATGACAAAAACGTTAAATGAAGTAAATAGTGCTTGGCACACGTTTGAAAACAAACAAACCACATATCTAAACAAGGCTAGAAACCTACACTCTACGTGTTAAACAAATAAACAAATAAATAGCTGGATTCCCGCCCGTTTTTGTTGCTTTAGGTGGATGTTATCTCCAAATAAAAAATCCAAAAGTAAATCCCCTAGTCAATTATAACCCTAAAAATACTACTTGATTCAAGAGTGGTTAATTCAAATAAAAAATGTTACGACATTTGTTTAGAAGAACCAAATAGTATGAATTCTACAAGAGTGTGTCGAAAATTGCGATACCTATACTTAAAAAATAAACTAGTGATTTTTGGGGATTTCACCTATCCCTGCCTTGCCTGGCTTACAGCGCGCCTTGAAACATTTGGGATAATCTAAACCAATAGCAAAAATTGTTTAATATAAAATATTCCTCAGTATTGATAGGCAGAATTAAAAGGCTAAAAACATTTGGTAATCTTTCTAATGATTTGGTCGTTAATTGTGCAAACTACAGTATATGTATGTACTGCATAACATATCTGTAGGAGATGATCACCTGATGTTAGGAGAATATTTAAACGATAGAGAAGGAAGTGACGGTCGAATGTTCAAGATACCTGAATTCAAATGTAAAGGAGCAATAAATTATGTAGCGGTTCACCCAATTCACGCTATACATATTCAATCACAATATGTGTCATAGCGTCGCACGTTCCAACACGAATGCGCATTGGGTGTCTCACGTCGTCTGAATGCACTCGACACGAGGAACAAAATACAGGTGATGACGAATACAAAACAAAATAAAAATGATTCCTTTTTTTTTATCTCCATCCTCAGTCTCGTATAAATCTTTGAAATGGCAACACGTTGCTCTATGTGTTAGGCGCTCAACCACATTTTGTCGTCCCAAAAATGATGATGGAACACAATATAAGTCTTGCAATCAAATAAATTAATTTTATATTTATAATAAATTGTTTTTAAAGTAAATAAATTATAAATTTTATAAAGTGTGTGTTGTTTTAATATTATTTAATGCATAGCATTTATAATTCGTTAAGAAGTATGCCCCACATAATTAACCAGAGTAAATGAAATTAGGGTTGCTAAACATAAATTATATTTTTAATCTAGTGCACTAATATATTTATCCATTAATCCAATATTTAAAATATAAATTACAAATTCATATTACAATGAAACAACCATTAGCTAAAAACGCTTAGGATTAATTTTTTTGTGTTTGCCTGAACAGACGGCTGTTACATGGTTACATACATTTTGGAAAATTGATCTAACACGCATAAGCAACTTGTCACGAGCGCGTTCCAAAAATTAATTGAGTCATGAACTGTACTAAAATGTTAAACAATAACATTTGCCGCGAAGCTTAATTTTTGTGTCGCTTTTATAAATTTGTTTAATAAATGCACAAGTTTCCCATTAAAATGAAATAAGCAAAGTAAAATAATTATCTTCAGTCAGTAGGGCCATTGCCATAGATATATAAATATACCAATTTAAAGTGTCTTTTTGTATTTGCGAGGTAGCAACAGTAGTTTTCAATATTTAATTAAATATTTTTAAATGAGTGCAACAATTTGTTATTTTTCATAAATGAGGAAAGTTTATTTAAATATAACCAAGCGCTTACCAAGGTAATTAGCGATTATAAGTTGTTGTGTAAAATATTATTAGATTTATAACGATTATTTTGTAAAATATAATTCGACAACATAACAAACGTTAAATAAAGATATATTTGAAGCATGATCTTGAGTCGTTAATTCCGGATGATGAAATATATTCATGATGTCCATCGGTAGGACCGAAAACAAAAACAAACAAAAATTAATAAATAATAAAATTAAAATAAGTTTTTTATAAATAACAATAGATAATACATACTAACAAAAAATTTCTAATGGATTAAATGGTTCATTGATACATAAAAACGTTGGCTTATGTATGTCCATTCATTAATGTTAGAAATTCAAATATTATGTTATTACTTAGGGCCATGGTTCTTAGGACTTAATAAAGCCTTTGCGTAAATTAGGCAAAAGGTACATGGTTTAGTTTTTGATTAATGTTATTTATATATTTATTGTATTGAATTATTTAATAGTTATAATTAATTATTATTAATGTAAATTTCTGTGCTTTTCACAATCAGGTAAAAAGTAATTAAGGGAGAACGCCACTGTGAGATTTTCAAAAAATCGTTTTTTTGCCTTTAAAAAATCCTATAGCCCTCAATAATATGATACAAATTCGTTTATAGCTAAAAAAATTTTTTGTAGAAGGTTTTCAAGCATTTTCTTGAGAGCTCTTTAAGAGCCAAAAAACGCTGTCGGCAATATAACCCTGTTATTTTTAGTTTCTTTTTCAATTAATTTTATTATGCTTAGAAATTAAGTTACCGACTGAAATAAGTTCTATTTTTGTCCTACAGGTGCGCTGAAAAACAAATGTCCAGCAGCTGAAGCGCATTTTCGGAGTGCGCGTCTGTTTGTGTACATATTTATTGTTTTTTTACGAATAACAGCGACATTGCTACAATGACTTTCAACGACGGTCTACTATCCCTTGCTCAAGTTATACAAACAATAGGTGTGAAAATCGGGCCTAATTGTTATAATTTTCTGCGTTGAAAGTGATGCCAAGAGAATTTCACATGCAGAGTACTCGATGATGGTTGCGGCAAAAGAGGCTCGGAGAGGCAATTTGGCAGCTTCAAAGGCCAGAAATGTAGCGTATATCAACATAGAAGGACAACTGTATGGAGCTGGCATTGCTGATTAGTGGTATGTAAAAAATTTCTAAAGTTATTGAGAAGTTATTGATACCAAAAATAAAACGCGTTTTTCTCGAAACCGTGTTTTGGAAATCTGTTTTGGAAATCGACTTGAAATTTTAACTGTAGTTTCTTAAATAGATTTAAAATCGAAGTACCTGAGTTTTTTTTGGATTTATTAAAAATTAAAAAAGATAGGTATACAACTTTTTATACGAAAGTTATAGTCAAAAAATGAAACTTTTTCTTCAAACTTTTCTCAATTTTTTTTTCGAATTTTTTAATTTTCTCAGGTACTTCGATGCTAAAACTAATATATTTCATGAAAATATTTTATTTTTTGGTCCAGGAACAAATTTAAGACACTTCTACTGCGCGCAGTTGAGCGACTCGAGTCAAAATCGCTTCTACTAAAGCCACTCTTGCGCCACCTTTTCAAATTTTTTTTTACATAAAACAATTTTTTTGTGTTCTTAAATATATGCCAAATATAGCCTAAAAGTTTTTTTTCTCTAAACCCAACCCATTCCTCAAAAAAAAAAAATACCAAACTAAGCACTTGAAAATGGTAGGTCACAGTGGCGTACTCCCTTAAATATTTTTTAAATTCAAAAACACAAACGGTTATTAATTATTTTGGTTAAAGTTGCTAAGATTGGTTGTGTGTACAGTCGAGAGTTTGGTTTGTGTTAAATTTACAAGTATATAGTAAAAATAAAAATGCAAAATTAAATTAATAGTGCTGTGATGAGATACAGTGTATCACAAAAATAAGTATGCACCATGAAGAACGGGAAAGAACCTCAATTTATTTCGAAAATCATGCGTAATTAATTGTGTTTTTTTTACAACAAAAATTTCTGCTTTAAACATTTAATATACATGACGATAACGGTATCCCGTTACCATGTCCTGTTATATTTTGTATAAAACAGAAAAAATCACATCACAAAAGTATGTATGCAGTTCACAAATTTATTAAGTTGAGCATTGTTACAAGTTATTCAGCTGCGCGAAAAACAAGTAATTGTGATTTTTAAATAAATTTAAATAAATTAAATAAATTTCCACGCAAAATTTTTCTAATGGCTCCACGAGGAAAAGAACTTTCGGACGATATTAAAAATTTAATTATAAAATTATACAAAGATGGCAAAAGTCAACGGCAAATTGCAAAAACAATTAATAAAAGCAATGCCACGGTACAAAAAATTATAGAAAAATTTAAAAACGAAGGTAGTACGAAAAATAAGCAAAGAACAGGGCGGCCGAAAATATTCACGGATCAGGAGAGAAGAATTATTACTCGCAAAGTACAGCAGAACCCCAAAAAAAGTGCTACAAAAATTAAATATGAAATTGAAAACGAAACTGGCAAAACATGTAACCCCCAAACCATCCGTCGTGTTTTGTATACTGCTGGTTACCATGGTCGAAACATCCGGAAAAAGCCGTTTGTTAATAAAATTAACAGAACAAAAAGACTCGATTTCGTAAAAGAACACGAAAATAAAAACCAAATCTTTTGGAATTCAGTCATTTTCTCTGATGAGAGCAAATTTAATATATTTGGCTCAGATGGACGTGAAAAAGTGTGGAGAAAGGTAAATGCGGAGCTTGAACCTCAAAATATGACCGCCACAGTAAAGCACGGTGGCGGATCAGTAATGGTGTGGGGGTGTATGGCGGCGAGTGGGGTTGGAAATCTGGTTGTGATTGAAGGGATGATGGATAAAAATGTTTATTTGAACATATTAAAAAACAATTTGAATGATAGTGCATCAAAATTGGAACATTCAGGATCATTTGTCTTCCAACAAGACAATGATCCTAAGCATACGGCACACATTGTAAGAGAGTGGCTTCTCTATAACACACCAAAACAATTAAAAACACCACCCCAATCGCCGGATTTAAATCCAATTGAACACTTATGGGAATTTCTCGAAAGACAAATCAGGAAGCGTGAGATTACAAGCAAAAATACGTTAAAGGCAATACTTCTTGAAGAATGGGAAAAGATTCAACCAACTGTGACTCAGAACCTGGTAAACTCCATGCCTTCAAGGTTGAAAGCCATCAAAAAGGCCAAGGGCTACCCAACAAAATATTAAAAGTTCATTTGAATGCAAAATAAACCTTTTCTAAAATTTTTGTTTCATTGCATACAAACTTTTGTGACATGATTTAAAGACATTTTGAAAATATATCCGTATAGCTAAGAAATGAATTACATTAATTTTTGTTTTTTGTTGTAATCATTACGTTTACATTGTAAATAAATAAAAAATATAATTTTCTGTTATTATTGTTATGATTGACTTATCTTTTTTAACCTTCCAACATAAATAAATCGCTGCATACTTACTTTTGTAATACACTGTAGGCTTCAACAAAACCGTTAAGGGGGAGCTTTATAAGTATAAAGCCCGAAAAAAGTTAGGAAGTTGGGCTATAAGAACAGGTGGCCAAACCTCGTTTGTTATGGACTTAGCGGTGTATGAAGCAATGCAGGAAAGTAATCTCTAAATAAAGATTAGTGCTTATTAATGTATGTTATGTTATGTGTTCATTAAATGTATAGAAATAAAAAGTGGAAAGCAGCTTATCAAGCTCTCGGTGATTGATGGTAAGATCTCCGCCCATACCCGTTGCCACATAACTGGAAAAATGCTGTTCCATCGGGAGATCTGTTAACGGTTCTAAGGCATACAATTTTTCAAAAAAAAACCGTGAACTAAGGAAACCGTTATGGCTCTTTGGCAGTAATATATTTTTCCAATCTGTGTTTTTCGATCTCTGCCTGCTTTAAATTTTTATTTATAATATTCAGTTTTCATTCCCAACAGTGCAAACAATTAAACTTTTTGTTTTTAGCCAGTGAAGATTGAACAACATTTTCAAAATATTTTTCCGTCTTTTGTTGTGTATAAACTATAAACTAACTCCAACAGTCTGATTCTGTCGTTTGGCTACCATTTTCGATTTGATTTTTATTTTGTCGATATTGTGTTTAGAATTTTTTAAAACTGAATGTAATTAAACTTAAATTGTGATTATTATATTAAAGAAGCGTTTAATAGTACAGTGTTCACTTATGGCGCCATTAAAATTCCGTCGTTATAATCGATGGCGTAACATAAAGATTTAGTTAAAATTATATAATTCTCGGCGTTGTACCACCAGTTGTTGTTTAAAGACAAAATAATTTAAAATAAAAGCTTTTTAGTTGCGGTAAATGCCCATTAGATAATTGGCACTTTCATAGTAGACCAAGTATTTGATGACCTTATATAAATCGAAAAAGAAAGGGAACAAATCAATTTTTAGTTTGAATTTCCAACGTTATAAGCGAAATGTTATTATTACTAAGGTTTGGCAACAGGAGCGATCGCGAGTGTCGTGGTTATGCGGGTGAGTAATGGGTGAATACGACACTTTTTAGTTTTTCTACTTCTAGTAGAGGTATTATAACCTCAAAATAATTTTTATTGTGCAAGGGCGTAAACTTGCTTGTTACTTGGGTTAACATTCCCGCGTTTAAGGCACTTTCAACCGCATTTGAAACCGAGCTCATACATATATGTAGTATTATTGTCACATTCGCTAAATTTCAAGAACATATACAATAACTTTATGTTAAAATTCATGTTGAACTACTTTAATAAAAAAAAATTAAAAAAAAAAAAATGAAATTTAACATATGTCTAATCAGTTGCATTCAGGTCATAAGTATGATGGCAACATGTATCATTAAAATATGATACCAATTAGTAAATACAACATGTTGGCGGAACTGAAAGCTCCCATTGTATTGATTTTTACCAATAACAAAAAATAGAGAACAAAAGATTCGAACATTTAAAAAAGATGATATAGCGAGAACAATTTCTATAAAAGACGATTGATTAAAATATAGGACTGTCCTTATAGAGATTATCAGTTTAGTACAGAAAGTTACAAGGTACAACTTTAGTTTTCTCAGAAAACTATATCTTATTTATTCTCAATCGAAATGAGCGAGGTTTGGTTTGAACGAAAAAACCCAAATTTAAAACAGTTTGAGCGGAATTAAAACCGAACGGTTGCGTAGGTCAATATAAAGGGTTCAAGTTTACCTTTTTTTCTAGAAACAGCCCAGAAAGTAAGATGGCTACGTATTAAATGTTTGGTAGTATGCCAACGCAATAAAACGTTTTAAAATTAATTTTCCTATAGCAAAACATATTATTTGAAATATTATCTATGTATGTACACAACTGTAATACAATTATGTTTAGTGTGAAGTTAGGTATGATTCATATTTTGGTTGGTGTCATTATCAACACTTACACAAGCACACACGATAGTTATATCTTAAAGATTTTATTTTAAATAAATGATTTCAAAATGACTGATGTGGAAAACTTTAATTGATCATTGAATATGGTGAAAATGTATTTGCTACAATCCCGCAGAAAGCAAAGGTGTTTTCAATTTTTTTTTTCTTCAATTATGCACGCAGAAGCAACTTCCCAATCAATTTGATGGTCAAAACGAAAGGACCCAACGAGATTTTGATCAAAAGCAAGAACAACAAAATTCCCTTATTCATATAATTTTAAGTGATGAGACTATAATCGTGTCACTTAACTTGAAAATTGATATTCTTGAAGGCGAACTAAGTGATAAGACTGCATCACCACTGCAAGTGACATCTGTCGTATGTCTAAACAAAATTGTCTTGGCGTGACTATTTCTGTGAAAAATGACGTTACATTATTTTGAGAAGTGCAGCTTGGTGGCATATGCCTGTCATTTTAAAAACATTGATTTTTTATTGACGGTACTCACTTACCAGTACTTGCACCAACAGATGAATAAACGTCATTAACGTACAATTAGTAGCAGATATCAATGTAAGACAAATTTTCCTTTTGTTACATGCGGTTTTGGAGGGAAGGAAATAGTTTTTCAAAACTAAGTTTACTCCATCGAAGTGAACATTACATCAAAAATTATAAAGATTTTTTTAAATATATTTCAGAGACCAAAAGTTATTAACATCCTTAATGAGTTGGGTAATTGATATTCTGAAAATGTCACAATGCAGGAAGAATCTTTAACCGCTTACTTAAACTCAGCTTGGATTTAATTAAAAAACTAAAGGCAAATTAAGGAAATAAATGGAAATATTAAAAACAATAAACGTAATGGCCTTACATTGTTAATCAATGTGTTAAAAATATATAGTTAAAAATTAGGTGAAAATAAATAATCGAGGTGAAATATGTTTAATTACCAAAAAATTTTTGTCTTTAACAATGGAAGTTTTAAATTTTCGGAATTACTACTCTAATGTAGTAACATACTCTAATGGGTATGTAATGTATGTGAAAACTGTAACCCAAGTAGTAGGCTTAGACTTTCGAGTCAGTTCAAATTTATTTTTAGTTTTTTTAAATATAAATATTTTAATTAAAATAATTTGTGTACAAAAACCCCAACCCAAGCCGTGATGTCATCTTAACGAGACGAGATTTCTGAGACTCTAAGGTGTATCAGGTGAATAATGCATGGAACCCTCTTGTATACCTTTTGAAGATGGAAAGATCCAAGCCATGGTGTGAAACTTCAGATACAGAATTGCCGGAAGAAGTCTATTGGGTGTACTGTAATTATTTCTTAAATCAACAATTTTGTATTATTATTATACTTTGGCCACTTTTTAAAAATTCTATTGATAATGAGCTGTAGCTCAAAATAGAATTTTCAAATTAATGTAAATAAATAAATAAATAAAATAAATAAATAAATAATACAGTCAGCCCTCTTTCATTTCTCATAATTTGTAAGCGTATTTAATTTGAAACAAATCAAATATAATTCATTCTGTTTTTGAATACATCTACTCGTTCTACCACAATAGAGTTTCCGACATCCGACCATAGTAGAAATTCTACAATTACATTTGGCCCGTTTTCCCTGTTTGTCCAAATATGTGTATCTTATAAAATGTTAAATGCATAGTTCAAATTAAATGGACACGTTGATGGCATACATGGATTAAATAAAGATTTAAAACAACATTTAACACCGAATTAATGAAATATTAGGTTATATTTTTTTAAAAACATCTGTCAAAATTTATATACGGGTCAGTTCGCGTTAAATTTTTATTGTGGTGAAAAAAAAAAATATTTTAAATTTACTGTCAAAATTTAAATTTTTAACGAGTTTTTAACACATTCATTAACAGCCTTAAGGTAAATTAACGAGTTTTTTCTATTTAAAGTGACCAAGTTATTAATTTTACAGATAGTTGTAGTATGTTGCATTCTATATAACATAAGAGGTCCTAACGGAAAGTTTCTCAATAACGCGATCTTCTTGAAAAAGTGTTTGCTTTGGATCCGGCGAAACGATGTTCATTGAATCAGGCGTTGCCCCATTCCTTTATTCAGGATAAAATTTGAACACATTAGCAAAACAAAAAAAAAAAAAAATATTAAGAGATGTTTTTTATTTAAAGAATAAATTACATTAGTACATTACACATTTATAATAAATAATGAAAATAAAACTTGAAAGTAAACTTCGTAAGATCATCAATACCAACTACATTGATCTCTATTTGTGTATGTCCGTATTTCGTAATTTCGTGAATTTGACGTCTCTTCTGATTGGTTTAAATTATTTTCCCTAAATAAGCAAGAAACATCAAAAATAAACACGCTCAGTGCGAGTTTACGACCATTTTCTGAAGAAAAAATTTCAGCAGATTCAATATATTTTAAATGGAAAACAAAAGAATTATGTTCGGAAGGGGAAATTTGTTTACAAAATAGACTATGTCGATTGGTTGCCTGCTGAAAATTTTTCTTCAGAAAATGGTCGTAAACTCGCACTGACAGCCTATTTATTTTCGTAATTTCTTCAGCGTATATAATAGTTATTGCTGGATTTAAAATTTTTTCTGTGATTAATAGGGATTTTTTTAGTAAATTAAATTAATTTATTGTTTATATGTACTTAACTTTACTGTTGATTCCCTTCAGTATTGTTTTATTTGTGTGAAATACAAATTACATGAAAATGAGCTATAGACAATTTTGCCCATTTCGCAAAATTTGCATTCTCATTTATTTCTATTTATTAAAAATCAGTCGATCATATATTTAACATCTAAAATATGTTAAATTTAACTGAGTGTTAAGGAAAAAAACACTACGTGAAATCTATCATTACATGAAACCTATCTTAAATCGTATGAAAATAATTTAATTTTAATAAATAAATCCAAAGCAAAAACTCAAACGACAAAATATCTAACCTAAACGATTACGAATTTTCTATTTATTTGCATTTTTATTTTTGTACTTGATTTTCACAAAACAATTTACCGGCTTAGCTTAGCAGGAAGGCATTTCAATTAAATTTTTAATAGAAATCATTTAATAAATATTTATAATAATCACAACAAAAAATTGTTTCTGCACCTTTTCATACAAAATATATGAACAATATTTAAACATTCAGTTTGATTTTCAAAAAAGCATAGGGAATGTGTTTAATTTTAATCTATGTATAATTTTAAGATTTTGACTCATGCTGAAAAACATTCTTACGAAAATATTTACGCAAATAAGAAGCATGTGAGCGGGTTTTATTTTTGACGTTTCTTGCTTATTTAGGAGAAATAATTTGAACCAATCAGAAGAGATGTCAAATTTATGAGCCCTATAATTCAGAAAAGAAAAAGTCATGTCCAGTAACTCTGGAGGATGAACAAGAACATTCATACCAAACGACGCTATGCCGGAAATGCGCAACACTAATGGATCTCTCGAAGGCAACAGTATGATGAAATACGGCAGCAGGGAGACATGCCGTAGGCTTCTAACGGATAAATTGCCATTAAGAAAACAAATAGTAATCGAACCAAAATAAATTCAACATTTCTTTATTTAGAAAAGAATCACATAAGTATACTCATATCTCTAGTCCTTCCTTTCATAATAAATTTATAAAATATAATTATTTAGCCTCTCTTTGAATTCATAGTTTAGTAGTTGTTGTTGCCTTCTTGGATTTGACCATTGGAGTCCGGTAAATAAACTTTGATTTCTAGAGCTGGGTTCGGAGAAGGGTGAACTACGACGTACAAAGGTAGTGTTTTTTTTCCATACAATTTGTAAGTATATCTGGTTGCATTACCTTTACTATATTATCTGCTTTAACTGTTTACGAGTTACGTCGCTTCGTGGTATTGATTTATGGTTTGTTGCGATTGATGGAGGATTTAAATTATTTGTTTTTAAAAAAAATAATTCCAAAAATTGTCTGTTACTTTTTCTGTTGTCTTGCATTTTTTGAAGCTTATCTAACGTTCTATCTTACATGTTTAAAATATCGTTGGTTCAATCTTGCACTTTAGCACTCTTTCGACGTTTTGGTTGTGTGAATAAATCAGTTTACATTAGGTTGTAGCGGTGGTAAACTGATGGTACAGACGTAGATGTACATAGATGGAACAGCTGCATCACACGTTAAGAAATTAAAAACAAAATAAAAGATATACATTTTAATCTTCTAACAGCGGTACAAATAATTGAAATACTGAATCGCTTTCGATATAATCCCGGTTTCTCATTTTCGTCGTGCCTATTAAGCGGCAGCGAAGTACGGAACATTTATCCTCCTACATAGCTCCTGCATCTCGTTATCGTAAATTGTGCCTGAATTTCTACCGGGGCCACTTTTGGATAAATTTCGTTTTCCTAACGAAAATTTCCGTCTCATAGTTTCAAATTTTATATTAATTTAATTTTCGTCTTCACTCAAAAGCACAACAAATTTGTTTATAAATGTTGCCCGAACTCACCTTAATGGACTCAAACATTTCGTTAACCTAAATAAATAAAAATATTCAAATTAAAATTTAATATTTAAATAAAAAATATTTACATGTAATTCGATGGCAACACCCAATATTCACTTAATTTCAACGTCCGCCACTTTAATAGCCTTTTGTTTTTTTCATCCACCTTCCTAATCCATAATTAAAAAAAAAATTAAATAAATTTAAATTTTGAATTGTGTTATCCGTAAAATATTTTTAATTTAAAACAAATACGGCGCAGGTACATATTCAAATATTTTGACACACAACAAATAAACCGTTGTTTTATATCATAAAAAAGTTTTTTATAGTATCGGGCGAGTGCGAACATTCAAAGAGGATAGACGTGTTTTTTCTATCCTCTTCAAAAATTTAATTTAATTTTATTTTTGTCTTTATTTTTGTTTTATTTATGTAGTGTAGTGTTATCTATATACTTTATATACCTATGTATATACATTTTAATCCTAATTGAATTCAATTTTAGTCTAATAATAATTAAAGTGTAAGTGTAATAATAATTGAAGTGAATTTTTGGAAAATGCAATCCACCGGGATGCATTTATCAGGCAATGTTTTATATTTATAGATAAAGAAATCAAAATTATTAATTTCTTATTTAAGTGCATGATTTTAACTTTAGTGAGATTGTACATGAAATTCAATTTCAATTTAATTACTAAAATCTAATAATCGAATAGAATTAAAATAAACTTTAACTTAAATAGACATACGTCGTTGTTAATTTCACATTTGAGTTTATTTTTACGCATACTTATATGCGTTCTTGTGTATGTGGTTTATATACAATCGACAAAAATATATACTTGAAACATGATATATAACAAAGCCAACAACAGGTTTTGTGCAGCCGTCTCGTTCGCTCTTTGTATAGATTCTCTCAAGAAATGTACTATGTTTATATTGTTGTTGGTGTTTGTCTTGTAATATGCGAACAACAACAGAATAAAGAAATTTTTTGTTGGTTTTGGTATAGTCGTCACAAATATTTTCCCTACCTTAGTAGTATCTGGATATTAGGAATAATATTAGGAAAACACTGAAAATATGATAAGTATCCTGCTACGCACTTGAAAGATGGTAGAAAATATTTACCTTCAATGTGTATTGGTGGTTTAGTATATAAGATTATATTATTTGTACAGGGCCAGCACTGATGTTATACTACGGGCCTGATTCAGTGATGATGCACACAGAATGTAAGAGACATTTAATCGCTTGTGGTTGAAAGTGTTGGTGCGAAAATAGAATAAAAATACTCTCATCTAACCAATCCCAAATTCCCAATTAGTTTTTTTTTCATTATTAACATACCCAATTTACCCTCCACAGTTCGTTTGTTTTGTTTTATCTACAATTTGTATGTTTTTCTCACTCATTTATATAATCTGTCGATCACCGATACTTTCATGTATAAGCGCAAAATAAATTTATAATATTGCTGACAATCGGGCTTGTGGTGCATGTGGTGCACACCTAACTCATTTTTTACGCGGTCTTTTTTACATTGCTTTTAATTGACCACGGTTTTTTTTTACGGTTTAAATGCCGTTATAAGAACCGGTATCATCTGAAATGAGGTTTCACCAATACTTCGTACAATCGAATGGGTTTGAGTCGAATTGGAATCCGTCTTATACAATTCATTGAAAATAGTTTATTTATTTATGATTAATAATTTTTTTTTACAGGGTATTTCAAACTTCATCAAATTGATTTTAAATTAATTTAATTTAATATTATAAAATTATAAATTAACTAAATATATAAATAAAATTCTAATTTGGAAATGATGATTTGAGTTGAGTTAAGATTTGGTTTTCAACACATAATGATGTGTTCATTTATGTGTGCATAATTTAGTGGCAGGGTAATATGTACGAGAAATGAGATAAAGTTTTATGGATATACCTATTTAGATTTATTTAAGAGTATATTTAGGTATGATTTATTTTTTACAGGGTATTATAAGCTACATTAAATTATATTTAATTGAGTTTTATTAATATTATAAGTTTATAAATTAACTAAGTTAGATAATTAAATACTAATTTTGAAATATTAATTTTAAGTTGAGTTGTGATTTGGTTTGCAACACATAATGACGTATTTATTTATGCATGCCAAATTTGGATTAAACAAATGTGAACAACGTGGAACTAGATAAAGGCAAATTGTGATGCTAAATGTTTTGAACTTAATTGATTAATTAAATTAATGGATTTATTTGAGTTTAGGTTGCAGTTTTCACATACAAACGTCAATTTTACTGATATGGTACACAGATAAAATTTGTAAGAAAATAATGTTTAAGGTTCCTTTCACTGTTTTATTATTTTACTTACTTTGCATGCTTGATTTTGCAGGGTAATATGTCTATAAACGGAGTTGAAGTTTTGTGGAGTAGATAAGTAATAAATTTCGTATATATTGATTTTTGTTTATCTTAATTATGTCAACAAAATTATGTAGCTGTTATAAATTATTCTTATATAAAATTGTTAGATCGTCTCCGTGCTACAGAAATACTGGTGAATTCTCGCTCAGCATCCAGAAACTCCAAGTTTCCAGCTGTTATGTAGCGTATAAATTCTATTGTCTGGTGATAACTATTTTATTTTATATATCACTAACTAATTTATTTAAGTTAAATTCGATTAATTAAGTTGTAGGGATATGGTATAACGGTGATAATTTAATTTAGGTTCTGGAGATACCTGGGAAATTCTATTTGAGCTTTATTTGTAAGTGCCCTGTATACATGTAGAGCTTAACTAAATTATTGGTATTCTAGACTTTTTGCGGCATAACATAATCAATTTTTAAATGATATTATATAATTTTATAAATAATTAACTTCAACCTTATTATTAATTTCCTTTTTTCTAGATCTGTAGGAAATTGCTGATTAGTTTAAGTTAATTTTATGGTTAAATATATATTTTTAACTTTTAACTTTTATTGTTAAGATGTAGGATAAACACGATGAGAACCATTGGTTTACCGTTGTGGTGTTTTCTGTTTGAAATTATTAGTTTTATTATATTATTATATTAATATTATTAATATTTTTAAAAAATTTATTTATTTGTTATATGGGAATTAATTTATAATTTATTTCAGAGAATTTTTGTGTTGTCTTGTGCTGATAATTTTTATCAATTTTTATAAATATTACTGAATAATCATACTAACTGTCGGCTATACCTGGATGTTTATAACCGGGCTGTTTCTATCACTACTAATTATCATATCCTATCCTTAGATTTTGCTGTGTGTGAAAGGAACATGGTGTTACCCGGCCAGGGTTGGACATGGAGTTGCCACATTTATGTATTGTCGGAGGTGGTTGTGCTTTCTTTGTTGTAATGGTGCTTCGATGTTCTCAATGGAAAGCATTCACCTGTGTCATAAAGTTGCTGTCATAAATCAATTCCTCTAGAATTTTTAGCCTTGAATTGGGAAGTCTCCATATTTGTTTTTATAAAATGTTAATTTTTTTTGTAATGTGTAATATTTTCTGTTTTATCCATTAATATATTTTAATTAATTTAGTTTTAAAATACTTAAAGAGATCTCTTTTCCAATTTACTAATAAATGATCCAATTTTCAGAATAACCATAGTTCTAGAATTAATCATTATTAGAGGGATCAAAATTAATCCCGAATTTCAAATTTAAATTTTATTTTGAATCAACCCTCCAGGATTAACAAGTAGTGAATAAGCTGTTGTTTAGAAATTATGTTGTCCTGTGCTAACTATTTTTACTATATAATTACTAACAATTTACTCTTATCCTTCGGCTGGGGATGGATAAATGGGTGTACGATGTGTGCTCGGGAATATTGAAGATCCTGTTATAATAATTATTCATTTAAGTAATAAAATTTGTTATTATGATGTTTATTAATTAAATTTAATTTTCAGAGTTGTCTGAGAATTTGTATGTTAATTTTATTTGTTGGTTCTTAATATACTTATAGTACCTAACTGAATTATTGAATTATTAATAAATCTAGGTATTGGGCTGCTGTAATATTATCATTTAAATCATTTTATATAAATTTTATAAAATAATTGAATTCATAATTATATATTTTCTTTTCTGGATCGGTAGGAAATTGATGATTAGTTTTAAGTAAAATTTTATGTTTAAACGGTTTAATGTTTATGTTAATTCTTGTTGCAGTAAGTAGTAATTTTTAATTGGATATAAAAGGACCATTAATAAGGAAATAAGCGCTGTTATTTGAACTTTTTATTAATTATTTTATCAGGGTATTAATGAAAGATGGACAAGGATTAAATTACAAAATTAATAATGTTTTAAGCCCTGTTTTAGATTTCAGATTTAGGGAGTCCTGAGTATCCGGCCCTGGATTCCAGAGAAATGATCATCTAATAATGTAGTTAGATTGTGCTGTCTTGTGCTAACCTATTTATTATATATTGCACTAATAATTTACTAACTATCGATCGCTTTGGTGTCTGTAACCGGGTCGAGTCTGTCCCTACTAATAATCCTATCCAATCCTTCGGTTTTGTTATATGTAAAAAAGGTGTACGATGGCTGCCTGGCCAGAGGTGGATATCACACTATTAGACTTATGTGGTTATCGATTAAGCGCCTTCCTTTACTGGGTGAATATTGTTATGTTTGGCTTGATGAAAAGCTGAGTATGATAGTACATATTTCCTTGGTGAGGGAGAGTTATGGTGTCGTGTTGTAATATGGGTATAGTGGTGTGGTATTAGACTTATGTGGTTATCGATGAGGCGCCTTCCTTTACTGGGTGAATATTGTTATGTTTGGCTTCATGAAAAGCTGAGTATGATGGTACATATTTCCTTGGTGAGGGAGAGTTATGGTGTCGTGTTGTAACATGGGTATAGTGGTGTGGTATTCGCATTTATAATACGGGAGACTTGCTTAATGCTTGATCGTACATTCAAATCAATCAATCAATTACAATTTGTGTTAAATGAGTAGATAACGCTACCAGTAAAATTACAGATTACAGATCTGTAGTGGGAATACTGCAAGCATAGGTTTTATTCCTCCATTAGATGGCTTAAAAATTACAATAAATTGATTTTTATACTTGCGCTTGAATTCTAAAGTGAGAAATGCATTAATTTCAGTGCATTAAAATCAGTGCAACTGTCGGCACTGAACTGATATTTTAATCATTTTATGATACAAAAATGTGAATATATCACAATTATCAACAGTTGTTGCAGCACTTTATCAACGGTTGTTTCAAAACTTAAATATATAGATTTTTGTAGTTGTTCATAGTAAAGCCAGAAAATATTAGAAATTTTTTAAATGACTGGAAATGATGAGGTGTACAACTAACAGTGTAGCTACGCCCCTTACATTACCGGCCAGGTTTTAATACTAAACCGTATGACCCGGTCAGTGGTTTGGTGATTCATCTAATGTCTGGCTAGGATGATGCATGGTACTTGTATGACCTGTGTTATAAAGTTTATTGTTACACTAAAGTTTTAAAGAGTATCTGTACGTGTTTTATGGTCTGAGTTGTAAAGTTTATTAACCTTAAATAAATAAATAATTAACAAAAAATTAAACAAATAAATTTGACTTTGTAACAAAATCCCTACAAGGGGTTTCCGTTAACAGACATAAAAATAGAGGTCTGGTGCGGTATAGTAGCTCACGGTGCGGCGGGGGATTTTCCAGACGTATTCCCATGCTTGAATAACCGCATGAGGAATAAAAATGGGAGAGGAAACGGGAAATCAAAATTATTTTTGCCACGGCCTCAGCGGCCAAGAAAATCATAAACCGGGAGTGGTCGTTCCGGAGTGACAGCGTCAATTCTAAGCGATCAACGCTGTAACTGCCACCTGGGCCTCCCCTCATCGGCCCGCCTACCGGGATGCTGTCTCCTAGTCTACTGACTCTACGTTAAAATTTTATTATCACTATTGACAGTTTGAGCACAAAAAAAATAACACCAAAAAAAAATGTATCGCAAAAATTTTAATCGTTAAGGAAATCAGTCGATAAGAATAAAATTTTAAGAATACAAAAAAAATCAGCAAGTGCAAGTTTTAAGTTACGTTAACTAAAGAATTTACAGTTTGCTCGAGTTATGTAGCATACCTTTAACGGTCTGTCCGACCACACACCAACCAGCGCCGGCGCAGTATCTCCCTCAAAAATGGTTTCCTTGCCCCCACGGGCGGGAATACTGCCACAATATCACGAACACAACTTTTACTGTAAGGTTGAACGGTATTTTTGTGAATCACTGTCCTTAACACCAGTACATCAAGCGATAAACGGACCGTGATAGGCCCGCTGTTCGACTCACAAAATAACGGGTAACAAAAGTTTTCAATAAGCTTTGTGGATTTTTTTTTCTTTGGTTACAATTTATCCACACAATAAGATTGATTCTAATTTGAATATTTATTTTTACTTATATATACATATTGTTTGTATACCACTTTACCAATTTAACACTCCATTTTTTTTTTTCATTTACAAGTGCGAACACAAAAGTCACTTCCAATAGCGATTTCTCAGTGTGGTCATTCCATTTTGATTTCTTACTATTTAAATCATTTAGTGAAGCAGCTAACGACGCGAAATTTTTTATAAAACGACGATACCACCCACATAAACCCAAAAAGCTACGAATTTGTTTTGTAGTTCGCGGTCTTGGAAATTCACTAGTAGCTCGACATTTATCAGGGTTGGTGCGAAGGCAACTATCACCCACTAAATAACCAAAATGCTTAACTTCTTTTAAAGCGAACTGACTTTTATTTAAATTAATTGTTAACCCAGCATTACAAAGTAAAGTTGCAACCAATTCCAATAGTTCAAGGTGTTCAACAAAAGTAGACGAAGTAACTAACAGATCGTTAAGATAGACAAAGACGTTATCATGCAATTGGTACGGTATCACGTGGTGCATAAGTCGGCACAGTGTTTGGGGAGCATTCCACAACCCAAAGGGCACCTTGAAGTGATACAAAGGACGACCAGGAACCGTAAACGCCGTCTTATCGCGGGATTGTGGGTCGAGAGGTCAAAAGATATCTTTCAAATCAATCGCGGAGATATACCGCGGTGTTTGATCCAAACGACCCAAGAATCCGTTGATAAGGGGAAGCGGATACGCATCCCTGACCGTCACCCTGTTCACCTCACAAGCATCCAAACAAAGTCGCACAAGACCATCCTTTTTATGCACCAACGTGACAGAAGAACACCAAGAACTATGGCTTCCCTCAATGACATCCATTGATAGCATCCGATCGAGCTCAACGTACATCAGTTTTTGTTTAGCAGGCGACACTGAGTAAAACCGTTGCTTAACAGGAATAACCGACATTAATCACATGGGATAATAATGTGGTTCGTCCAAGACCTAGTTTTGCACTTGATGGGAATTTACTGACTACTATAGAGAGTTTATTGCAATCTTCTCGTGCCAGAGTATGAAATTTAGGATCGGAATTTAGATCTGCGGAGTCAGTTATTTCACTCAACGCAGAGACATTTAATGTGACACCAAACTGATTCCAAAAATCAATTCTCAGGTATAATGGTTATTCCAAGGAAGACACCAAATATGACCAAAGTTATTGAGTTCGGGAATTACATTGCACCAGAGCATAAATATAACCGATAACATTTTGAGCTTGTCCACTGGCAGTATGAATAGCAGAAGGGAATTTATGAATTTTAATATTGTTGTCGGTCCAAAAACTTCTCCGAATCACAACCTAAAACACTTACACTCGCTCCACTATCTAACAGCCCTCGGTGTGGCACATCATTAACCAGGACATCGGCATAAGGCCGTTTGTCACTGGTTTCAGAACCAAGTATTGAAGAGACAATGAAAGATCGCATGATCCGACGTTCCTCCTAATATTTTTTGAACGTAGCAAATGAGTTGGATTGAAGTTTTTTAAAGTGTTGACGACAGAATTAATGGATTTACTAAATGAAGATTCATTATCAGAAGAAAAAGGTGAATGAATGGAATTTATCAACGATGAAGAGGATTTTACTTGACATTCGGGAATAGAAACGGGCAAGCAGGATTCCGAAACCATTAGGTTGGAATCAGAAGAACCAGATCCAGTAGAGATTTCGGAGTCAAAAGGCTCAACGAGAACTTTATCTGGCTCGTCTGATTCTTTCCACCTGGAGTCGGTCACCGCAGAAGATTTGGATTGGTATTGAGGGCTGTAATTGTCTGTGACCCATGTATCCCCAGTCTCCTTGAGCCACTCATCTGGTTTCCCGAGCTCGGAGCATAATGGTTATTATAAGTTGGTAGGTTCAACATCATTGGTACAGTCAAAACGAAGTTCACTAATGACTCGACGAGGGTACATTGAAAAATCTGGTATTGATCGGAGTCTTTTCAAGGAGTCTTCCCATGCCATGCAACTTTTAATGAGTTCATTTACGTGTTTAAAATATCGATCAGTTAGATGATACTGAAGAACAGGCTTCATATTATGCATCAAAAATTAAATAAACTCATCCTCACTATATGGAGTGTGAGACTGCAGGACTAGACTCCACATATGGTGGTAATAACCCATGAAATTCTCATTCGGCTGTGGTTTACATGGCTCAACCATTCTCCTAATTTCGTAGGAGGTCCGCCTGTCCGGCGCTCGTGAAAAGCATTTCGTAAATTATTCCAGGTAGCTGAATTGTTATATCGTCTATACGTCCAATACCACTCCAGTGCCACATCCTCCAAAACAAGATATAGATCCAGTAGCACCGAATCAAATGGGATGTTATTGGATTTCACCACCGAATCTTATTGGAACAGAAACATATCAACTGTTATACCGGTTGGTGATCCATTATAGCTGATACCACAGCGATATAATGAAGGTCTTTTGATATCAACATTAGAAGAAATATAAGGATTATAATTTTGTGGTGGAGTCATATTTAATGTACTGGGTATTTCTATTTTGATTAACCTGCTCAGGAGATGAACGCTCGTTAGAAACAGGCAACATGTTATTATCATTTAGGGTCTTAGCTGGCTGGAGGGCGGCACGCGCCTTAACTTGTTCAGTTAACATTTGCACCTGTGCCAGCAAAGATTTTAACACCTCCTCGTAGTTTACCGCGTCGGAATCAGCATCACTAAATTGATTGATACCATCCATTTTATAACAATTTACTATTTAAAAAACATGTTTAATTGAAACTATTAAAATTGCTAAACTACCTAATCCAACACCCAACATAATTGTATGCAAACTAAAAATTTAAAATGTTATACTTAATAAGAAGCACAACGCTAAAACAAATAATTAAAAAAAAAAAAAATTAAATATGTGGGCGGTATCTGGTATTTAAAAAAATGGCTTTCCGAAATTACGAAAAATTAATCAAAAAAAAAAAATTTTTAATAAAAGAAAAATTATTTAGATTATAAATAAATTGGAAAAAATTTAAAGTCACACTGTGAACTAAGTATCTAAAGCAAAAAAAAAATTAATTTACCAAAACCAAAAAAAAATTAAATGAATTAACTACACAAAATTAAATTAATTCTTAAACCAAAAAACATTAAATTAATTAATCAAACCAAAAATGAAATTAACTAATTAAACAGAAAAATTAAATTAATTAATTAAACAAAAAAAAATTAAATTAGAACCCCAACAGACATCCACAAGCCGAGGAGTGTGAGGAGCTACGAGAATAATATTACTGTCCTAAGGATTCACTCGCATCAACGGTTGACTACCGCTCGACTCAAACACTGATCTAACAACCGCGCTTGTTCGATTATCCCAAGATGATTGACTTGAGTTCATTTAATTTAAATACTATCGAAAAAAATGTATCAAAAAAATTCCTACAAAAAAAGAAAATGAAAAATGTAATAAATCGATATATAAATACAAATATAAAGCAATGCTTTAGCTGCTCCACTAAACTGCGATAATTAAAGAAAAGAAATAATTCACAACCAATGAAATAATGCGTGAAAAAAAGAAATAAGTAATAGAAAAGCTGATCGAACGACGCGAGACTTAACCATGTGTTGGGCCGGTTGTAAGATAATCATAAATAATAATAAAAAAATTGGTTGGTCTCCTCCCCCGTTGGCCTCACAATCGCACTCTCAGAGCTCCACCATGAGACGCGGGATACTGCTAAAAAAAAATAATAATACCGCTGAGGTCCTAATAGTTTTAATTAAATAAGATAAAATATAAGAAAATTACTGAAAGAAAATTGAACTAATGATGTGCCATTGACCACCAAGACCAAGAACTGTTCAATCGACAACACTGTAACAGAATGGATAGCGGACTATCGATCCTGTTGCAGAAATTATTCACGCAGAGGCTCGAGTGCGGTCATCTGAGGCCGGCTAAAGCTCAGGGTACCGGAGTGGGGTTTCCCCGAGCATACGCGAAACTTGTTAGACCGCATAGAATGAAAAAAAAAGGCAAAAACAATAACAAAAGGAAATGAACGAGACTCAAAGCAAGGACCAACTTACCAACGGCGACTGTGATTCACACTCCTACCACATCCTACAACCAAGTTATTAGGCACTCATCGTCCTCATCGACTCCTTGAGTTTAGAAACCAGAAAAAAAGAAGAAAAAAAAACATGAAATGAGCAAAAGGCTTAGCTAAAGAAAAGAAAAACCCACGAGAATACCGAAAAAAGGAACGAAGAGAGAGAGAGAGAGAGAGAGAGCTGTAAACAAATGTTATTATTTAAAAAAAAACCGAAACCTATTAAAAATACACCAATACCTCAGCTTGCTCTGTTTCGTTTTGCGATGTTTCAGTCTGCGTTCATATTGATTTAAAAAAAAAAACTCACTTTGCGTTTTATTTTTACTCCATTTGCGTTTTTTGGTAAAAAAAAGTAAAGCAAAGGAAAATACAGATAAATCGGTAATTCCCCTTTAAATTATATGTATGTATGTATTACTCTGTGTAGAATTTGTCATAATGTCATTTTATATTTGTTTGTTTTAGCAAACGTTAGTATCCATATGTTTAAAGAAATTTAACGTTTAATTAAATTTGTGTGTACATACGTACGTTTAATTAAGTGCATTGTTATAGTTTTTAGTTAGTTTGATAAACTTTTCGAGTGTAAGGTAAAGGTATGTATGTACTTTTGTATTTCTGAGAATTAGATTATTAGCCGCTAGTGATATTTAAATTAATTCTGCATTATTTTATCCCCAAAAAATAGAATTTCCATTTTGAAAAGGTAAAAATAATGGGTAAGCCTAAGAAAACTGAAATTTCAATTTGTGGAATAAAAAAAAAAAAAATTACTATCGAAATGAAATTAGATGTTCTTAAACGATATTATAAAGGAGAAAAGTTGGCTTTCATAGGAAAAACTCTAAATTTAACCCCATCGACTGTGCGAACCATATGTGAACGAGACGCTGAAAAAATTAAAGCTGCTGCGAATGCCTCATCAAGTTCTGGTTGTAAAATATTGACTCGAATCAGAAATCCTTTGTTAATGAATATGGAATTATTACTTACCAATTGGATTGAAATTCAAACTCAACGAAAAATGCCTTTAAATCAAAATATTCTACAAGCAAAAGCCAAAAGTTTATACCAAGACTTGGCTAAAAAATTACCGGGTAGTGAAAACGTTTCAACGAGTGATGTGTCTAACTTCGAAATCTTCGAGGCAAGTCGAAGATGGTTTCAACGGTTCAAAGCCCGGGCAAACCTTTACAACATTTCCTTGAAAGGGGAATCTGGTAGCGCAGATTTTGTTGGTGCCGAGCGCTTTAAGAACGAATTAAAAGTTTTAATATCGGACGGAGGTTCCATCGCCAAGCAGGTGTTCAACGTTGACGAAACCGGCTTGTTCTGGAAGCGGCTGCCAACTAGGACTTTTATTTCAAAGGCTAAAAAATCGGCTCAAGGCTATAAAGCTTGTAAAGAACGGCTTACCTTACTACTTGGGGGTAATGCACATGGAGATTTTAAATTCAAGCCTCTGTTGATATATCATTCGGAAAATCCGAGGGCATTGAAAAATATTTCGAAACATAATCTCTTCGGTTTATTGGCGAGCGAATAAAAAAGCGTGGATGATGGCGACTTTATTCGACGATTGGGCTAAAAACTGTTGTATTCCAGAGATAGAGAAGTATTGCACGAAGAAAAACATAAATTTTAAAGCCTTAGTACTGCTCGATAATTCTCCCGGCCATCCCATTTACATCAATGAATTATCAGACAAAGTGAAATTCGTATTTATGCCACCGAATACAACCTCCTTAATACAACCCATGGATCAAGGGGTTATTTCCACATTCAAAAGTTATTAATTAAGGCGAACATTCAAACAACTGCTTGATATAACCGATTCAGATGATAATGTGACAATGAAGGCGTTTTGGAAAAGCTACAACGTCGCAAATGCTGTCGAAAATACAGCCTCTTCTTGGGATGAGTAAAGTCGTCGTGTATGAATGGCGTTTGGAAAACGTAATGGCCAGAGTGTCGGAATGAAAGTGTGCTAGGAACGGATATTGAAATAGACGAAAGTTACGATGTTTGTCAGGATGTGGCTGAACTGGCTTCTGCTGCAAATTTCGAAGGCATGGAAAATTTAGACATCGAAGAAATAATTTTCGGCGCCGAAGAAATGTCTAATGAAAATTTAATTGAACTGTCAGAAATGGCAATGGTCGTAAATGAAGATGAAGAGAAAGATAACGTATAGGTAGTTGCAGAGGAACAGCTGCCAATTTCAAAAAAAAAATCATCAATAGAGCTATTGAAATTTTTGCTGTGGTGGATGACAATCTTGCCGAATTTTCTAAATTTCGCAGAGAAATTTCTATTAATCTCCAAAGATATGAAGAAATGTACCTTCATAATAAGTCAGTTCCAGTTCAAACTACACTAGAACAATACTTTTCTCCAAGTACGAGCCAAAATAACAAATAAATGTATCTAAAATTTATGTAGTTTTAAGATATGTGATTTATTTGAACTAATTAATAAAATAAATTTGAATTAAAGATATAGTATTGTTCACTTATACAACATAATTAAACTTTATTTTGTATTTTATTGAAAATAATGAAAAAAATTCGTATTTTTAGCAATTTATATACATGTTTTGCTTAAATTCAGAACCGATCTTTGTATTTTTCATATATTTATATGAAAAAGTTTGTTTCGATTTGCGTCGTTTCACTTTGCATGCAATTTTTCCAGAACCAAACACGGACGCAAACCGAGGTATTGGTGTATATGCATGCCATTTAACTATGCGTGTGAGAAAAGAAAAATATTTACATATGTATATTGATTTTGACTGCTCAGAATTTTAATGAATGAAATTTAATAAAAAAAATAAGCTAACTTCAAAGCAATAAATTGAAAAGCCATATCGTTAAGCAATAACAAAAAAATTTTTAAATCTAAAAAGCAAAAGCAAAAAAAATCCTGGAACTGTAAATTTACACTTACATATTAAGTTAAAAAAAAATTACCAAAAATTCAACAAATAAAAAAAATTAAATAATAATAAAAAAAAAACGAACGGTTCTTTTCACCCGGCTGCCACAATTTCCGCAATCCACATCAGCAATTCACCGCAATCAATTCACGCCAATAATCAACTCACTACAAATACAGCAAAATATTCAGTAGCGGCGTTTAATACTTTTATTTCACCGTAGTTCGCCAAACGTTAATGAATAACACAGCATCAGAATAGCAAAATAAAACCGCAATTAGCGAACAACTACATTTGCCCCGCACTGCATTCATTACCACGTATACAAACAGTAATAATAAACCGTCAGATCACGGGTTTGATATACCGTAAATCTGCCACACGCAGTAACCAGTATCCAAAGCGTCAAAACGGCAATCAGCGGAACAACCGTATTGCTCAGCCCTCAATTCACTAGGATTGCACAGAATGATAGTTTATACTTTCAATTCACTACTTCGCTTTTAGCAACCACTTTAATAAATGTTTTAATGTCTGTTTTGTTGGTTTTTTCATGCACTCAAAAAAAATCAAACTTATAGAAATGTAAAATTATTATTTCTTTATTTTCTTTGTATTTTTTTTTTTTTTTTTTTTTTTGTATAAACATTATAATTTTGATCACCATTTTTTTCAAATAAATTTTCTTTTCTTTATTTATTTATGGCTCTTAAAAAAAATACAAAATGACTAACAAATTTCGCAAATTGTAAAAAATACACAAAATTCAAATTCTAAACAATGCCAAAACTTTACGCAGAATTATAAAAAAAAATCAATTATATTTTTCGTTTCTGCACGCTTATCATTTCACTCATGAGATCAAAACCTCGATTGATCCAAAAAAAAAAATCACCTCCGGATACCAATTTTGTTAATTGTTATTTTTTTTTCTTATGTTCATTTGTTATCAATCTTTCCCCTCTCTCTTCGTTCAATTGCACTACCAACAGCCACATACAAAAAGAAATTCAGGACAGTGCAACCTTTTTCGCCGCTGTTCTCGATGCGCGGGCTGACGCAAAGAAGCGCTAAACACACGTAGGGAAAATCCCAAACCGCCGGAGACGATGAGGAAGAAACGATGAAATTTCGCGGTTCGGCAATAAAATAATTATAATAATGTGAGGTTGAAACTTTTCTAACGATTGTAACACCAAATGTTACAAACACATTATCAGAAACAACGAGTTCGCGATCCTAATGCTCATGACACATGGAACCGACATGACAAACGATCCAGCGAGGTCGAATGTCTCAAAGTCAGAACAAGCTTGGATCGCTCCCCATGAAGGTAGTTGGAAGAAAATAAATTTAATTAGAAAAAAATGTAGTAACTTACTGAAGGGCTCGAAGATCTGCAAATAAAAATAAAAAATTGAAAAAAGCTAAACCCAGAACAAAGCAAGAATGAGTCAAACCACAATCTAACGCCACATGGCGGAAATGGTAGACCCACTCAACCGATGAACTGAGAATAGGGATCAACACACACAACTGTATGTAATCAAAACAGCTTACGCCGGTTACAATACAGAAGTGGGTGTCAACCGGACAAGGGAACATTGATGCGAGCATCCGTACAAGCTCAAACAACGCAACCGTTGGACTTTGCACGCGATGCTCACAACAAGTTAGAAAAACTGAAATATTAAAAAGACGAAAAAAATGAGACGAGAATAGAGGTCTGGTGCGGTATAGTAGCTGGCTACAGCTCACGGTGCGGCGTGGGGTTTTCCAGACGTATTCCCATGTTTGAATAACCGCATGAGGAATAAAAATGAGAAAGGAAACGGGAAATCAAAACTATTTTTGCCACGGCCTCAGCGGCTAAGAAAATTATAAACCGGGAGTGGTCGTTCCGGAGTGACAGTTTCAATTCTAAGCGATCATCGCCGTAACTGTCACCCGGGCCTCCCCTCATCGGCCCGCCTATAGAATGCTGTCTCCCAGTCGCGGCGGCTACCGATGCCGATCAATTATGAAAGGACGCCCGCATGACAATCCCAGCGACTACCCCCCGGAACGGAAACCGTCAACCCAGCGCGACGAACTCATTTGGCGTGCCGCCCTCCATCGTCGGAGGAACGAACGGCACGCACGGAACAAATATGGAAAAGGCCGTCCTCAACATGATCATGCCTCACATCGTCCGATCAATTAAAGAAAATTACCGCACACATATTTAGCGGATAGCACATAAAAAAAATAATATGCTCAAAGATGTATCAGAAATATATATTTATCAAATTAACCGTAATCAAGTTCACTGACTCTAGGTTAAAATTTTATTATCACTATTATAGTTTGAACACAAAAAAAATAACACCAAAAAAAATTTATTGCAAACCCGTTAAACGCATCGAATCACTTCAAAGCGGACAAAAGAACAAAAAAAATAACGGAATTTATTGTGCGGAACTTCGAAAAGCACAAACCAACCCGAAGTAAAAATATTACTCTGAAGTCGGGTGCCAACAATGTCGGTGCACCACCAAGAACCACAAAGTACAAATAAGAAAAATATAATGTAATGTAATATAAAAAGAAGAAACAAACAAACTGTAACAAATTCGATTGAGTCTCACAAAAATCAAAAACAAGTTTTAATCGTTAAGAAAATCAGTCGATAAGAATAAAATTTTAAGAATACAAAAAAAAATCAGCAAGAGAAAGTTTTAAGTTACATTAACCAAAGAATTTACAGTTTGCTCGAGTTATGTAGCATAGCTGTAACGGTCTGTCCGACCACTCACCAACCAGTGCCGGCGCAGGATCTCCCTCAAAAATGGTTGCCCTGCCCCCACGGGCGGGAATACTTCCACAATATCACAAATAAAACTTGTACTGTAAGGTTGAACGGTATTTTTGTGAATCACTGTCCCTAATACCAGTACCACAAGCGATGAACGGACCGTGATAGACCCGCTGTTCGACTCACAAAATAACGGGTAACAAAAGTTTTCAATAAGCTTTGTGGATTGGTTTTTCTTTGGTTAAAATTTATCCACACAACACTATTTATATTTACTTATATATATGTACTACTTAACTTTCCATCTTTTTTTTTTTTTTTTTTCATTTACAAGTGCGAGCACAAAAGTCACTTCCAATAGCGAAAATCAATCAAAACAACAAAATAATAAACTAGTCGAGTCGATCCACCTTTTTTTTGTTTGTTTTAAATTAATTTATTTAAATTTTTTTTTTCCTTATGAATGTTTGTGTTTTTTTTTTTATAAATACATACTATGTATAATTTATGAGCCACTGCTCTCAACAAAAAAAAAACTTTCAATCAAAAAAAAAAATAATAATTGTCTATATATAACGTTATATAACAATAATTTTTACTATCCAAAATCAAACGCGACTTATTCGTATTAAATCAAAAAACTAGACTTTTCATCGCACAATTCAAAACGAGAGTTTAAGTCTCTAAAACTAAAATGAGATTCATCAGCGTAAAATTCCAAACTAGAGACTAAACTTATATTTTTACATTTTATCGTGTTTTTTTTTTTTCAAACCGACCAAAACATTTTATTTTTTTATTTTTTTCATGTTTTCATGGGAGCCAAGATGCGTAAAATGTGCTGGAAAACACAACGCGAAAGAGTGTACAGAAAGTAGAAACACCCCTGCAAAATGTATAAACTGTAAAGGGCATCATCCTGCAAATTATAGAGGCTGTGAAGTAGCCAAAGAACTTCAAAGACTAAGAAACAAAACGCATCAGTTTCCTCAAAACCCTAGGGTTACCAGAGAAGAGAAACCAACTAAAACCCAAGCGGAGCCAAAACCACCAGGTATTGGTACAGAGCGGAAAAGTTATTCACAAATTGTACAGCAATCATCTAATGCTACGAATGATAATCCCCTTGAAAGGATTTGTCGAAGCATAGAAGCCATAAATATAAGGCTAGCAAAGCAAGAACGTGGTCTAGAAGCTTTATATAAGTGTCTAGATATGCATCAAACCTTGAACGAGGCAACAGCCCTCATATACTAAAATGAGCAGATCATTAAGAATTGTCACCTGGAACGCGAACGGACTAGCGAAACATGTTCCAGAGCTAGACATTTTTCTAAATTTAGAAAAAATAGATATCTGCCTTATATCGGAGAGCCATTTGACAAAAACATCATTTATTAAAATACGTGATTATGAATGTTACCATGCTGTTCACCCAGGAGGAAAACCCAGAGGAGGATCAACAGTAATAGTGAAAAAGAGTCTCAAACACTATGAAGAACCTAGTATAGAAGAAGAAAGTATGCAAGTTAAAACCATAAAAGTTGAAAATAACAATAATAATGAATACAGTATTTCCTCTATCTACTGCCCTCCACGCTATAATCTAAACAAAGAAGATTATAATAGACTCTTTAGATCACTAGGATCCAATTTTATTATTGGTGGTGACTTTAACGCAAAAAACACCTATTGGGGATCAAGACTTACCACCCATAAAGGAAAAGAGCTATTCGAAGCCGGACGAATAAATAACTGCGAGTTCCACTCTGGAGGTAAACCAACATACTGGCCTTCTGATATAAATAAAATACCAGATCTCATTGATTTTTATGTAACGAAAGGGATCTTCGAGGATTACATGTGCATCGAAAACAGCGAAGGGATATATTCCGATCATACACCTGTTATCATGACACTCAGCACAATAATAATTAATAAGGATAACCTGCCTAAATTAACAAATAATAGAACTAACTGGGACCTATTCCAAGAACTAATTGAAATGCAAATAAATCTACGAGTGCCGATTAAAACACCGGTACAGTTGGAAGACGAACTAGAGGTATTTAACAGTACTATTCAACAAGCAGCATGGGAAAGTTCTCCTGCTAGTCACACCGAATCCCGTAGGAATCAAAATTATCCTATTGAGGTCAGGGAGTTAGTTAGAGAGAAACGGAAGGCAAGAAAAACCTGGCAAAGGACACGCGCCCCGGAAAACAAAAAAATCCTCAATTTTCTATGCAATAAACTAAAACAACTTATAAAAGAAATTAAGAATGAAACTATCAACAAGTACTTAAATGGTCTCACCGAACATAAAGATACTGATTACTCTCTTTGCAAAGCAACAAAGGGATTAAAAAGAACTAAAATGCATGTGCCACCTATTAAAAATGGGGAAGGAACCTGGGCCAAAAGTGACAAGCAAAACGCTATTTTATTTGCAGCTCACTTGGAAGACACCTTTCAACCGTTACCTAGGCAAACAGCAGATGAAAACATAATAACAATTAGCAAAATTGATGAATATAATATTCGATGTGTAACATTACAGGAATTAAAAAATGAGATCAAGTGTAATTTGAACGCAAAAAAAGCTCCAGGATATGATTTAATTACTGGACAAGTCGTAAAAGCCATTCCCGAGAAGGGACTACGAAAATTGGTTCAAATTATCAATGCTGTCTTCAGACTAAAATATGTCCCACGGCAATGGAAGGTTGCTGAAGTAATTATGATCCCCAAACCAGGCAAACCAGCGAACGATAAAAAGTCGTACAGACCGATTTCACTACTTCCTGTAATTTCGAAATTATTTGAAAAATTACTGCTCAAGAGACTCAAGCCAATAATAGAAGAGAGAAATTTGATTCCACCACACCAATTTGGATTTAGAGAAAGTCACTCTACGATAGAACAAGTTCACAGAATAACGGATATAATCGAAGACTCACTTGAGAATAAGAAGATATGCTCCAGCATCTTCTTAGATGTAGCACAAGCTTTCGACAAAGTTTGGCACCAAGGACTTGAATTTAAATTGCATCGAGATCTACCTAAGCAATTCTATCAAATTCTTAAATCTTATATCGCAGACCGACATTTCCGTGTAAAATATAACCAAGAGTACTCTGAACTAAAGAGAATATCAGCAGGCATACCACAGGGTAGCGTACTGGGCCCTATATTGTACATCCTGTACACCAGAGATATGCCAAATACAGAAGGTACCACCATAGCAACATTTGCAGACGATGCAGCTATTCTGGCGACTGGAAAGTGTATATCAGAAGCAACGACCAAACTTCAAAAAGCAACCGACACAGTGAGTAGTTGGACAAAGAAATGGCGCATTAGCCTAAACGAAGCAAAGTCAGTTCACGTAAACTTCACAAACCAGAAAGTTAACTGGATTCCAGTGAAACTTAACTCAAGGCCGGTTCCAAATGCAAATACAGCCAAATACCTCGGCATGACTCTCGATTGCAAGCTTAGATGGAAAGAGCATGTTAAAAAGAAAAAAGAAGAATTGAACATTAAATATAGGAAAATGTATTGGCTAATAGGTAGAAACTCTGAGCTTACAATACATAACAAATTGCTATTATATCAGCAAATACTTAAACCAATATGGACCTACGGTATTCAACTTTGGGGTTGTACCAAGAAGACAAATGTACAAATGATTCAATGTTTTCAAAACAAAGTGCTGCGTGGCATTGTAAACGCACCATGGTACATTAGAAATGATAACCTCCATAGGGACTTAAATATGGAATATGTAAGTGAAGAAATACAAAATCATGCGAAGAAACACATTCAGCGGATATCTCGGCACCAAAATGCAGACATACGAAGTTTGTTGGATACCACCAATGCAGTAAGAAGACTTTAAAGGCAGAAACCTTTGGAATTGGGCAGTTGTATTTAATTCCGGATAGAGAAAAATAATTACTATGTAAATTCAAACGGGAGTAACCATTGGGCTACTGTCCGTCAAATGTGAATCTTCATTTAAGAAAGATAAATTACTAAATTATTTGTAAATCAGTTGTAATATTAAATACAGGGGGGAAAAAAAAAAAAAATTTTTTTTTTCATATTTCCTCGTTGTATTTGTCTTGTTATTTCATGTTTTTTTGAATTTTTATTTTTATTTTTATCTTCACAAACCAAAAACATCTATAGTTCCAAAATGAACTTTACAAAATTTAAAGGTACAAAGTGACTACTGGTCATAGTATTAGTTGTGTACATATAAGCCTTCAATAACAAAAATAACCAACACTAATCTAATTTGTTTTGGTTTTGTGCTATGAAATATGAAGAAAAAAATACAAAAAATACATAGGAAACAACAACAATTTACATCACGGCAACGCGGTGCTTGCATTATTTAAATTTAAAATAATTTCACACGATCGAAGTCATCCAAATGCCCCGAATGTATCAGACTCTGTTGGTGAATGTGCTCAGCGGAGTGTGCACCCATACTTGATGATAAATGTCCAGGTGGACTGAATATGGATAGACACATTGTTGATCCAACGTTGTTCGTTCGCAAAATCGTTTAAATTATCGAAGAATGTTCACCACCAATTTGTTTGCTTTGGGCCGTCGCCGTATTATTATTAGTATTGAAACCTGCACCACCGCGCGTTATATTCAAGTCTTGTAGAGCATGTTTTCGTAATTCTTGCACAAAATGGCGGGCCCCACTTGGCATTTTCTATTGCAGATTTTTCATGGTGAAATGAACCAGTGATAATTCAGTCTTAACATTTTCAACCTGCATATATTGATTCGTTTGGCAAACTGGTTGTGATGTAATTTGTTCCTCCTCATTACTGTTAGTGAATTGCCAATCTGGATTCCCATGTTTTCGCACATCCATTTCGCAAACGAACTTACATCAAACGAAAAAAATCAACAATCCCCAAAGCCCTTGACCGGAAACCGAAGTACATGACAAATGGCGTAACTAGCGGATTATAATTCGTTTACAAGAAGAATCTGGAATAAACATGAATTTAATACAAAATTAATATAACTTAAAGATACTAGTAGTTACCGCTTTCAGTTGCAACAATTGTCCGAATTGATCAATCACATCAATTCACAATCAGAGCAATCACAATATACGCGCCAATGAATCGACAATACATAAATAAAAGGAATATTCCAGACGAAAACACAGAAAAGAAATAAACTAAACTCGTCATACACGATCCAAACACAGACACGAAAATATTTCACACTGTACGAATAACTCGATATAACGAACGTGGAGCAATTCAAATTTTTATTTATCTCTTTTTCAATATGTATAGAAACCAAAAACATCTATAGTTCCAAGAAGAATTATTGTTTGTTATTGTTTGATAATGACTACTGAAAGTAGTATTGGTAACTAAATGATGACGGCAACGTCGCATATTACTTTACATTTATTTTCATACAAACACATATTTACTTTTTATTTGTACACTCTTGACAAAAATATTGTACATGTTCAAATTCATTTTTGAATTTAATAAAAAAATTATTAAGATAATTTAAATTTAAAAGGTGTCTTGATGTTAAAAATCGAATTGTGCCTTAATATTTTTATATTTAACGTTTAGTAAGGCATTGCAATATGTAGACTTATTCGTATTTTTTAAAACAATGAAATATGCCATTTTTTGGTCTACGAGTGAAATAAAAATAGGTTATAGATATTTTTCCCAAAACTAAACAAAAATGTTTATAGAAATGTTTCGAATCTGGAATATGACGAATGAAGAACATAGAACAAACATTTAGCTTATTTTGTTGAGAAATTTACAACATAATTGCACTAGGCAGAGAAATTAAATAATTAAAAAAATAATTTGAATTATTTAATTCAAAGTCGAACTAATAAAATTCGTAAATATTTGGCAGTAAATAGGAGAATTAACAACAAAGCTTCAAATTAAATCGAAATATTAATTCTCGACTTACACTTACTAGAAAAAGTCTCCGTACACTAAGCAGTTCGCTGTTCTTGTTAAGCAAATTTTACAAATACCGTTATTATTCCAAAAAAAAAAATAATTATTTATTCATTTGAATCATATCAACAATTTTATGTACATTAAAAAAATTCCAGAACAAAAGTAAAAATAGAAACAAAACAAAACAACAAACATATTCAAGGTTTCATCAGAAAAAGTTTCCGTACAGTTAGTACGAAATTTAGTATCAATCGAGGTGATTCTCGAAGATTTAGTTTCACAATTTTCGTTTTTGTATCAACTATTGTTTAATACGAATCAAGGCCATTTAATTGTGGCAAATTTTTTTTATTATTACATTATTGGGTTGAGTTGCTTCAGTTATTTTATAATAATATCATCTCGCGGAAATGAGATTAATATTCTCGAAAGAAAAATTATAATTAAATTATGGAAAGAAGGAAAAAGCTACGGGGAAATTGCAGAATTGGTCGGAAGGCAATGGTCATCAATCCAGTATCTGGTCCAGAATTTTAAAACAAATGGTGTTATAACGTCTAAACCTCGTTCTGGCCGTCCATCTAAATTAACAGATAGAGAAAAATGCTTTGTAATGAGTTGTGTTAAAAAAACTCCCCATATAACAACTTTAAAAATTACACAAAATTTAAAAGAACAATTTAATAAAGATATGTAACGAAATCCCACAAGGGGATCTCGTTAACAGGCATGAGAATAGAGGTCTATTGCGGTATAGTAGCTGGCTAGAGCTCACGGTAGGGCGTTTCATAAAATTCTGGTTCACAAAATTCTGTTTCATATAATTCTGCTAAAAATTAATTTTGCAATTAATTTTTTTGCCGCAAAAAAATTAATTGCAAATTTAATTTTTAGCAGAATTATATGAAACAGTATTTTGTGAACCAGAATTTTATGAAACAGAATTAATTTGCGGCAAAAAAATTAATTGCAAAATTAATTTTTAGCAGAATTATATGAAATGTATATAATTCTTATATAAATACAAAGTGTTTATATACTCGTACATAGATATATACTGTATGGAATATTGTATTAACGCAGTATCTTTGCTGATTTTGTCTTTGTTGAAAAAATAAAAGATTAATTATTTTCTTTGTACATATTATACTGAACAGATAGTAAAACAAAAGTAAAAAATTAATTCAAAATGAACGTTAACATCATCAAAAGTAATAAAGGCCAAGAAAAACTTAACGTTAACGGTTTTTTTTATTATTGTGAAAGGAAGCACAAAAAAGGAATTTTTAACTGGGCTTGTGCTAAAAGAATTCCCTTGCACTGTAAGGGCAGAGTTACCACTGTAATAGAAAATGGCATACACAAAGTTGTAAAAGAACAATGTGAAAAGCATACGCATCCACCAGTGGCCAGTGATCTGGAAGTTTGCATTGCAAACAACAATATTAAAACTTTAGCCACAATATCAGAAAATAAACCATCCCAAATTATAAGGAATTCAGTTGTTCAATGTCCTGCGGATGTTAGAGTTTATTTACCAACAAAGGAAGCCCAAATAATGAAGATACATCGGGTAAGAAAAGATATAATTACTGAGCCACAAAATCTGGCCCTTATTGACATCCCTGAAGAATTACGGCAATTAGAAGGGGAATTGTTTGTCTTGTGTGAGTCTGAGGTCGACAGTGAAAAGATTATCATAATTTGTACCAAATCATCTCTACAACTCTTAGCAGAGTCAACATGCTGGATAATGGATGGTACATTTGAAGTGGTACCGTCCATGATGCGGCAATTATTTTCCATCCACGGCAACATTGAAGGTGAAATTATTCCATTAATTTTTTGTTTAATGAGCAGAAAAACTTTAAAATTATACGACCACTTCTTTTTTGAATTAAAAAAATTATTTTTAAAATTTGAAATTAAAGCAAATCCACAAAGAATCGTGTGTAATTTTGAAAAAGCCATTATCTCATCGACTAAATTTTTTTTTTCCAAACATAAATGTGAAGGAATGCTTGTTCCACTTCGGCCAAATTTTATGGCGTAAAATCCAAAAGGAAGGTGTGAAGAAACTTAATGGAAATTCCTTATCATTCTCGTTGGAAATTAGGATGATAAAGAGCCTAGCCTTTGTTCCGGAAGATGAAGTAAATTCATATTACTTGGAACTAAAAGAAAACTTTGAGCACAGGGAATCTAAAAAATTTGGAAACTGGTTTGAAAAAAATTATTTAATGACAAGAAATCTATGTTCTCCAGTATTTTGGACAGTGAACCAAAACAAACCCGGAACGGAGTATTTCCCAAGAACGCAAAATAGCGTTGAAGCGTGGCACCGACCTTTGAAAGTGATAGTCGGGAAACGCCATGCGGGGCTTTATAAATTGATAGGAGATTTATCAAAGGAAATGATAATGTCTAAAATGAAGGTGGAAAAAATAAAATCGGGGAATCACATTAGAAAGAAAATATCGATCATACAAAAGAACAAAAAAATTGAAAAAATTATAAAAAAAAGTCGGATGATGGGGAAACTTGATTTTCTTTAAAGGATTGCAATAAGTTTATCCTTATAAACCCAAAAAATTAGTATATAAAATTGCTTAAAATTTTTAAATTGATAATTTTGTTAAAATTGAATTAAATAAAAAATATTAAATTTATTTGTTGGCTATTTATCACTGCGTGTGTATGTGTTGATGTGGATTTTGGGTGTATGCCTGGGTTTGTGTCTGTATGTATATATGTGTGCGTATTTGTATGTGTATGAAGGTATGTGGGCGAGTATAATGCTGTGCCTGTGGGAATGTGTATGTTGATTTTATAAAACAGAATTTTGTAAAAACAGAATTTGTAAAAACAGAATTTTGTAAAAACAGAATTTTGTAAAACAGAATTTTTGAAAAAAATAAAATTTCGAAAAAACAGAATTTTGTCAAAACAGAATTTTGTAAAACAGAATTATATACCGATTCCAAAATAGATTGAGAGAAGTGCTTGCAAGAAAAGAATACCCAACCTCTTACTGATACAGTTTTTTTTTTTTGTAATTTTTCTTAATACATATTTAATTAATGTATGGAAACTTTTTCTGACGAAATTTTGAACGTTCTTGTGGTTTTGTTTTGTTTTTATTTTTGGTTTTGTTCTGGAATTTTGTTAATTTACATAAAATTGTTCATATGATTCTAATGAATATTAAATAAAAGATTTTTTTTGGAAAAATAACGGTATTTGTAAGTTTTGCTTAATAAGAACAGCGAACTGATTAGTGTAAGGAGACTTTTTCTAGTAAGTGTATATTCTTGAAAAAACAAGATTGTAACATCCATACATTACAATTTTTTCTCAACAAAACATGCTGATTGTTGTAGTAATTTATTTTGTTGTCCAAGAAACATACACATAAATAGCTTTCGTTTTATTTGATATTATTATACGGCGTTGCCGTGATGCAAATTGTTGTTGTTTCTTAAGTATTTTTTGATTTTTTTTCATATTTCATAGAAAAAAACCTAAACAAATTAGATTAGTGTTGGTTGTTTTTTTATTGAAGGCTTATATGTACACAACTAACACTATAACCAGTAGTCACTTTGTACCTTTAAATTTTGTATAGTTCGTTTTGGAACTATAGATGTTTTTGATAGAAACACAAAATACGTTTATCGACAAAACGAATGGAATATTACATTTAATTTTTAAGAACATAAAATGAGCATAGATAACCCTTCAAGTGCGAATTGTTATAAAAAAAACCATCAATTTGTTTGTACTTTTCGATTTCCACAATTTTTGTTGATACAGTGAAACGGAAGATGGTCGTAACAACTGTATTGATATATTACTGTCAGTTTTGTCTACTTTTCATATAAATAGTAGTACACATTTTTCCACTCTTTAGTCACAATTTGAAAGTGTTATTGAAAGGAAGTCATCTTTGAATTTTATCATTTTTATGTTTTGGATGTGAAGCACTAGTTTAACAAAACATTTATGGATTATGATTTTGTTTTTGCTGTTTTTTAAGATACACGGTGTCAAATTTTTAAAAATTTCATGCACTTAGTTGTATTTATTGCTATAAAATAAAAACTAATTACCCTAAAATTATAAAATTGGGCTTATATTAAAGATAAATAAATAGGGATTATAAAATAAATATAAAAATGGTACCTTCTTTATTTCTTCTTTTTCAAAATGGCCGTCGAAGCTTTCGTTTTGAATTTTCTCCCAATTCTCTCCCTTTTTTTTATTTTTTTTAAAATACTTTATCCCTTTTAATTCTTCATCTCGTTTCGTTTTCCTCCAAAATAAGTTTAGGTTTGGTTAGGTTAGGCTGGAGTGGCTGCTTAGGCACACTTAGACCGGTGACGGTCCATTGTGATACCACAGAATATATCCCCTTTACCCCTATTGGAACCATTTCGAGCTACTTATGTAGTGTAAGACGTCCCGCACTTTAATGTTTTCGAGATCCGAGAGGCAGTCCATCCTGAACTTACCCAAGTGTTTGTGCCTTCTGAGTGCCAATGCTGGACACGAGCAAAGAAAGTGGACCAACTTCTCTTCCTCCTCTTCATCCAAGCAGCTTCTGCAGAAGTCATTTGCTTCCAGATCCAGCCTTCTTGCATGTTCTCCAAAAAGGCAGACCGTTCTTAATTCACGTCTCCGTAGGGATATTAATGCCCTAGTGCGCCCCAAGTCCAGCTTTGGCCAAACTTGTCTTGCAAAAATTCGTTTAAGTATAAAAAAATTGTAGATCGTTTTACTTAAACATATTTTGCAAGAAAATGAAACTAGATGTTGCGCTGATTTTTAGTATGTCTAATAGAACTAAATGGGGAAAATATAAAAAAAAAACGATGCAGTTGGGAGAAAATTCAAAAAGAAAGTTTCGAGGCCATTTTAAAGGAGAAGAAATGAAAGACGGTGTCATTTTAATACCTATCTTAGATTCATATTATATATTCATTTACCTTTAAAATGAGCCCAATTTTATAATTTTCGGATAATTAGTTTTTTTCCTATAGCAATAAATACAATACCAAGTGAATGACATTTTTAAATATTTGACACCCTATATCTTAAAAAAACGAAACGACCACAACAAAAACAAATCAAGTTCCATAAATTGTATGTTTTACTCAGTGCTACACATTCAAAACTAAAAAATCTAAAAATTAAAACATGACTTCAAAAAATATATGATTTGACGTATTTTTCACCACAGGTACGTATCCCAAGTAGCACCAAATAACTTTATAGTTTTATACAAATTTCGCCAGAGCGTTATTTTATATCTACTTGACAACTTTTTTTGACTATTTTCAACTATTGACCGACTAATATGTATTTCATAACCTTGTACCGATTATTTAGTTATGTTGTCGTATTATGTGGTATTTAATGACTACCTAGCAACTTTTTTGTCGTGTAAAAACCAAAATCCAACCTAAATATTTTGTTGTTACCTGCACGACCACAAGATAACATTTTTTACTTATGCATACAATTTAGTAAAATAATTGACAAAAAAGATATTTTGTGACCGACATTATTACATCTTCGGCAAACAACCTTATTGTGTCATGTCAATGTCAATTTTTATATAAATAATTTAATATAAAAAAGTTTTTCTGACTTAAACTTCTTTTATCTTCCAAAATAGGTCAATCATAATTTTTGTGTTATACTAAGGATTTAATTAATGAATAATTATCAACATAAATAACACAAATGTTTTACGTTTTTGAAGTTTTAATCATGTTTTTTATAATTCGCGAATGTATCATTAAAATCAAATACATTTGTATCCATACAGTCTCCTTTGTCTTTTTCAGGGAATTTTAAATTAACTATCTCAAGTTTTTCTTTTTTGTCGTTAAGGAATTTTTGGTGAATGCACAACGCTATTCAATATAACTTATTTGGTGTGCAAATATTTTTACAGTTGAATTCTTGAAAATTTGGTAATAAAATTAAATAAATCGTCGGGAGAATGACTAGACCGTCGTGACAGTAACTTTTTTGGAAATAAAATAACAAATTTGTAATTTTTGAGTCGAATTTGTTATAAATTGGTTATTAATCTAACTTTTTAGTGGTTTAAATATATTTTAATACATAATATGAAGTTCGCCATTTTTAATTATACATGCATATAAAAATTTGTATTTTTTGAAAATAAAATTCTGATTTTCATAATTCCCATGACTAAATATTATTGTAATATCATTATTTTAAAGGTGGGGATTATTTCAATATGGTTTAAATTGATTTTAGAAAATTTTAGTCAACCTAAAATAAAACTATTTTTGAAATAACAGAAATATAATTTTAAAAAAGACGAATTTATAAGGCGCATAAGTTTTTAGTTCACTGATAGGTAAAGTCGTAAATAATGAAATAGATGATAAAGGAAATAGACAAATAATTATTATATTTATAAGATAAAAGAAGACAACATGATTATTTATATATTTTATAAAAAATAGTTGTCCTGTCTGCTAAAATACAAATAAAATAGTGGTCAATATATCTATTTCCTGACTTGTATTCTATGGTCAATTGACAAGTCGGATAATAGTTATTACGACGTTGTTACAACCCAAAATTTATTCCCCAATAACGTTGTATCTCAGTTGTCATAACATTGTCACAACCATGGCTAGCCGACCAGTAGTCATTTAGCCAACCACAGTACAACGTTATACCAACTCACTCGTGCTACTTGGGATATGGCGTTGGCTTGGTATAAACTAGTGTAAAATGTATTCAAATTGTGGCTATACCTATTAAATGAACAAGAGAATAATGAAGCCAACCATAAGTTTTATTTACTCCACGAAAAAAAGCAAACTTAATAAACTTATTACTAAACAGGAGTCCAAAAATTAATTTATCCACCACCATCCCCTTTGTTAGTGTTTAGCCGATAACAATTATACTGATTCCAAATAAACAAAGTAAAAATAATACATTCCAAAACAGACGCTCATACTAAAGACAACGTGAGTGAAAAATGAACAACTTTAATTCTCAAGAACAACCTAACAAATCTACATGAGTATGAAGTTTATGCTAAAAAAAATAACAAAAAATTACACTGTTAAATTAGCTATTTTTCCAATTGAAATTGAAATTATATAAAAATTAAATTTTTCTAATTCTGGATTTTTCGTACCACCAAACAGATTCATTTCATCAGGAAACATGTCCTTTCATCGTTTTCGGATAGCTGGATCATCTGTTTATCTCGTTAACCAAAAGCATCCAATTGTGTTGAACATTACTAGTTATATTTCAGATAATTTAAAAGTTGACTGATGTTTGATGGTTTAAATAATTATTTATTTTTATTTTTATTTTTATTTTTATTTTTATTTTTATTTTTATTTTTTATTTTTTACAAAAATCTATTCTACAGTTTAAAAAAACAACTTAATGAATAGTAACTAGATAGTATATTATAATAATTGAAATTTGTACAATACGGAATATATGTCAAAAATATTATAAAATTAAAAATCAAAAATTGCAACTACGAATTTCGTACCGAAAGCATTTTCTCGATTTTTCAAAATGAAACAAATGATAATAATCATTGAAAATTCTGGCCATAGAGGCCGTCGGTTCGTTATAGCCATAATTAGTTCTATGAAATTCGATAAATAGAAATTCCCTTTGCCGCAAACTTCTACCCGGCACATAAATGTTCCAGGCAGAAATAAGATTAGGGCATCTTATACGACCGTTCAAAGAATCACCGACAAACATTGCTGACGCAATTTTTCGACGCTTCGCTAAAGTATCAATACGAAGGCTTTGACACCGATTTTCATACCCTGGAAGATTACGCACTTGCTGCCACATAGGCTGATTACGATCTGAAAGATAACCAAGCTTTCTATAAATGTAAATGGTAAAACGTTTCTGAATTGATTCCAATCTTTTAATCTGTACTTCATGGTGAGGATACCAAACTACCGCCGCATATTCCAGGTGAGATCTAACTAGAGAAGTATATAAACTAACACATGAAAAAATATCAACAAACTCTTTTGTCATTCTAAAAATAAAACCCAACATAGAATTGGCTTTTAATATTATTTTGTCTAGATGTAAAGCAAAAGTTAATTTTTGATCACAGAATACACCTAAGTCAACAATCGAAGTTACTCTACAAAGTTCATTACCCTCCAACTGATAATTGAAAACAATCGGATTGGATGTTCTATAGAACGACATGATGTTGCATTTATTAATATTGATCAACAATTTATTCGTAGAGCACCAACGAGATAATGAATTAATTTCTGATTGAAATACTTCTGCGTCATTTAAAGATTGAATATGTTTAAAAATCTTCAAATCGTCTGCAAATAATAAGCAGTTACAAAATTTAAAAATATTCGGAATGTCTTTTACAAATAAAAGAAAAATGATTGGGCCCAAATGTGATCCCTGCGGAACCCCAGAATGGCAATATATATAATCCGATTTGACTTGATTCAATAAAACAAATTGTCTTCTTCCCACCAGATAAGAACCAATCCATTTTAAAAAATTAGGGGCGACACCAATTTCTGAGAGCTTTTTTATAATGATTGTATGGTCAATTGAATCAAAGGCTTTAGCAAAATCAAAGTAAATCGCATCAACCTGGGCGGCTTGTGACTCAAGTGATTCAATGGCGAATTTAGTAAATTGTAAAAGATTGGTAGTCGTAGATTTTCCACTGGTGAAACCGTGCTGAAAATCCGAGATAATTTCTTTTGTATGAAATGACAGATGTTTTGTCACAATTAACTCGAATAGTTTTGGGATCGATGAAAGAATTGAGATTCCACGATAATTGGATACATCAGAGCGGTCCCCCTTTTTGTAAATTGGAACAATATGTGACACTTTCCAAGCGGTTGGAAAATAGCCGTTAACTAACGATTGGTTAAAAATAAAACATAACGGAGTTGCAATATATGATGCAAAACATTTAAGTATTGACGAGGGAATACCGTCAGGCCCACATCCATCATTAAAATCCAAAAGGGAATTACATATATCATCTTCAGTTATAGATAAATAAGGAATATTAAATTGACAATTACTGACAATAGGGTCATCAACAATAAGCCTACTATTATCTTTATAAACCGATTGAAAGTAACTTGCAAAACCTGTACATATTTCTGATACAGTGCAGAGCTGAACTCCATCATAATTCATAATCGATGGAAAGCCCGTTGTTTTGCGCTTATCATTCATCGTTTTGTTTGATATTAGCTTCGATCGTTTTTTTGTATTGTAGATATTTAGTATGAAATTCGTATTTAAATTGATCCCGAAGATTGACAAAAATAGATTTGTTAGAGTCACAATCATTGGTTCGAAGTCTGTAAAAGGCTTTATTCTTACGGTTACGCAGATTAATCAAATCCGAATCAAACCATGGAGGGTAACTGTAGTTACGTTTCCTTTTCAAAGGTACGAAACGGTCAAAGGCTAGAAACAGCAAATCATTAAAACTTTTTATATTTACATCAATATCATTGTTAAGAAATAACTCATTCCAGCATATGCATTGGAGAAACTCAGACATACCGTGGGAATCGCATGCTTTAAAATCATAAAACGAATCATCCACAGAAAATATACGACATATAGCATTAACGTTATTAACATGAAATTCAATTTCGAGAGAATTATGATCTTTATCATTGTTCTTAAAAGATGTCAAAGATTCGTAAACTGACAAATATTCCGTATTATTAACAAAAATTAAATCTAGAAACGAATTATTATCATTAGAATATAAATTAATTTGTTTAAGATTAAAACTAAATAATGCGTCTATTACCGCCGAGTGGTTGTTGGGGGAGTAGTTTTAGGAGTGAAAGCTTTCTAGGATATGCGATTCTCATAAGACTTCTTCCTAGTGTAGTTACGCCTCCTCGTGGCGACAACCGGGCAATGCATCCTAGAATGTAGCCAAGTAACTTACACGACCGTGCAATGGCGGTAAATCCATTGCCCCAAGCTTTGGTGGGACAACATACGCTGAGAGCTGCGTGGCTAAGGGGGAGCTTAGTCTTTAGTATGTGAACTCCGGGTACCAGGCGACCCCCGGTTTAAAGTAGCCTTCCCACAGTATACCGATCTCTGCTGTGGGTGACCTTCATTTCTCGGATACTCGTGGGATTCAAATGGAAACCGAATTTTAAAAAAACATAGAGGGTGATGCCTCTTTAATAGCATCAACTTCACCAGCTATTGAGTTGGGTCTCCTAAGCTATGATGGAATGGTAGATGCCACAAGGGCCACCACTCTTGATTATCTTAACGTCCGGACCAAGGAAAAGGTGGAACAGTCCACCTCTTCTACTACGGACACCTTCTGTGACGACAACATAAGTGTAATCTCACAGTTATCGGGCACCTCAACCATTGGTGTTGTTATTGGGAACATGTCCCTCAACGCCGGGGAATGGGTTAAGCTCAACTCCTTCGAAAGAAGGCGTTTTAAAAAGGGGCTCAAGGAAGGCAAAACTAGAGAAGAGGCTCTAGCTGCTGCTAAGTCCGCGACCCCTCTGAAAGCATCCTCAGGGCCTGTTGCTCCTACCCTAGACAAGAGGTCTGGTGGTAAGCGTGAGAGGTCTTTTGAGGTTGCTCCGGAACCAAATAAACCACCTGCCAAAAAAGCAAAAGAAGGGCCTTCTCCGGTAAAGCCCTCTTTCAGCCAGGTAGCAGGCAGTGTTAAGCTGGGCATCGTACCAGGTGATCTCAGTGGCAATCCTCTTAGTATGGAGCAAATGGCAAACATACAGGAGTGTGTCATTGACCTCATTATTGGGATGCAAGGCTCAAACTGGCTGTTTCCGGAGAACAGGTTGGCTATTTTTTATATGTTCCGATCATTCCACAGCGGAATGGATGAGGAACAGTTTTGTAAGCCTAAGGGAAAAAATTGGTCTGAACATAACTTTGGTGGAAGAGGATGATTTTCCTCGGCCAAACATCGTTAGGGGGTTCTTTCCACAGAGCCTTAGCTTAGCTTAGCTTAACTAGCGAGAAGATTCTCGCTACCATGGCCGCGCAGAACGATGGTCTCGCGGCCAACTCATGGAAGATACTGCAACGGACGACAACTGGCGTACTCGTCCATTTGGTTATGGCCATAGGCGAGTCTTCCATGAAGAAACTACGCGAATCCAACGGGAACATCGCATACCGCTTTGGTAGGATAAAACTCCTTCTCAAGAAGGATTCCCCCTCTACCAACCCAACCACTGGAGTCAGCTCCAGTAAGGAGGGTACTTTACCAGCCCCAGTAGTAGGCACAATCACAGACGAGGAGGCATCCAGGAACAGCAGCGCTATTGAGCATTCTGTTCCTGCTGCCTCTTCGTCGGGAGCACGATCAACGGATCTCTCCGCAACTCCTACTGTGGGATCGAGTAAATCAGCACTCACCCCGAAAATTAAGCATATGGGCGCTCGGGGTGTTACTGGGAAAAGTGGCAGAAACAGGCCAAATCCCGCAAAGCAGACGGCTGGCAAGCAGCCAGGAGCGTAGAGCTCCTTCACCCTAATCATCCAGTATGGCTGGTACTATTAGGGTACTACAAGCGAATCTGCATCACGCAAAAGGAGCTTCGGATACCTTTTGCAACAGGTTCGCGAAACAACACTTAACCCTTGGCCTTATCCAGGAACCTTGGGTTAATGGAGGAAAAATCAGAGGCCTCCACCTCAAGTCATGTAAGTTGATTTACGATCGAAGGGAGGAAGTTCCCCGAGCAGCAATATTTGTTTCATCTAATATTAACGTTCTTCCAATTCCAGAGTTCACCACTAAGGATTTGGTTGCAGTAATCCTGGAGGTTCCGACTAGCAGGGGAATGCAGGAGACAATATGTGCCTCTGCGTACTTCCCTGGTGAGTCGGTTAGTGCTCCACCTGTAGTTGTACAGGATCTGGTGGATTACTGCAACCTAAAAAACAAGCATTTCATCATAGGCTGCGATGCTAATGCACACCATATCATTTGGGGCAGCAGTGATACAAATGGCAGAGGTGAGTCCCTTTTAAATTATCTTATGAGTAGTCACATAGACATTTTAAATAAAGGTTCGAACCCCACTTTCATAAACTCGACTCGGCGAGAGGTGTTGGACCTCACTTTGTCAAGTCAGTTTATTTCCAACTCTGTTGCAAACTGGCATGTTTCAAGCGAAGCTTCTCTGTCGGACCACATGCACATCAGGTTCGATATACCGGGAGTGATCATACAGGCAACAGAGCGTCGTATCCCTTGTTTTACAAATTGGAAAACATATAGGGATATTTTATTTATCAAAGCAGACATGCTGCCAACATCTTTGAGTTCAATTAGTGACCTAGAAACCGCAGCTGGTCTGCTTAATGACGTGCTCCTATCTTCCTACGAAAGCAGCTGTGTGGTGCGTAACGTTGTGGTTAATCGCAAAGTTCCATGGTGGAACGAACAGCTGGCTAAACTTCGTAAGAAGGTTAGGAAATTATTTAATAGGGCAAAGCATTCCAATGAGTGGAATGAATATAGGCAAGCCCTAACCAGTTACAACACAGAACTAAGGCGTTCCAAACGCCTCACGTGGAGGAAAAACTGTGGAAATATCGAGGATATACCTACAGCTGCTCGACTCCATAAAGTTCTAGCTAAAGATCAGTCCAACGGGATTGGGCTTCTTCTGAAATCCGATGGTAGTTATACATCAGGTCGCAAAGAGTCGCTCGAAACCCTGCTTCAAGTGCACTTTCCGGGCTGCACTGTTTGCGACACAAATACAATCACTAACTCCATATCTGGTACACACATGGGTGTAAATATGGGTTGGGTTAATAGTTTATCCGGTAAGCTTTTTACTCCGGATAAAGTCAAATGGGCCATTAACTCTTTTCAGCCTTTCAAGGCTCCAGGAAGGGATGGAATCTTCCCAGCCCTCCTTCAAAGGGGCCTGGACTTGATTACCCCTGCTCTGGTGGCCTTGTTTAGAACTAGCTTCAATTGGGGTCACATACCACAGGCTTGGAGTCAAGTAAACGTGGTTTTTATCCCAAAGCCTGGCAATCGGCCATGTGAACTTCCTAAGTCCTTTCGACCTATCAGTCTTACATCGTTTATTCTTAAAACCATGGAACGACTTATAGATCTTCATATCAGAGACTGGTTAACGGCAACCAGACCTCTAAATCCAAATCAATTCGCCTATAGGAAAGGCAAATCCACAGAGGGTGCGCTGCATCTACTTGTCACCAAGATTGAAGCAGCCTATCGCTCGAAAGAAATTGCTCTGTGTGCATTTCTGGATATTGAGGGAGCTTTTGACAATACTGGATACGACTCAATTGCTAGGGCAATCAAGCGTAGAGGTATTGACGATCCGACTAACCACTGGATTAGTTCCATGTTGGTTAGTAGGAAGATTACATCTAAATTAGGTAATGAGTCAGTCACGATTACGGCAGCAAGAGGGTGTCCGCAGGGCGGTGTCCTGTCCCCTTTGCTGTGGTCACTCGTGATCGACGAGTTGCTTGATAATTTACATCTACTTGGGTACGATGCCATTGGTTATGCGGACGATTTGGTTATCATAGTCTCTGGAGGGCATGAACGTACGATGTCCGCCAGCATGCAACAGGCTTTGCTTGTTATTTCGAATTGGTGCACTGGGGAGGGCCTTTCGATTAACCCTAGCAAAACAGTCCTGGTGCCCTTCACCAAAAGACGTAATTTGAACCTTGGTTCAATTAGTCTTAATAATATAAATATCGGATACTCCAATGAAGTCAAATATCTGGGTGTTGTCCTAGATAAGAAACTAACTTGGAACTCTCATATTACTTCAACTACCGAACGCGCGGCCAGGGCCATGTGGGCCTGCCGGCGTATGTTCGGCAGGACCTGGGGCCTGAACTCAAAAATGATTTACTGGATGTACATCATGATAGTGAGGCCAATTGTAACATATGGGGCAATAGTTTGGTGGCCTAAGGTACAGCAAAAAGTTATTATGAACAAGCTGACCTCATTACAGAGACTAGCATGTCTCGGAATTACAGGTGCTATGCGCACCTGCCCTACGGCGGCAATGGAAGCTCTCATCGGGCTCACTCCACTTCATATCCACGTCAAAAAATCAGCTGCTACCTGTGCAGCTAGATTGAAGCTCGCGAATCAATACAGTCATGATGACCATATGGGTCACCTGGACATTTTGAATGAACTTCCAGACCTGAATATGTTCTTTAGTGTCCCGGACGTTATGCCGAAAGAACTCTGCTTTGGCAGGAATTTCGTGGTAACAATCCCCGATAGAACAGACTGGGATACTGGGTTACCGCAGATGGAACCTAACAGCCTAGTCTGGTACACTGATGGATCAAAAATGGATAGTGGAGTCGGCATTGGTGTCTTTGGACCCAATCACAAAATATCGAAATCACTGGGTACTTACCCCAGTGTTTTTCTAGCCGAAATTCACGCCATCGAAATCTGCGCCTCTATTATTATGACCAAAGGTCTTAAAGGCGCATCCATCCACATTTTGTCTGACAGCCAAGCAGCACTGAAAGCATTGGCTTCTAACTGCTTGGTTTCCAAGTCGGTTCAAAGTTGTTATAAACTGCTACAATCTCTCTCTTGTCAAAACAAAGTAAGGTTGTGGTGGGTGCCTGGTCACATGGGCATCACTGGAAATGAGATAGCCGACGAACTTGCACGGGCAGGCTCGTCGACTACACTCATTGGCCCTGAGCCTTTTTGTGGTATCCCGTGGGCTTCTGCAACCTACACAATCAGTAAATGGGAAAAAATACAGTGCTTGACTTATTGGAACTGTATTCCCGGCCTTAGACAAGCCAAATCTTTGATCAGACCATTTCACCACAAAAATTTGGCGATCAATTTCAGCAAAGGAAATATTAGGAAACTTGTGAGTTTTCTCTCAGGTCACTGTAACCTGAGATATCATTTGAACAAAATGAACCTGTCCACAGAGACGGAGTGCCGACTCTGTTTGGAAGAGACAGAAACCGCAGAACACATACTATGTGAGTGTGTTGCTCTGTGCACACGGAGGTGGATTCATTTTGAAGAGAGGTATCTGACCCCGGAGAAATGTAAATTGGCCTCTATAAATAGCATTCTCGCCTTTATTAGAGAGGTGGAGAAGCTCCTGGAGTAACAGTACCCAACAGCACAAAAGATCTTTTAGGTCGTAGTGCTAGCCGCTTTTGGGCAGGGACGAAAAAAAAAAAAAAAAAAAAAAAAAAAAAATTACCGCCGAGTCATTGATAGACAGAACATTAGAAGGTAATATATCTAATGATTCGGAATCAACCGACCAATTAATATTGGTTAAATTAAAATCGCCCAACACTACTATAGTATCATTACAATGAGACATATTAACTATTTCACTTATACAATCTATGTGATTTAAATAAATATCAATAGAAGATCTAGGTGGTATAACTATAAAATAAAATGTTTTTTTACAAATAAAAACTTTAACACATAAAAATTCAATTGTTTCACAGCCCGGTACAATAATACGCTCACAATGAAGTGATGAATGAACAGCCAAGAGGACACCACCTCTCGTTTGTTTCGAGCTATTCAAAGGTGATCTGTCACATCTAAAAACAACAAAATCATTTGGAAAGAATTCAGCGTTGTTAATTCCACAATGAAATCCAGTTTCCACAATAGCATATAATTGGAAATGCATCGAATAAAATAAATTGCGGAATTCCATAGACTTCGATGACATTCCCCCAACATTGCGATAAAATAATTTATAGAGTATGCAATTCGATTTTTGGCTGGGATCTGTTATTGACTGCATGGAGGTCGTTGAAGTAAAGGAAAAAAATTATTGTTCTTATTTTGTTTCCTCTTATAAATCACAAATTCCTTTATCAATGAACCTGATGGCCATGAGCTAGGTTGAAGCAAGCTATCCACGCTAGATACCGGAACATTTATCCGAAACGAAGAAAAATTACGGTCTTCTTCACTGATTCGACGTGATAATATGCGTTTGCAACTAACATCCACAACACCAAACTTGTCTTTTAGATAGGATAAAACTTCCAGTTCAGAAACGTCTTTATGGAGTCTGGACACAAAAATGGTTTTCCGATAAGCTCTTTGATTTTCAGATTTAGCGTCGATCCTGGAAATGTCCCTAAGGCTCCGCACATTTCTTAGAATAGCTAAGCCATATAGCGGTCAATGTCACCAAGCCGATCCAATTATGATGAACTATAATATATTTCACAGTTTTTAGAATTTTTAATAATTTTGGATTATTTTAAAAGTTTTATATCGCCGACCGCAGAGATAAATAACTTGGCCATATACCCCTCTACGAGGCCAACCTTATCCAATTGTGATGAATTATACTATACTTCGCAGAATTTAGAATTTCTAATAATTTTGATGATTTTAAAAATTGTTGTATCTCCGATCACAGAGATGTCCACAAAGTCTTGCCCATATTTTCGTAGTCTACGGGGTTAACCTTATTTAATTGTGATGAACTATACTATACTACGTGGTCAACCTTATCCAATGTGATGAATTATCTATACTTCACAGAATTTAGAATTTCTAATAATTTTGATGATTTTAAAAATTGTTTTATCTCCGATCACAGAGATGTCCACAAAGTCTTGCCCATATTTTCGGGTAAATTGGCCATGTGTCAGTCTATGGAGACAACCTTATCCAATTGTGATGAAATATACTATACTTCACAGAATTTAGAATTTCTAATAATTTTGATGGTTTTAAAAATTGTTGTATCTCCGATCACAGAGATGTCCACAAAGTCTTGCCCATATATACGGATAAATTGGCCATGTACCAGTCTACGGGGTTAACCTTATTTAATTGTGATGAACTATACTATACTTCACAGAATTTAGAATTTCTAATAATTTTGATGGTTTTAAAAATTGTTGTATCTCTGATCACCAAGATGTTCACAAGGTCTTGCCCATATTTTCGGATAAATTGGCCATGTGTCAGTCTACGTGGTAAATATTAATCCAATTGTGATGAACTATACTATACTTCACAGAATTTAGAATTTCTAATAATTCTGATGGTTTTAAAAATTGTTGTATCGCCGATCACAGAGATGTCCACAAGGCCTTGCCCATATTTTTGGATAAATTGGCCATGTGCCAGTCTACGGGGACAACCTTACCCAATTGTGATGAACTATACTATACTTCACAGAATTTAGAATTTTTAATAATTTTGATGGTTTTAAAAATAGTTGTATCTCCGATCACAGGGATGTCCACAAAGTCTTGCCCATATTTTCGGATAAATTGGCTCAGTGCCAGTCCACGTGGTCAACCTTATCCAATTGTGATGAACTATACTATACTTCGCAGAATTTAGAATTTTTAATAATTTTGATGATTTTAAAAATAGTTGTATCTCCGATCACAGAGATGTCCACAAAGTCTTGCCCATATTTTCGGATAAATTGGCCATGTACCAGTCTACGTGGTTAACCTTATCCAATTGTGATGAACTATACTATACTACGTGGTCAACCTGATACAATTGTGATGAACTATCTATACTTCACAGAATTTAGAATTTTTAGTATGTTTGGAATATGGCTAATTAGGATGGAACTTAGCTATTCCTTAATGGATTGTTGTTGATTTTTATATGAAGTTCTGAAAAAAGGCTAACTAGGATGGAACATATCTATTTTGGAACCGATTTCAGTGACATTTCCGATGGAAATGGCACCTTAAAATTATTTTTAGATAAAGTTTTGGAATATGGCCTGTTTCGTTAGAACTTATTGCTCAACTGATTTGGATTAAATTTGAAATAAACTATGAAAATGAGATTCTAAAATGATTTTTTTAATTCCGGGATCCTACGCTTACTTTAGAAGTTTTACTGATGCTGCGCGTGCTCTTATCCATTTTTTTCTTATTTTCCTTTGATTAGGATTACATTTCCTTATTATATCCTTATTTAACTTAATATACCAGTTTTTTAATTATTAACAAATTTATCAATATGAGAAACCTCAACTGCTGCCAAATTCTCAAAAATATCAACAAGCAATGTCATAAAAGTCTGTTTTATTGTCTGTTGCAGTTTCCATAAACTATGCAGCTGTCGAGGTTTATCTACTTTGACGCAGATCGAAAATCGGTAAAGAAATAATCGGTAATTCCCATTCTAATTGGCCATATTAATGAACTTTATCTAAAAACTATTTTAGAATACCATTTCGTCGGCAAGACGCTTCTTAATACCTTCCACTACAATATTATCATTAAGTAAAAAGAGATCTCAATTATCTGCACCTTGTGACTTCTCACCGCTAGGCTACGAGTACATTGCGTTCCGCAACACAATTTTGAACCCACCAAACAAATTAAATCAAAAATTAAAATAAGTACATACATCAAAAATATTAAAATGCTACACACTCCGTTGCTATATCAGATACCGTGAGACTAAGGTGTATCAGCGATAGTGATTCTCCTTGTCGAACAATGCAGTTAATTGCAATGCAATGCACCATGTGATCGATTTTAAGTCATTTTACTTAAAGTACTAAATCCGTAAAATTTAGTATAGTTCATCACATATAGCCAAGTTATATGACAATAAGGTCTATCCAAGGATATGTGCAAGACCTTGTAGACATCTCTGCGGTTGGCGATATAAAAGTTTTAAAATAATCCATAATTATTAAAAATTCTAAAAACTGTGAAATATATTATCGTTCATCATAATTGGATCGACTTGGTGACATTGACCGCTACATGGCTTAGCTATTCTAAGAAATGTGCGGGGCTTTCGGGACATTTCCAGGATCGACCCTAAATAATTATTTAAACCATCAAAATATCAGTCAACTTTTAAATTATCTGAAATATAGTAATGTTTAACACAATTGGATGCTTTTGGTTAACGAGACAAACAGATGGTCCAGCTATCTGAAAACGATGAAAAGAACCTGTTTTCTGATGAAAAGAATATGTTGTTTGGTGGTACGAAAAATCCAAAATTATAAAAATATTAAATTTTCATATAATTTAAAAATAGCTAATTTAACAGTGTAATTTTTTGTTATTTTTGTTAGCATAAACTTCACACTCTTCAAATCTACAAATAACCTAAAGCAATGGGGCTACACTGTCGTAAATTACAATAATCAATGTTTTTTTAGGACCAAGCCTAAGCATGAGCAACGGATGACACTGGGCCCACCCCGAACACTCTGTTTTCACTGAACGAATGGGGAAGTTAGTTAATAATGACTGGATTGACCCAGTTCAGACACCTGACATTGTCCAATATTCAATATGTTTTTTTTTTAATTAATGATAAATTTTATAGTAGAAGACAACACAGAACTGTCTGTAACAAAGTGTACCATTGCTGTAAGTAATGAAAAGCTGTCAGGTTTCTGGATCTTAGTTAATATATACTTATTTTTACTATAATTTTTTATTTTTTTTTTGGGAATGTCGGTATATTTATTTTGGGAAGCTTTACATCAGCTGCGTAGACATTCGTCTGTATAGTGCTAGCATTTAAATTAACCTGGCGATGATCGATACTGCTCTCTGGAATGTATTTATTTAGGTTAGCTACCACATGGTAGTGATTTTATTCAAAGTCCGCCATAACGAAGTTCTCGGTTGAGCACAAGTTTACAATTGAACTTTCTGTAGACGCGAAATCTTTTAGTAGAACTGTAGCTCTATCTAATCGGACGGTTAGCTCCTCAATTGTTGTCGTTCTTGTAACTTTTTCGTTCATGTCTAACTTTTTCAGACGTTATTAAAATTTTAGCTTATATTTCCCTTTTATATAAAACAAAAAAAAAATGCTTGCACTTTGATCGATGGTAGATAGGCGTTGTACGCTGCAGCTTTCCGTACAATATAATCCAACAAAATGGCTTCTTTCACAAATATTTTTGTTGTACCGGCTCGAAGGACCAACTGACTATACTCCAGCGTTATTATATTTCTGGTAACCGTTCAAAATAACACAGAAGCAAAACTTGTAATTAAATTCAAATGTTAAACAATTGATTAATGTTTTGGCTTATGATATTAAACAATTATTTTTATCGAGTTGGCTTCAATAACTTTCCATTCATCTTTTTTTGTGTGGAAATTCTGCATTTAAAAAAAAAACTAGTTTTCTTTTTATAATCTATCCCTCTCCCGGTTTCGGGTGATATCTGTTGTAATACCTACATTTATACTACAGTGTCAATTTTCTATGATTACACTAGCGACATCATTCAATGAATAGAAAACAATTTAATTTGATCTACGTGCATCTGCTAATGTAAGTAAATTTCTTTAACTAATCAGGTTGTCAACATTTAAAATAAGTAAAAAGGAATGAATATAAATAAAGCATAAAGCTAAGTTTTGGTTTTTACATTAATCGTAATAATAAATTAAATTAAATATTAATTTCATTCTAGCTAAATCTAAATATAAAGATCATTGTTCGTAGACACTCAGAACGCACAACGCGTATGGTTACTTATTTTCACACCATTAAAATTATTTTAAAAAAAATTGTAGATAATCAAAACGATTCACAAAACTAAATTTCCGTCTCTACTAGCTGGCTTACACTCGAAGAATATTACGTTACCATCTCCATATTTAACAATTCAAATTCTTCTATAGTTGCCAGAAATGTTGAATTACTTTCGTCACTGAAAATAACCTTTGTAAATACAGATTGTCCCATTTTTGTAAAAGGATTTGCACATGTAAGTCTCTTCAACCGAGTTCCATAGAATGCTTTTTCCGGCGAATATGAACTTATTGGTTATAATGGACCTAAAACTCGAGTTTGCGATTTCTGTAAAGGCAACAGCTGCCAGTTTTTGGGCACAAGTTTTCAGCCTTCCTCAGACTGCTCCAGGATCGCTTAAAACCGACTCTTACTTATATAATTGAAGATTAGGCTGCAGCCTTAAACTTCTGATACACCGTAGGTTTATTGACCAAAGTTTCAAAACCTTTCTTACCTAAATGAAGATCAGTGACATACCATAATTTTAAATACACTAAGCTACACTAAAAATTCAACCGATTTATTGTTTTTATTTTCGAATTCACATATTACGTTCAAAATCAAATTAAAAGAAGTATTTTAGAATGTAATTGGTATTCGAAACATAATGTTTTAGCCCCGTTTGAACCAAAATGCAACGAAGTACATAAAATTATATCATTGCGAAACGGAGTTCAAATGAATTTCATATTTATTATAGGTTGGGACTGAAGTTAACTCGAAACATTTCTTATAGAACTAATATATCGTAATAATTTTCCGAATGTTGTTGTAATTTTTGGCAATTCCCCCCCCCCCTCCACCCCCCCCCCTCCACCCTCCCCCTCTCCCTCTCCCATTTTTTTCCACTTGAATTTATCGAATTCAAAACTCGAATTCACACTTTCGGTGTTCGTCGTTCCTAAAATATCAAAAACATTTAAGACATTATATTGTTTGAGTTTTTTATTATTAAAGTAATAATTAACTTATTAATCGCAGCATCTAAACTCAATTGTCTCGAACTTACTTACATACAGTGTTAATGAAAGACAAAAAATTCTACTTGTTTCAGGCAATAAGTACTACTACCGTGACCATTTTCATTTCAAATTCTCTATCTGTCAACAATTTTTCTAGTGAAAGACTGTAGTAAGAATGAGTGCGTTTTTTGCCGCATAAATGACAAAAATTACGATAAAAAAAAATTATTACGACAGAAAACCTGTGATAAATATTTTACATATATTTTTGACATTTATTTGAAAATACTGCACTCAGTCAAATTATCACAGTCATATAAATATAAATTCAATACATAATTTATTTATTTATTTCTGTCTCATCATATTCATATAATAAGTTATAATAGGTTATAAATTATGTATTTACGAAATAAATAATAATATTAAAAATAAACGTGTTATGGAGGTAGGGTAATCTGTGCCAAAAGACAGTCTCGAATAACCCTAACATGAAAATTAAATCAAAAATATTTAACCATAATAAGTTCAATAAATCAACTACGATGATTATTCTTAATTTGCAAATTTAGCATAAGTGGCCGCGTACGTCAGTTAAGGATCGTTTTTATTTACATGTCACAATACCGATTGTTGAACTGAGAAGGTTATTTATAATTTGTTTTAGAGATTCAAATTTAAATAATTTTAGAGTTTGATTTATTCACTAAAAACGAATTAATTTTAATTTTGATTGTATAGTTTAAAAATGATGTTGTCCTGCGCCAAATAATTTAACATATACTCGTATGTTTATTACTGACAAAAGCATACTATAGCTATTGACTACTTAGGTGTCTGTAACCGGGTCGATTACTTAATACTAACCTACCTTTCCTATTCTTCGGTTTTGTTAAGTGTAAAAAGGTGTACGGCGGATCAGGCATATTCCGAGGAACTTGTTAAGGCTTGGTCGTAAATTCTGATGAATCAACAATGAAACCGATGATTGTTAAACGAGGTCAGATTTCGAGAATATTAGCGTAACAACATTTAAAATACGCTTTAGAGTTTTAGATTGTAAAATCATTAATTGGTGTTGAGTCGCCATTGACGGAAGAGAGAATTTCTTTTTTTTCATAATCAAAGGCTTTTCAGCTCCCTCGAAACTACATTAATTCTATTACAATTTTTAGAATGTAACTTCAAATGATCTAAAGATAAACCAGAGGACAAACGGGAGAGGTTTTAATCGGTAATAAATAATTAAATATGATAGAAAAAAATTTAAATAACTCATTTCTAAACGAATTTCTTGCAATATTAAAATCAAAAATATCAAAGAGAGATTAAAAACCGCGACATTTCCAAGACTGGTTCAGAAAATGCGTTTTATTTAGAAACAGAATCGATATGTAAGAAAACATCTCGTCGACATATTATGTAGCAGCGTAAAAATTAAAACATGTAAGTATTTCAATACAATCAATACTTGAGGTCAAAAGATCGCGCACAAAGGTAGCAGATGTTATGTATCTTCTGTGATTGAATCTATGTAATTTTAATAAAAATCCACTATCTTCATAAGGTAGAAGAACGTAGTTATTCACACGCTGAGAAGGTAGGCCACGAAGAGCGTACAACACAAATTGCTTCTGAAGGATTTCAATTCTATTTGAATGACAAAGCGCACATAGAAAGGTAGATTTCAGTGTGTGCGGTTCACAAAAGTATTTACAATTGCGCTTAATGAAGTCTAATATAATGTAAGTATTAGTAATTATAAAATCAATATCTTTGTAAAGGAAATGGCAAAAGAGAAGATTATACCAAGTCAGACATGAACTGAACTCTGTCAACAGCCATATTATAAAGAAGAGGTGGCCACATTCAACCACAGTTTGTTGTTAAACACCAACTGTAAAATTTCAAATCACTTTGTAATTTTATGCAATTAGAAATAATAGAAATCGAGGGAATATTTTCATATCATCTGCATAAAGAAGGCAAGTGGGCCAATGCGACAACCCTGTAGTTCTCTAGAAGTTACACAATATAAATGAGAACCAGAATTGTCACCGAGGAGAGAGTTAAGATTTTAATCACTTCCCTTTTACCATTTAGGAAATTCCGGAATTTTCTTGTATTGGACGTTAAATCAATTTTAATTCGCAAAATGAAGTTATTATATAGGAACCAATTTTAAGTTCTTTTCGAGCTGCATCGAATCTACAATAAAACTAAGTTCCATGTATCATGGCTCACGAAACCGAAGGTCTGAGCAGTTCATTGAAACAGTCTTGAGCAGTTCTCAAGATTAAAAAGGCTTCGTTTAAATTTTTTCCACGTCTAAGGGAATCCCAATCGGAGTTCACAAGAAATTCGTTAAAAGAAATGTCGTCATCATGCCTAAAATCAAAAAGAAAATAATTATCAAGGGAAAAATTAGTATTTCATTTTTCATGAAAAATATTTTTTATTTTTTTGCAGTGTGGTAGACAGAGGCACTCACACATCCAGTAAAATAGTCACATAAAGAAATATCCGAATACATAACTCCAGATGAAAACCCCATCAGATGAAATCCAAAAATGTTCTTCGACTGTTGCTTATCCGGTTCAGTTGCTTTGTTAATATAGTAGCACAGTAATCGGTGGCGGCCCATGCTTTTTGATCGTTGGAAGATGGCATGATAACACCATCTACGTCAAGCCAACAATATTAGGAACATTGAAGTCACCGATGATCATGAGTTGTCCGTCAACACGTACTAAAGACATCTCGGATTTGAAAAAGTCAATAAATTCTAGATAAACTTGTAAAGTTGATCCACAGGATAACTATCCAGCGACCCCGAAGATATAAGAAATTTCAATTTCAATAAGTACAGCGTCGTACATCAGACGACACGCTATAACTTCGCTCGATCAACACACCTCCTCCTTTAAGCCCGGTATAGCCAGAGCTAAAACATTACACTCAATTTAAGGGTCCAGTCTGGATAGACGAAGCCAAAATTTAAGTGGCACAGTTTAAAATAATAATAAATGACATCTGGCGAGATATTAAAACCTCGTACTGCTTGTTTACTACACGTCCTAGGTGGAGGAACAGCTTCAAAATTACCGCAGCGTTCTGGTAGTGACTAAGGGAAACATAATCCTGTTTGCTGAACGTCATTAATCGCTTTCAGTATTCCACTTGTTGGGCGTTTTATTTCTCAAGGCTCTCAAGAACGACCTTACCTGCAATTTCTAATTTCTTTAGAATTAAACTAATTTTATTTTCATCAATCTATATCTGGATACATTTCGCCAAATTCTGCTAGGTATTGTTAGCTGGTTTTTGAGAGATTTTCAAGAATGTTTTATTGTTGATCAAATTCTCTAAATCATTATAGAAACACATTACATACGTTGGCGGTGGTGTGGTGCTATATGGTTTGCGCAACCATAATGGTACTCGTAACTTTAAAGCATTCCACTTCCCATAATTCATAATAAACAATTTAAGGGGTATTTCCTACATCCTATGACAAGTCAGCAATTTTAACACTAAACCTTCACTTCTTTTTTATTATTAATTTTGTAGTCTATATTACCTGCACTAACATCCATTTGATTAGTCACGGTAGGAATAGGTATATGTGAAGTGTTGGAAGGTTTAGTGTTATTATGAAAAAAATATACATATCGTCCCATGCAAATGAGAGTATGTTAAGTGACTATATCATACTCTCAAATAATCGTATAATTGAATTCTCTGAATATGATTTTATATTATGGCAGTTTTTCGTAAAACTCGAAATCCTCCCTGATGGTTAAAAACAACAAAATATACTCTCACTTTCTTTTCTGCTATACATTTCTCCAAAGTAGAATATAGCAAAGTATTTTCAAATATTCTTGCACGTAACTATTTTTATTTATTCCTTTAGAAAATCATTTATCATACTTTCGGTTGTGTTTTCTTATTTGTTTAATTCATAAACTACTTTAGAACGTTGTTTTTTTTCCTTTCTCAATAATAAGTGACCTTTATAATAGTTCAATTGGGCAACTCTCAGAACTTTACCAATCATAAATCACTTTATAATAATTTTAATTGGATTAATATCGAAGGATGTTTTGCGTAATATTTAAACATATTGTTTTTTATTTTGTTTTGTTAGTTTTTATTTGAGTTTTAATCAGAACGGACTTGGATATCAATTTAATGCAAAAAAATGTTGCTAAGAGGTAAAAAAATATTAAAATTGGCATTGAATCAAATTGAGGAAAAAATCGGTAAGACTATGATAAGTGCACTATTTAAGAGGTAATTCTTAAGGGTAAATACTATTTTTATTTAGCTAATGAAAGTGTAATAAGTGATGAAATAATTACTGAGAACCGTTCTCAACCGCAAGCTGACTTGCTAAGTAAGTATTTTGGCTCATTCGTAAAATTATATATTTGGGGATAACTGTTTTTGGAATTTTAATTTAGTGTGTCACAGGAAAGTGAATAAAAACTTCAGACAATTGGAAGAACCAATTGATAAAAATGATTCTAGTTTATTTGGTTAGTAGTTCTAACATTTAAGCTGTTACTGTAAAATAATAACCGTAACATTATACTAATTTATTCATATAGATTTCCCTGACAGTGGAAACGAATATAAACCAAGTAATAGTAAGTCAAGTTCGTCGGAGGATGAAATAACCTCAGTTTTATCAGGTTGGAAAATTAAATAATACATTTTAATATTTATATTCAACGGGTTTCAATTATCTATGTAGGTGGGAATGCTTTGAGCGTTGTTACTGCTGTTACTCCCCCTAATTCAGGAACGGAAGCTCAAGGTATTAACGTTGTTGAGAATGTAAACTCCACGCCAAAGTCCAATAAACCAAACGTAAGAAAACGTAAAAGGGATCAGCTTAATTGGATTTCCAGAATTTCTAAAACGGCCTATAATAAGGGATTGACACACGTGAATGAGAGAGGCCAACCAATAAAAGGACGGCAGATGCGGCCGCCTTGCACTTCCTGCCAAAATAAATGCTCCGACAAAATTACAAATACAGACAGAGAATTTCTTTTTAATCAGTTTTGGAGCCTGGGTGAACGCTATCGCCAATGGAACTTTATAATTCAGTACACCGAACAAAAAGTAAAAATTCGAGCCAAATGTGCTGCAAATAGGCAAAGGGGCGGCAACCGTGAATATTTTTTGTTAGCTTCGAGCGGGAATAGTTCTTTAATTCGACAGAAGGTAACAATTGTTTGAAATTTGTTTCATGTGTACATGTATAAACTTTTGTTATTTTAGGTATGTAAACTAATGTTTCTCAATACGTTGGATATTAATAGCCAGTGGATCACAACGGCATATGAGAAAAAACAATCTGGAAGTGGCGTTTTAGATATTGATCGCAGGGGCAAACACGAGCGATCGGAAGACATACGGAAGTATGAACATTACACTCAATTTAAGGTACAATACAATTTGTGAGCATATAAATTCATTTCCATGCGTTGATGCACATTATTGCCGACAAAAAAGCAATAAAAAATATTTAGAAGGAAATTTAACTGTTGCAAAAATGTACCGGCTATTCGTTGAATTTATGGAAGCAAGCTCGATTGAACATAGCGTGACTGAACGTCAATACCGCGACACTTTTAACCAAAATTTTAATTTAGGGTTTTTTGTACCCAAGAAAGATCAATGCGACCAATGCATTGGATTTGACAATTTGTCGCCCGAAGAAAAAGAACAAAACAAATTAATTCAAGACAGGCACTTGTCGAATAAAATCGGATCAAGAAAAATAAAAGAAATCAAAAAACTGGAAGCTCAACAAAGTGAAGGTAAAATCGTCAGTGCAGTGTTTGATTTTCAAAAAATTTTAACTGTACCACAATCTCGGGCGTCAGTTTTTTACTATAAGCGAAAATACTTTGTGTATAACTTTACTGTATATTCTATGAATAGCAATACTGGATTCTGCTTTGTTTGGCGCGAGACACTTGGTAAACGTGGGGGAACAGAAGTCGCCAGTTGCCTTAAGCAATTTATCGAATTGCATCCAACTTGTAAAGATTTTAGATTTTGGTCAGACAATTGCCCTGGCAAGAACAGAAATAAAGTATTGTACACATTTTACGCTTGGGCTTCTAAAAATTATAATATCAACATCTCGCATACATATTTGGAGAAGGGCCACACCCAAAATGAGGGCGACAGCGTTCACTCTTGTATTGAACGTGTGGCGAAAAATCAAGAAAGTGCCGGAGCAGTGGTACTAGCTAATAAGATGTGCAAAAGTGAAACCACCAGCTTATAAAGTCATTGAAATGAACTTTGGAGATTTTATTGACTTCAAAACTCCTTCAAACCACTTTAATTTTACCAAAAATATTAATGGGGAAAAATTTTGTACCAGCAAAATGAAACAGCTTTTTATTGATCGAAATAATCCACAACATCTAAAATACAAATATGCATTTGAAGAGCCCTATAGAATCATTGCTTTAGTTAAAGACATTAAATCTAGAGGACGAAATTCGACCAAATCAACGAATCTTTGTTTTGAATTAAAACAGGCGTACAATTCGCTCCATCCGATAACGGAGGCCAAATACAAAGATTTGATGGATCTCTGTAATAAAAAAAGTATTAATTCTGCATACCACAATTTTTACAGAAATCTGCCTCATTCATCCGATAATTTGGAAGCTTCGGATGATGAATAAAAGAAACCAAATTTTTTTTCGTGATATTATTCGTGATTTCGTGAATTTCTTATTTTTGTGATATTATTTTAATAAATGGAATATTCTTTATACTTACATTAAATTTTTCAGCAATTTTATATTATATGGAATAAAACTTGAAATATTTCAACAAAAACAATTATAAACTATTTTAATATAACGAATATTAATATCTCTCCTAATCAAATTATGATTTCGTCGTTTAGTACCCAGAAATATATTTTATTTCCAGTTGATTATAATACATGTATAGTTTATCATAGTACATTGTAAAAAAAAACCGCACAAGACTATTACAACATTTTTAAACTTAGTTTTCATTATAAATAATTAATTAATTTTAATGGGGATATTAAAAGCTTAAAGAACTGATAACACCTCACATTTTTTTATTGAAACCGTTGAAATTAACTTTGTAGCAAAACAGTCACAATGGATTTAATAGTAAAAAAATTCAAATTCCTTTCCTGAAAAATGACATTTTTAACTTATCATACTCTCATTTGCATGGGACGATATGTATTGCAGCTCACACTTAATCTTCACTTGATTTGCATCGTGAAAAAATAGCGGAGCTAACTTCCCATAATGTTTTTATTATTCAATCGCTAAACCAAATAAAACTCGAAAAAAAAAATCAATTGAAAAATTCTTGTTAAATTCAATCGAGTTTTGATATTTTCTAGCGCAAATGGTTTATTTGCGAACGGTTGGAGGATATACCCTAAGAACATAGCAAAAAATAACAACAACCAAAAGTAACGAAAACAGAAAACAAAAACACAATAATAACAATAAATGTAAAAAGTCATGTATATGAAACTGCAAATTACACACCTGCACTATATTTTATATTACACTATAACGTAAATATACATGTAAATAAATATTATTTATTTAGATAAAATAAATAGTCTTTTTAATGGTAGTATTACATACTTTCAAATTTGTAAAGATAATTCAACACCAATCCAAACTAAAATCAATTCAATAGTAAAAAAACTTTAATGTATCCGGAAATATTGATATAAATACAAAAAAGAACCTAACAAATTAGAACTCGGTTATTCCTAAATTATACGGATTGCCAAAAATCATAAACCGAACATTCCATACAGACCAATTATAAGCTCAGTAGATGGTTCAACATATGGTTTATCAGTATTTTTAGGAAATATTTTAAAACATAGTGTGAACAAAAAATTTGTAATATTAGCATCCCTTAAAATTTCCTTCAATTGTCGTTAGACGTATCGTCATTATTTACGAATGTTGATGGCTACGGGTCACTAATATTATAAGCAATAATTGGAGGAGTATAAAACAAAATTCAAAAACAAAATTTTCAAAAGTTCAATTTTTAACAGCTTCAGATATCGTATTAAATAAGTCAGAATTCTCATTTAATAATAAAATTTACAAACAAACCTTTGGCTTACCAATAGGTTCACCGGTTAGTCCTATTTTGGCAAATTTATTGATGGAATATGTAGAAAATTTAGCACTAGATTCTGTGAATTTTAACTGTTATTCTACTATCGGTACGTAGATGATATTATAACGGCTATCCCAGTTGACAAAGTTGAAGTTTTGCTAGATGTTTTCAATTCGATAGAACCGAGAATTAATTCACAATAGAAAAAAATCTGATGATACATTTCATTTTTGGATACTCTTTTGACGCATGAACCTAATGACAAAGTTTCTGTGGGTTGGTATCATAAAGACGCATGGTCACTCTTGGCTCTCGTTTTCTTACAAAATTAACACAATCAAAATTCTTACTCAAAAAATTATAAAACTTTCGGATAAAAAATTCCATTAGAATAATTTTATTTTATTTAACAACATTATCCTGATAAGTTAATAGATGTTACTATTTGGAAAAAAAATTCATAGAAATTCTATAGGTATGGCCGAAAATAGAAACCAAAATTATTTATCGATCCCATATATAAAAATCTTTTTAAGAAAACTAACACCTGTTCAAAAATTATAATTTCAAAATTGTGGGAAGACCACCTCCTCTAAAGAAAAAATCAAATGTTGTCTGTCAGAATGCGAATGTAACGTAACGTATTTTGGGCAAACGAAACAATTTATTGAAAAATGATTATATCAACATAAAAGGGCAGTTTATCAAAATTTAAACCAAAATAGCAAACAGTAAACATTTAAGAAACACAAATCATCAAATAACTTTAGATAATGTAGTTAAAATTTTGGAACAGCAAAACAATTTTAGGAAAAGATCGTTTTTGGAAATGTTACACATAAAATACTCAATAAACATTTATTTATTTATTCCACTACTAGGATAACTTACAGTATATTACTTTTTATTGGTTATCATAACAACAATAGTCAAAAATAATAATAGTCAAAAATCAGTTTATGAACATAAATCAATTAATTAATTAAATAATATAAGCATAATAAAAAAATTCAATTTTTAAACGAAAATAAATCAAATTAACAGAATTATTATAGATATTTAAAGATAAAATTCAAATGGGATAATTTAAAAATTTTATTTTAAAAAGCCTTTTTTTTAACTTCTTTTAACCACCCTACGACACTTTTTGTTTAATGAACGGTAATAAATCAATATTGTTAAACACAGCGTCATGATTGCATTACATTCTAAAACATGGAGATGAAAAGCCAAGATTGGTGTGTGGAGTGGGATTATAAAATAATTTAGAAGCCCTTGTAAAATAAGCTGGCGCATATAAATTAATCTTATATAAGATATTGGAATCAAACATACTATTAACAATTTTAAATAACAGATATTCATTCAAGAGCAAACTTCTAATTTCGAGTGATTCAATATTAAATATTTCAAGCCTAACATTATAACTAAACTTATCAGTGTATGGTACAAAATTGAAGCATACAAATCTAGTACATTTTTTTGGAATTCGTTCAATTTTAAATGCATTGTTGGAGATTATGCTTATATTAGTAATTCCTATGATTTATTTATTTAAATTTGGTTTGTAAAATGTTTTGAATATAATTCATATTTTGTAAAAGAGTTTTTCGTAAAATTTACCACAAGTTTTTTTATCAGGACTGAAAAAATATTTTTCTAGTCTTGACACAGGGACTTTGGTTTCTTCGGAAAAGGTTTCCATTTTTTTTGTTTTTTGATTTGTTTATATAAAAAAAAAAATTTAGTTTCTGTAGGGCCGAACTATTTTTTAATAAATTTGATACCGAAACAGATTTTGAAAAAGTAGAATTGACGAATTATGCCGGTAGTTATACTCCTTCCACAATTTAAGCATCTTATCTTGGAATACCTTAAATGTACACAGCTAAATGTAATAGTAGCTCTAAATTCAAATCTTATAAATCAACCGCGATGAATATTCAAATTGTATATGTAGAGTAATGAGCAAGGTACATATGTACATATATGTATAGATTAATGACTTTGTAGCATTTCTAATTATTTTCTAAATATAAATCGTCAAAATCTCGAAAACTTGTCGATGCCCATGTAAACACATGTATTTGAATTGCTTCACTTGATTTTGGAGCAATTTTTTATATACAACATTTTGGTCATAAACCTCTTTCGTTTTGAACCGACTTCATAAACAGTTTGAAGTTTCCACAACTCGAATGATTACTGTCGCAACTAGCGCAGATACGAATAAAAACACTATATTGTAAATTGCACTGCCGATGATGGAATAGTGGCATCAAAAGTTGGCATAAATAAATATGGAAATATAATCTTAATACCAAAATAATAATTTGTTTTAATTAATAAAAAAGCTTAATAATAAATTTAAAAAAAAATATTTTCATGTTTATCATTCGATACTTTACGTAGTCCTAGACTGAACTCTGTGGCTCAATCAGAATTAGCCTATACCGCTTTTATAATATTATTTTGTATATACAACAAATTTTGAAACAGACTACTGAAATTTATAGATTATTATAATTTTTGGAAATATAGTAATTAGAATTTAGGCCTTAATTTAGTATTTAGAAGCGGGGCTTAATAATTTTCAAAGTCAGGCCAACACCACCAAAAATATTGATATGTAATGTATTGCTGATTTTTACACGTACTTTTATCGACAAACAGTTTCAAGAATCCAATTATAGGGTGGTCCATCTAGCGTTTGCAATTTCAACTACCGGTTATTTCGAGTATGGCAACACTTATGTCATTCGTCTTAAGACAGAAAATTAGTTTAATGTTTGACATTTACGAAATGGGTCGCTTTACGCTTGAACAAAATTGCGAAATATTGAAAATTTACTTTGCAAGTGGTGAGCCTTCTACCCAAACTGTAAGAAATTTACGTGAAAAATTCAGTAGAAATGAAATGCCTACAAGGCAATTTGTGGATTTGACTCCGTTGGACTTTTTTTTGTCGGGAGCCGTTATGGATAAGTGTTACGATAACCCTCGAGATACTATCCAAGACTTGAAAGATCAAATCGAAGTTGCCATTGATGAGATAGGAGCCCATATAATAAAGCCAGACGTGAAAGTCATTTGAATGAAATTGTGTTCCATACTTAATGGCAATGTATACTCTTTCTAATAAAACAAACTGCTTTGAAAAATATACATTCGTCTTTGAATTTAGAGCCAAAATAAATTGCAAACGATAAATGGAAAACACGTTACATGTGGATTTGAAATTTAAAAATTATAAAGTTACAAATTAAGAATTGTTAAATCTTCAAACAAACCATTTTACCCCCTTTGCATAGCAATAACAAAACCCTGTACCAAACCATCCAGCTAAGAATGCAAAAAGTATGCTATTCACCCTATCACTTAATATATGTACTACATAGATAGTAGTGTAGTACATATGTTCGGTAAACAATAATCAACAATAATAATTGGAAATTATTGAATCAATTTTATATATTCTGAAAAAAACACCAACTACAACTACTATATAATAAAAACTATAATTTTTATATTTACAGCAAATTTATTTTAAAGCCACAAAAATTATTTGTTATTTTAATGACAAGAAATATGTCAAAACAGATGTCAATTATGTACGTACATTTTGTATTTTTTTTATCAATGATTATAGTTTTGTTTATATTTTTATTATTAACTTTAGCAATATTGTTGTTGCTTTACATTACATGTAGCATAGTATTATGAAATAGGTGGTGTTTGGTTATAGATGGTGGTAATGTTATGTAATTTATGTTTAATGTTGTAATTAGATGGTGAAAGGTATATACACTACTATATGGTTACGATTGAATAAACATTTTTTCTTATTTTTTTTTAAAAATCTGGTAGGTACATTCAAGCCAAAGGTGGCTTCATGTGCCAATTTTGTATTAGAAGGAAAAAAGCAAACTTTTTTGTGTGTCGCATTTCAAATTGTTGTTACGTCAATGAAGTATTCAAACTCACTCCCCAAAAATAAACCAGCTCGAGCTGTACACCTATTACCTACGTAGGTATATATGTATGTAGAATAAAAATAAATACGTAAACCGAATGAAATTAAAGCGGAAAAGTTATTGTTGTTTGTTCAAATAAATATTACAAAAAAAATGTAAAAAATTTGGTTAGGTGAACGTACAACACGATATGTTTGAAAAGCTTTATTAACGGATTTTATATACCGACAAAGTACTTGTGTGTTAATCAATAAACATAATTACTTCACAAAATCCAACTGTATGTATTTTTGTATAGTAAATATACAACGAAATGAGTAATACTACATATTGTACATATATTCAATTTTGTTGTATGTACATACTTATATACAAATGGCTTATATACACACCATGTCTTATATTCATTCTCTTCTTCTCTAGCATAATTTTCTGTTTTCTTTTTTAATTTTATTTTCTTAAAGAAACGAAACAATAAATGAAATAAAATAAAAACTAAACAAATTATTGAAATTTCATTGAACTTGTTTAGCGGGAAACAAATTATGTAGAAAAGTGACGAATTCAATTTTTTTTAACATCACATTGATCGCACGTGAATAGGATATGTACATTTTCAAATACGTGAGTAATTTCTTCAAAAAAGTAAACATAATATTAGTGTTATAATCTTTTTATTGATTGATTGATATGAATGCATGGCCTGCCTTATGAAGCAAGAAATCCCATGTTGTTGATGTGGTCATTAAACTGTCACAACAATTTTTTATAACACAGGTGAATGCTTTCCCCACTGAAGATACCTAAGCACCATTAAAACAAGGAGAGCACAACCACCCACGACATCACATAAATGTGACAGCATAGGATAGTTAGTAGTGACAGAATCGGTCCGGTTACAGACACCTAGGTACAGCCGAAAGTTACTAAATTGTTAGTAATTATATAGTAAAAATAGTTAGCACAGGACAACACAATTTCTAAACTACAACTTATTCACTACTTGTTGATCCTGGAGGGTTGATTCAAGCTAAAATTTTCTGAAACTCACTTATTAATTCTGGAACTATGTTATATTTTGAAAATTAGATTATTTATTAGCAAATTAAGGAAGAGACCCCTTCAAATATTATTTAAACTAAATTAATTAATATATATTAATGGAAAAATCACAATATATTTATTACACATTACAAAAAATTAACGTTTTATGAAATCGAATATGGGACTTCCCCAATTCTAAGCTAAAAATTCTAAAAGAATGTTTAATAATTTAAAATTACTAAGCTACGATTTAAATTCACAGCGCTTATTTCATTGTTACTTTCATTTACTCTAGTCAAATAAAGTATAGTAATCATGAAAATTTTGGACCTTGAGATTTTTAGAGATTTATCTGTTTCGAGGAGTCCGAAAAAGTGGGTTTCGAAATGGTGTCTGTCTGTCAGTCTGCCAGTCTGTCTGTCAATCTGTGTCCTCTCTACAGCCCAGATGGTTTAACCAATCGAACTGAAACTTCAGATTTAAGCTTTTTTGATAAATTGTGAGGTCCTAGTGAATTTTACTCCAAATCGTCTAACCGAAAGTGGCTACTCGCTTAGTGCAGAAAATTAATTTTGCAAATATCTTAAAAAGTATAAGGTTTACAAAAAACTACTTCATACAAAATGTTTCCAAAAAATAAAAATTAAAAATTAAAAAAAACAAAATTAAAAATTAAAAAAAAAAATTCTCAAAATTCTTTGTTTGTAAAAGAAAGTCGTGTGTTGGCCACACCTCCATTTTTTTCTTACACTTATATCGTTCATTCACAACTTAGTTTGGTTTCTACGTTTTCATTTTGATTTCTGCCCATTCGCATACACCTGTCCCTCGATTAACACGGTAATTACGTTCCGCCATATTACCGTGTAACTCAAAATCGTGTTAATCGCGACTAATACACCTGTCTCTCGATTAACACGGTACTTGATAACCGCGGCGAAACTTCTGTGCGTGTTAATCAAGACTTTGCCTCAATTTCGTTTACCGTGTTAAATCAAATCCGTGTTAATCAAGTATCGTGTTTATCGAGGGACAGGTGTGGTTATTATTTTGTTTCGTTATTTGTTACGCGGTAATCACTTCATTAAATTTTATAGTTTTATTCCTTATTTTATTAACTCTCTAGTCACTATGTAATTTTATATTAACTTTTAGATTGACCATAATTTCGATTCAGATACAATTTATGATTTTTTTAAGCAAATTAATAATTATTATTAATTATTATTAAACATTTTTTTAAAATATATATATATATATATATATGTATATATATATATATATATATATATATATATATATATATATATATAAATATATAAATATATATATATATATATATATATATATATATATATATATATTGATTAATTGATTGATTGTGAGTGTACGGCCAAGCATTATAGCAAGTCTCCCGGACTCCCGGGCACACACCGTACACCCGTTTACACACAACAAAACCGAAGGATAGGATAGGATTATTAGTTGGGACAGACTCGACCCGGTTACAGACAGCAATGCGATCGATAGTTAGTAAATTAACGACACAAAAGACAACACAATCTAACTACATTTTTTGATGATCATTTCTCTGGAATCCAGGGCCGGATACTCAGGTCTCCCTAAACCTAAATTAAAAATTATTAATGTTGTAATTTCCCCCTGTTCGCCTTTCGATAATTTACCTGATAAAATATTTAAGAAAATCTAAAATTACTAAGCTAAAATTATAATTATAATTACAGTAGAACTCGCTTATAGCAAACACTCAAGGGACATAATTTTGTTCACTATAGCCGGCTGTTCATTTTAATCAAATATTCGTTTACGTTTATAAACGTAGTTCTTTGTTTGTGTTCGTGCAAATTCAAGGAACATAACTATATGACAAAACCATATGATCATTATAAGCGTTTGATCGTTTGATGATCATTTCTCTGGATTCCGGCCGGATACTCGGGACTCCCTAAATCCTAAATCTAAAACAGGGCTTAAAAATTATTAATGTTGTAATTTCACCCTTGTCCGTCTTTTATTAATTTACCTGATAAAATAATTAATAAAAATTTAAAATAACAGCGCTTATTTCCTTGTTAATGGTCCTTTTATATCCAATTAAAAATTATTACTTACTGCAACAAGAATTAACATAAACATTAAACCGTTTAAAAATAAAATTTTACTTAAAACTAATCATCAATTTCCTACCGATCTAGAAAAGAAAATATATAATTGTGAATTCAATTATTTTATAAAATTTATATAAAATGATTTAAATGATAATATTACAGCATCACAATACCTAGATTTATTAATAATTCAATAATTCAATTAGGTACTATAAGTATATTAAGAATCAACAAATAAAATTAACATACAAATTCCCAGACAACTCTGAAAACTAAATTTAATTAATAAACATCATAATAACAAATTTTATTACTTAAATGAATAATTATTATAACCGGATCTTCAGTATTCCCGAGCACACATCGTACACCCATTTATCCATCCCCAGTCGAAGGATTAGAGTAAATTGTTAGTAATTATATAGTAAAAATAGTTAGCACAGAACAACACAATTTCTAAACTACAGCTTATTCACTACTTGTCAATCCTGGAGGGTTGATTCAAACTAAAATTTAAATTTGAAATTCGGAATTAATGTTGATCCCTATAATAATGATTAATTCTAGAACTATGTTTATTCTGAAAATTGGATCATTTATTAGTAAATTAAAAAAGAGATCTCTTTAAGTATTTTAAAACTAAATTAATTAAAATATATTAATGGACAAAACAGAATATATTACACATTACAAAAATTAACATTTTATTAATTGATTGATTGAGAGCATTACAGCAGGAACTCAAGGACTCCCGAGCACACACAGTACACCCACATACATATAACAAAGCCGAAGGATAGGATAGGATTATAAGTTGGGCCAGACTCGACCCGGTGACAGACACCAATGTGATCGATAGTTAGTAAATTATCAGTACAATATATATATATATATATATATATATATATATATATATATATATATATATATATATATATATATATATATATATATATATATATATATATATATATATATATATATATATGTATATTATGTATATATATATATATATATATATATATATATATATATATATATATATATATATATATATATATATATATATATATATATATATACATATATATATATATATATGTATATATATAAATATAGATATATCTATATATATATATATATATATATATATATATATATATATATATATATATATATATATATATATATATATATATATATATATATATATATATATATATATATATATATATATATATATTGAAAATTTATTGTGCTTCCGCAACGATTATTTTAGCACAAACTTACAAACCGGACACTTCCTCGATACAAATACTTGTTGTAAAAAAAATATATTTATCAATTTTTATTGATTTTTATTGCTTGTGTGTTGCTCGCCTTAAAAAAATGGAATAATAAAAAAAAGTAATTTTATGACAAAAGCTACAATACAATATTTAACTCCGCCATCTATAAACAAATATTATAAATTTACCTAAGTGGTTTACATGTATACAAAATTTTATGTAAGTCTACTTTAGTACACAAAAATTTAGGTAAGTGTAATTTAATTCTAATTTGACAGTACTCATTTTGACAGATCAAAATGTTTTCAAGAACAAAAAAATAAAAATAAAAACAAATAACTTTCATCTAATCTAGAGCAGTGGACTGTAAAGCTAAGTATTTTGAGTTTATATAATTCAACAATTATTAATTTAATAATAAATATAATTCTTATATTTTCAGGTATGTAGATACGGAACATCATCCAATTACGAAGGTCGTTTTTAACATTCTCCCGGCCTTGAATCCATTGATTCAACTGGTAGTTTGCACAGCTTATGAATGGGCCTTTTTAGCACTCCTGATTTTGTTTGAATATTAGTGATCCTGACCAGACCATACTTACCACGTATTAATTCAATGACCTTGCCCATAAGCCATTTAGTAGGAGGTAAATTATTATCGATGATCAGCACGACATCATTAATTTGTATGTTTTTCTTTATAGTTTGCCATTTATATCTTGTTTGCAACGCAGTCAAATATTCTAATGACCACCTATTCCAGAAATGCTGCTTACATTGCTGAATCAACTGCCATCTATCCAATTTGTTCATCGGACATTTTCGAAGATCATATTCAGGAACCAATACCATCGAATGCCCCAGTAAAAAATGAGCTGGCGTTAAAATGTCATATTCGTCATTGGGTAAACCGCACAAGGGTCGGGAATTCATGATAGCTTCAATTTCAACAGCAAGGGTCATCATCTCGTCCATTGTCATAATTGTAGTTCCGACTACTCTTTTAAAGTGGAATTTAAACGACTTAACGGCTGCCTCCCAGAGGCCGCCGAAATGTGGAGCATTTGGAGGCATAAAATGCCATTTGATGTTATCCTTTAATAAAGCATAATAAATTTCGTTAGTGTTATTTTTAATAAATGTAAATAATTTTTGCAATTCCTTGTTCGCCCCAATGAAGTTAGTTCCACAATCCGAGAAGACATCTGTGCTTAGTCCCCTGCGACCCACAAATCTACGGAAAGCCGCCAAGAATGCGCCTGTCGTCAAATCCGACACTAATTCAATATGAACTGCTTTGGTACTTTCGCAAACGAATAGGCAAATATAAATCTTGATTGATTTTTGCCCTCGTTCTCGTTTGAGATACCCCATAATAGGCCCGGCGAAATCTACACCAACCCTTATAAATGGACGTAGATGCTCGACTCTGTATGCAGGTAGATTGCCCATTTGTTGACCCATTGAAACCGGATTCACCTTGAAACAAGTAACGCATTCTCGTATAACCATTCTGACAAGGTCCTTGCCTTGAATGAGCCAGTACCTTTGCCTCAATAATCCAAGAAGCAACTGTGAACCAGCATGATGATATTTTGAATGAAAATATTCTACCAAACGTTTTGCTAATTTTGCTGGTACAATGATAGGGTGTTTAACACTTTCGGCAACGTTAGCGTTCTGTAGACGACCGCCAACTGGAACAACACCATCTTTGTCAATAAATGGATTCAAAAATTTTAGGTTTGATTTTATTGGTAGTGACCTCGTTAGATTTGCAATGTCTTCCTTCAATAATCGTGTCTACAGATGTTTCCAACAAACCAATTCAGCTTCAACCAGTTCTTCACGTTGTATGGGACCCATGAGTTTGTTATTTCTATTGCTCGTCATTGCATTTCTAAGTAATCGTTTTAGTCGCGATACTATTTTAACAGTAGTATGGAAGGATGAAACTCGTGAAGATAAATTTTCTAGCCAATCTTCGTTTTCTTGTATCTTAGCAAAACATGACGTCGTTTTTGTTTCAAATGACCGTTGTTGTTTTGGCCATTCTTCTTTATTCATCAGCCATGCTGGATCATTCCACTATAAATTGTTGTTGATTAATTCTCCCGGCCATAAACCTCTTGAGGCACAGTCAGCAGCGTTACTCTTTGTTGGAACATGAAACCAATTTTCTCTTCGTGTATCTTCTAATATCTTTGATGTTCTGTTTGCCACGAAAACCTCCCAGCGAATTGGCACATCTGACAGCCAGTCCAGCACGATTGTGGAATCTGTCCAATAATATTTATTGTGTATGGTTGTACATAATGACTCTTCTACTGATTTCATCAGTTCGACCAAAAGTAGTGCGGCGCATAGTTCCAAACGTGCAATTGTCAACGTTTTAATAGGCGCGACTCTGGATTTAGCAGCAATTAATTTAATGCACCACTCGCCCTGCAGGTTTTGATGTTTTGCATATACTACGCCGGCATAAGCACTTTTACTAGCGTCACAAAATCCGTGCAATTCAGTGCCGCTTGTTGTTTGTAGCCATCTCGGAATCTTCACCAATCTTAACTCTGGTAACTTACTTCTAATTGCGAGCCAATCTGACTCAACTACTCCTGGTAATGGATCATCCCAGCTAATTGCCTTCAACCAAAGTTGTTGGAAAATTATTTTAATTCGAATGACCACTGGTGTCAACCAACCAAGTGGATCGAAAATACGGCTACTTTCTGATAACAGCCCTCGTTTTGTCGGAATATATTCACCAAGATCAATTTTGTAACTAAAAACATCCTCTTCTGGGTTCCATTGTAAACCCAGAACCTTCGTTGTAACTAACTCATCTTCAAATTGCTTCGTTAGGATTTCTCTGTCGCACTCGGGAATCACCTCCAATAATTCTGTTGAGTTGGACACCCATTTTCTCAACCTCATACCGGCACTAGCTAGCATCTTTATTAAATTCTGTCTCTTCTCCATGGCTTCAGTTAGTGAACTCGCACCAGTCATAACATCATCTATGTACGTATGTTTTCGTAATATACTTGAAATCTCAGGGTATTTATTCTCATTCAAGCATGCCAATTCCTCCAGTACCCGTGTTGCAAGGTATGGTGCTGGTTTCAATCCATAAGTCAGTGTAACCAGTTCAAAATATTTCATAGGTTCCGTGGTTTTTGCTCTCCAAACGATCTGCTGAAGTTTGCGGTCATCCTGATGTACCAAAATTTGACGGTACATTTTTTCTACATCACATACCATAGCGATTTTGTACTCTCTGAATCGCAACAATATTTGGTATAATGAAGCCTGTCGAATGGGACCAGCCATCAATGACTCGTTCAGTGACATTCCACTTGCAGTTCTAGCCGAGCCATCGAACACAACGCGGAGTTTCGTGGTTGTGCTAGATTCCTTTATTACTCCGTGATGAGGTAAATAATTTTTAGAATCGTCACTATTACTTTGAACCATGTGACTTAAATCAACGTATTCCTTTATAAAATCTTTATATGCACTGGCAAATTGTTGATTTCGATCAAACCTTCTTTCTAATGATGCTTGCCTGCTTAATGCTAAATTTAGCGAAATTCCCAATTCATTAATATTCTGCTTGACCGGTAATCTTATAAAAAAACGTCCATCTCGATTCCTGCTGGTGGTTGTTCGGAATATTTCTTCACAAGAAACTTCATCTGCAGTCAATTTCTTACATTCAGGTACTGTTTCCACCTGCCAGAATTTTTGCAACAACTCATCTATTCTATCAATTGAGTTATTATTTACTTCAGCTACATGTGCCTGAATCTCGTGCCCATGTGTCCTATCTCCGCCAAGTACCCATCCATAAATCGTTTCCACAGCCGTTAAATCATCGTTAATTTTCAATCTACCATTCAACAATGACCCAAACACCAGTTGCACCCCAAGGATCATGTCAATACGACCACCCTTGCTAAATTCAGGATCGGCCAGAAATACCGAGCAACTTATGTTATTAAATTTAATTGAATGACTGGGTAATCGACTGCACAATTTACCTAAGACTAATGCTGCGACCGAAACTTCCTTTGTCGGATGATACAACGATCTCAATTTAACTTGCACTTCGCCACACGATACCTGTGATGATGAACCACCAATGCCGGACACCATTGTACGATTATGTCTTCTTACAAGACCCAACTGATTGTAACATTTCTCGCTTATAAATGACGACATGGAACCTGTATCTAATAAAATTCTACATGTGTGTTCCAAGCCATGTATATCTTCAATTTTTACTAAAGCAGTTGGCAAAATACTGGAATTTAACGAATTCGCACTTTGATAACTAGACGTTCCCCTTGGATCTAGAGATGATGAATCGCTCTTGGACTCGATTATGGTTTTGTTAACTAAAGTTGTCATTGGACTACCTGAAGGCATGGTCTTAGAAGATTGTCCATCATCATCATCCATGTGTAACACCGTACTATGCTTTCGATTACAGATTGCACATCTAATCTTCACCTTACATTTAAATACTGCATGGTTCGTTCTTAAACAATTAAAGCAGCATCCCTTCGACTTCACACATTCACGGCGTTCACGTACCGACATCTGTTTAAATTTATTGCAGTCACATAAATTGTGCTCACCAGAACATAATAAGCATTTTACTGTATTCGTTGCGACGAATGATTTTGTTGATTTGATGGAACTATAGTCCTTTGATGAAGCACATTTCATAGCTTCCAAGGCATCAGAGCGATTTAGCAAAAATTTAAAAAACTGCTCTACGGATGGATTGTCTATCTCACACGAATGTTGCGCCCACAGAAGTTTGCTTTATCCAATTTGGCCTCCATTAAAAAAAAGCAGCCAAACGTCTCTTGACTCAGCTTGCTCTCCGAGTGATTTTAAACCACGGATAGTTTCGTCTGAAACATCCAACAATTTCCTAATATGACTTGATGTAGCAATTTTTATAATTGGTTGATCCAAAAAACTCCGTATGAAAGCATTGATGGTATGCTTTTTTCTTCCGTATCGATCAACCAGCTTCTTAAAAGCTTCAAAATAGTTTGCTTCGGTCACTGGAAAATGTTTAATAAGATTTGCAGCTTCATCACGCAGATAACCCTTCAAATATGTGAATTTTTGCACTGCCGTCAGATTACTGTTATGAATCGTCTTCAAGCACAAGTCATAGAACGGTTGCCATTGGGTATAATTACCCGCAAATGGTTCAATAGTTATCTTTGGCAACCTAATGTCCATATGAGTATTTGGCATTGACAATGACGTCGACATAGTGTCATTTGTCTTGGTTCCATCGGCTTCCCGTTGTTCATTCCATCGTCTTATAAATTTGCTAAGCATCGAATCAACGTTGTAAAACAATTCGCTGAATTTGACAGCCGTTGAATGCACAGTAGGATCCACTTGAAACATTTGACCTTCCACATACGAAAAATTTTTCATGAGGTCAGCAGCACGTATCTTACGTGTTTGTAGCGCATCAATATCCTTCCCGTCGGTTTTCTTGTCGACATACTGTTCTAAATTCTCCATTTGTGCTTGTAAGGAATTCCGCGTGGCTTCATGAATCGCCATTTGTTGTTCGGGACTCATTGTCACTATAATTTCACTACACTGCCACAAACTATTGCACTAAATAGATTGTCTCACACTTCTTTTTGGAAAACTACGTGTTACTAACTCACAAACAATTTGTGGACAAGAAATTTCCAAAATGGCTGTTAAAACACGTGTACAATTTCTAGTAGTGTTTTTTTTTTTTTTCCAAAATGGTACCCAATAAAATCTTTCAATTGCACTAAACAATACTTAATTACCTTCCGGATAGCTTGTATTTATCCGACTCGAAGGACCATGAAAATTTATTGTGCTTCCGCAACGATTATTTTAGCACAAACTTACAAACCGGACACTTCCTCGATACAAATACTTGTTGTAAAAAAAATATATTTATCAATTTTTATTGATTTTTATTGCTTGTGTGTTGCTCGCCTTAAAAAAATGGAATAATAAAAAAAAGTAATTTTATGACAAAAGCTACAATACAATATTTAACTCCGCCATCTATAAACAAATATTATAAATTTACCTAAGTGGTTTACATGTATACAAAATTTTATGTAAGTCTACTTTAGTACACAAAAATTTAGGTAAGTGTAATTTAATTCTAATTTGACAGTACTCATTTTGACAGATCAAAATGTTTTCAAGAACAAAAAAATAAAAATAAAAACAAATAACTTTCATCTAATCTAGAGCAGTGGACTGTAAAGCTAAGTATTTTGAGTTTATATAATTCAACAATTATTAATTTAATAATAAATATAATTCTTATATTTTCAGGTATGTAGATACGGAACATCATCCAATTACGAAGGTCGTTTTTAACATATAAATATATATATATATATATATATATATATATATATATATATATATATATATATATATATATATATATACAGTGCTGGTAAAAAAAAATTGGGCAAACAAATTTATTGCAAATTGGAGTCTTTTTTTGCTAAAATTACACAACTTTTGAAAGCAATTGGTTTATTGTTTCATTTTAAATACATGTATGACGTAACTTTTTGAAAAAAAAAAATTTACCTGCAATTTAGGTGCAAAACACCGAAAAATGCCAAAATATTCAAAATACGTTGATTGGTGTTAAAGTAATGTAATAAATTTAACACTTATTTTTTATTTTTTTGTTTGTTTTTTATTGATTTCTAGAAGTTCAATCATTCATATTAATATTTTGTTGGACCGCCTTTTGCTTTTATTACACCGGTACAACCCCGCAACTGATGTGCAAAAAATTTGGGCAAGCAATTCTTTTTTTACGCCTACCGTTCTTGGCCGTCATTAGGGTGCAAATGTTTTATTGCCTGTAATTTATTTTTTGAGTATAAATAGTGCATATTTTGTAAGATTAAGTTATTCTGTAAGTGATAGATAGATCTGTAAGTGCAATATTAGTTTAAAAAATGGGAAAAGTTAGTGACCAGTGTAAAAGCAATATGTTGATTTTGGCGCGAGAAAATTTAACCACGCGTGAAATAGGTGAAAGATTAAACATTCCTAAAAGTACTGTCGCGTGGAATATTAAAAAAATCGAGAGATGGGCGGTGCACAAAGAAAGAAAGGCTCTGGAAGGCCCAGAAAGACGCCAGTGGAAGATCGTTTTATACTATTACAAAGTCGTCGGAACCGTTTTAAAACGGGAAGAGATGTGGAATGATGTGATTTTCTTCGATGAATCAAAATTCAAGCTGCATGTTGGAGATGGAAAAATTCTCGTAAGCTGAAAACCTGGCGAGAGACTTAGCAACGAATATCTTTTAAGACTTCCACCGAAAAAAGGAGTTATGGTCTGGGGATGCTTTTCTGGAAATGAAACCGGTCGATTGTGCTTCCTTAGTTCCAGAATTACAGCAGCTGTTTATCTGCAGGTCCTTCAGAACGAATTTGAGCCTTTTGCGTTAAAGCTTTTTGGCGAGACTTGCAAATTTATTTTTCAACAGGACAACGCTCCGTGCCATACCGCCAAAATTGTGAGTTATTAATTTTGAATTGTAGATAGACAAATTGGCTTTCAGATAAACATAAATAATTTGTTAAAAACTTGTTTTTTTTCTTATCTCTTCATTTAAAGGTAAAAAAGTACTTCGAAGAAAAAAGTATCGATGTGTTGAGCTGGCCCCCGTATAGTCCAGACTTAAATCCAATTGAAAATATTTGGTCTATAATGAAGCTAGAAGTAGCAAGGAAGCGCCCAGAATCGATTGAAGCTTTAAAAAGTTTGTTGATGATGATTTGGGAATCCATATCTCCTGCGACTTTGAAAAATTTATCAAATTCAATGAATCGGAGGTGTATCGCTGTAATAAAAGCAAAAGGCGGTCCAACAAAATATTAATATTAAAGATTGAACTTCTAGAAATCAATAAAAAACAAAACAAAAAAATAAAAAATAAGTGTTTAATTTATTACATTACTTTAACTCCAATCAAACGTATTTTGAATATTTTATCATTTTTCGGTGTTCTGCCCCTAAATTGCAGGTCAATTTTTTTTTTCAAAAAATTACGTCATACATGTATTTAAAATGAAACAATAAACCTATTGCTTTTAAAAGTTTTGTAATTTTAGCAAAAAAAGACTCCAATTTGCAATAAATTTGTTTGCCCAATTTTTACTTACCAGCACTGTATATATATATATATATATATATATATATATATATATATATATATATTGGTATATATATATATATATATATATATATATATATATATATATATATATATATATATATATATTTATATGCCCCTTAATGACGCCGCAGAAGGGCTCTGGTCCAATAAATAGAAAACAGAACCCTCGTGAGCGAGGCCATCACCTGCCTCATTTCCTGGCACACAAATAAGTGCTACCTTATTTGAGAGAGTCTAAGGGCCTTTAAGGCCGATTGGTTGTCTGATACAATATACATCGTTTAGGCCTTTTGCTATGCCTATCTTAGTGTAGTGTTCTACAGCTTGAATTTTTGCTTGAAAGACGGTACTGTTGTTACCCAAGGACTTCGAGAGTGCATTCCCACTCTCATGTATTCCTACCTCCGCCCCGTCTTCTGTTTTGACTAATACCATTGACCCGCGCTCAAAGGATGGTTCCCTGTTCTGCACATATCCCGGTTAGGTAACCTAACACAAAATGGTTTGTGGAAATCCAGTCCAAGAGACCAGATTGTAATTAAATAGAATAAATACATTAAATTTATTTAATAAAAACACTGCATATAGGAAAGTTTTAATATAATTCAATTTTAATTTCAAATTAAACCATTTTATGTTTAATCGAAAGTTTCCCTAAATACATGAAATGTTACCCAATAATGGTTCTCAACTTTAGGGCAAAATTCTGCAGTATCTAATAATTTGTTTTTTACGTAAATTTTGAATTTAGTCAAAGAATATTCAAATGAGCGGTGTGGAGGTGGACAGATCCAGCGATGAAGAAAACGGTCGATCCGTGGCCCTTATTGAAAAATCATATATATTTTCCTAACGGCTGCATCTTAATATTTCCTCTAGTCTTCGGGTTTAGCAGCCAATAAAACTAATTCTTAATATTTATTTCGACGTTTCGATAAATTTATTATCTTCTTTATTATCTATTTCTTGTCATCAAAAACAAATTTCCTTCACAATGTGAAGAAGGTAAAACTATTAAAGAAGCTGCTGGTATTGCAAATTTGAATATTAATACGGCCAAAATAATTGTATAAAAGTTCAAACGAGATTTTTTTTTTTTTTTTTATTTAAAATAAATTTTATTTATTTATTTTATGTAATTACAATCTAGTCTCCTGGACTAATGCGCAATTTATTTCTGACTTAATTTACTAACTTAGCGAGATGACGAGAAAATTGTTATAAAAAAAGCAACGGTAAAACGAAAGAAATGTTACCGAAGGCGTAAAATATATAGACGTACTCCGTATTTCTCACATAGGTTCTTGACGAGGTTGGATTCAAATGATCTGCCATTGTCCGTCACGAGTACTTCCGGCACCCCAAACATCAAAACATCTTATCCTCTAGGAAACCCACTACTTCCTGGGCAGTAGCTTGTCGCACGCTTGTGTTAAAGTAAATCTCGAAAAATGGTCTACAGCAATTAAAATGATGAGCATGTATTTCCACGTGACGTGATGTGCGAGGGTAAGGTCCCAAGAAATCCAGATAGATTCTCTGCCAGGGCTGGAAGGTATTCGGAAGTAATCTAAGAGGAGGATGACCTTTGTAATTTATGGCTTTAGCACATTTACAAATTTCACATGCATTTGCATGCAACATTTTTTGTCTGACAGACAAAGCGTTTTGTTTTAGCGAAAATAATGCAAAAATTTGGGAATTATTGCGAAAAATCGAAATTCTCAGTTTCAGTTTTTCTTTTCGTTTTTAAGTTGGTTTAGCGTTTAACACGCTTGATAATTCAAATAGAAATAAAAAAAAATCAGTTGTCAAAAGTGTAATGGAATTACAGCGTGAAGTATGCGATGGTATGGTATATTACCACTTCAGAAAGAAATTGGTTAATCAATTTAAATAATAATTATTGGAATTTTCAAATTTGATACTGGGCCAAATTAGGGTTTGGTTCTTAATAAATCAAACCGAATCAAGATATTTATTTCCGGACTTAAGGAAGACGTCTTTGGAAACTGATTATTTAAAGTTACGAATAAACTTTACTAAACACGGCGTGCTAGTAGCTTCTAAAAATATACTTGGTTGAACGTGTCTTTGGAAGTTATATTCAACGTTAATATTGGATTGCTGTTATCATTGAACTTATAACATAAAGAACAGGTCGATATCCGCTATTTTACATAATACTATTGTTGATTTATTTAATAACTCCCGATCTATCTATCTGTCTATCTTTCACCCGTCTATCTATACATATAATATGAGTAAGTTCTCATCTCAAGAAAGGTTGATTTGGTGTCCGCCACACTGTAAAGATTTTACTATCTTTTCTGTTTTTCTTTTATTTTTTCATTGTTATATTGTTGTGAGAAGATTAAGATTGTGTTAAATGTTTCTTTAAAAAAAATAAAATTTAATAACAAAACAGAGAATGAAATACTTATATTGATGATCCATTACTAAAGTGGTAGTGTTTTAGTTAATAAATCACTGGATTTCGAATTATTTTACTCGTATTTTGTGTTGTGCGCGCGGATGGAAGAGATATCTTAGATAGATAGATCATCATTTAGTGGTGTTTGGCTTGGTATTTATTTACATTATTGTTGTAATATTTTGATGTTTAGAACTGTTTTTTTACATTTTTGGTTTATTCTTCGTAGTTTTTATATCTTTTTTTTTGGGCCAATGATCTTTAATAAATAAGAAATTTTATTATGTTGTTTATTTATTTTTTTTTTTTCATTTATGTTTTACGTTGTATAGAAGGACGTTGGTGAGGTTATTTCAAGCACAACAAATGTTGAAATGCTTTTTTAGTGCTCTGTACAATTTTTAAAAAAACCAAGCTTATTTTATAAATATAAATATGTCTTTACCTGATAATTTATTTAACTGCTGGCTTTTTAAATTTATTTTAATTTGACATTTTCTTACATTTTGCAAATAGCAATATGCAAAGCATTTCCGATTTATGTATATATTATGTAAATTTCTACAAAAACTAGTGTTGATGTGAAATGTTGAGAACATTTGGAGTATAGCGAAAATAACTCTTGCTTGGGACCATTTAGTTAAGTTTGGAATTTTAAGATTAAACTGAGACACGCCAAAAAAACCCAAAAAATATTTGTTGCCAGAATAAGAGTAAACGATTCCACCGGATAATTATACCTGGTTCTTGATGATATTCTTAAAACTAAGCTATTTTTGCTTTGTTTTAATTGTTTTTAAACAATAAGGAACATCACTTTTTCTTGGGGAGGGGGGGGGGGGTGTTGAGTTTTAAATTTGTTAAAGAATACCAAAAAATGAATTTTTTATTGATACACATTAATAAACCCACTCAAGAATTTGAATAAGTACACCAAATATTTTCAATAAATTTATTAGTTTTATTTTTTGTTTAGGTTTCTTTTGTTTTAAAAACTTCTTTTGTTGAAATAACTTGAAATACGAATCGAAAAGGGACTTCAAATAGTACAATTTTATATAAGACCAAACTATTTTAGCGACTTTGACCAGCGACTCTTTATCATTATATTGGTTATCCTCACCATTGACTTTACGACGTTTCCCATAATGTTTAAATCAGGAGACCTGGGAAGCTAGGCAAATAATTCGATAGTTTGCTTGTAATTCCAGGTTATAACAATCCATGCCTTATGGATATGGGCGTTATCTTGTTGATAAAGCCATTTCAGTGGACCGAACATTTGTTGAAACTTGTTAAAAGCTGATTGCAAAATTAAAATTTACGATTTCATAGTAATTTTTGGGGCGACGATAATTCATGCCTTATGGATATGGGCTATTTCCATAGCTTTCTGGATTTTTATTATAAAATAATTAAGCGCAACAGTGTGACTTCGGCTGATTTTTTCGACTTAAGGTGACTGATAAAATAAAACAATTTCTTTTGTCGATTTGCGCCTGTAATTTTTGAATTTTTAAGTTTGCTGTTTCAAAATTTTTTAATAATAATTTTAAATGGTTTTACAATTAGTGTTAAAATATTTACTTGACTTGGGACGTGTTCGAAGTTTGTAATAATTTTGTTTTTGTAATAATTTTGACAGGAGTGAAATAATTTTCTCTTCAATATTTTGTAATATATTTTTTATAGAAATAAATTAACGTAATACGGCCTTATTATTGTTATTGCGCGCTTTTGTTTATTAATATTATTACAGAAGTGTCAAATTTACAACACGTAGTGACTGTGATAATTTGGTTGCATACAAAATAATATCATAAATATTACAGCTGGAATAATTATCACGAACTTCAAACACGTCCTTGATTAATTCTGCACACATGTAGCATATCTGAGGTGTGAATAATTTTCCGTATGTAAAACGTGTATGAATGGGGATTACTTCTATTTTATGTTTTTTTTTTTTTTGTTTATTTAAAGTAATGTTTCTGAAAATGGCTTTTTATACTATTTAATTTTTATTTTAAGTAAGGGACATGAGAATGAAAGTAATGTTTGTAAACCTGTGAACGAAAAGTTATAACGAATTTCGCATTCTGTAACGCTCTGTCAAGATAAATTGTTATCCCCAATGTTAAATACTCATGCAAGGTTTACACGTTTGATTTTTTAACCAAAAATTAAACTATTTACTCATAGATTTAGAAATAATAAGATGACAAAAATTATTTTTTTTGTTATTGAACGTAAAAATTTAACTTTTTTCGCTTTATGTACCCTAATTTTAGTTGGCGAGCGAGTGACGCTCAATGAAGAAGGACGTGTTTTTCTCTTTCTCCGGAAATTTAATTTAATTTAATTTACACAGTATTTTTCTGGTGAACAAATAATTAAAATTAATTTTAATTATTAATTTTAGTCAAATAAAATATAAAGTGTTTTTTTTTCTATTAGTGGATTAATAAAATGAAGTGTGCATTTGAACATGAGACAGGATTATTCATGTTCAAAATTTACGTAACGGCACTGCTCAAGTATTAAATACTTGTACTGGAAATTTCATTATACATAATGATGTTGGATGTATTTTTTCGATTGTTGTGTGTAAAATTTTTAAAGAGGAAAGAGTGTTAGAAAAGTATTAGTATAAAATTAACAATGATGGTGGGAGGGAGTAAAGAATTGTGGAATTAACTTATTAAATAAAAAAACGCATACAAAATTAAACAATTTTTATTTGGTTTAGGGCTCTTTTTATTTCTTTTTAACTAATTATAGCTTTAGCTTTCGAACCATATTCGGATTCATTTTCAAAAACGTAAAAAATAAAAATTGTTTAATTTATATATTGGCTCATTAAAATAAAACACTAATTTATACACACACACACACACACATAATTTCATTTAAATTAATAACTTTTATTTAGTATTTTTATTTATTTTATTATATTTACTTTTATTTATTTAGTACAAAAATTTTAGTTTAGTATTTTCCACCACCATTTTTTTTAAATTAAATTTACCCCGCGCGAGGTGGGCAACATGTCGCCGCGATGAAAGTCAAGGGCTGACTGATTTTGATCTTTATTTATTTTGTGATTTAATTTTTTCATCGAGCAGTTGGTACCTCTGGACCAATGAATAGGTGTATTGTTTTTGTGTATGAATAGGTCGATTATTTTTTAATTAATTGAGTTGGTGGAGTGAGCAAATGAGTGAGCCGACACACAAACGAATAAATATATTCTCATTTATTATTGTATTGTTGAAGAACCTCGTTCGTTTTTTGAATGTGTTGCTGGGATCTATAGTTACTGTTTTTACATATAGAGGATTTTCGATGGTTTCTGTACCTAAACCAAAACATGTAAACGTGGTCGGATTTTCTATAAATAATTTGTTGAGCACGAATATATTTGATATTATTTTTCCTTAATTTTTACTACTTATCTCCCAAAGAAAGTAATTTCTAGAAGAATTAAGGTAAACGGCTATAATACTGACATATGGCGTCACAAATGTCTATTCATTATTAAGTATATAATTTGTTTTGTTTTTGTCGGTTTTCTAAAAATTAAATTTATTTAAGATTTTAATCGAGAAAAAAGAAATTAAATTGAAAAAATTCATTAAAAACTTCAATTATTTAATAAAAAAGGAATCTAATCTAATACTATTTAATATATACATAGGTATCTAATACTGAGTCATCGGAAAATTATTGAGTCTATTACTAACAGTTACGGTTTCTATTATTGAGATATTATTTCTGTATGAATACTTACGTTAGTGCTTATCAAATTTCCGAGAAGTGGCAATAAAACGTAATTACATAATTGATGACAAAAGAAAATTTATTTAGTAATGTATTAAGCACATTTAAATAAAAAAATTAAAATAAAATTATACTTAGTCCTTGTAGCTAATACATTATACAATACGGTTTTTAAAAATAAGGACTAAATTAAATAATAGGTAAGTAATTCTTGCACAACCCTATTTATTGAATGTAAGACATAGACTCTCATTTCTATTAAGCCATATTTCAAAACAAAAGTATAAGTATAACATAAAAATAACTAAATATTTCTGATATAAAACTTAAACTCTAAATTTTTGTATTTCAGACACTTGCGTGCCTTAAAAAAAACTGAATTTCCTTCGCGAATCTTGGTTCAGAAATGGACTCCACAATATCTTGGATATGATCAAAAAGAACATCATCGTTTTTCGGTCATTTCCAATTAGGGCCGCTAATTCCTATCACTTTTACTAAAGCTTCAGTCGATTTGGTTTCTAAAACCAAACCCGGGAAATATACTCCCTCAGTGCGAGTTTACGACCATTTTCTGAAGAAAAATTTTCAACAGATTCAATATCTTTTAAATGGAAAACAAAAGAATTATGTACGGAAGGGGAAATTTGTTTACGATATAGACTACGCCGATTGGTTGCCTGTTGAAAATTTTTCTTCAGAAAATGGTCGTAAACTCGGCATCAAACCGTATTATCACGTAGTTGCCGATCTTTAGTTAAAAGATCTTTGGAGAAATATTTTCGATAGGTAGCACATTTTCCACTTTGTATTTTTTTACGGTGCTTTTTGTATTCTTCTTCTTTATTTATTTGTTTTTTTATGTTGTAATGAATATATTCATCCGATGAGATGATCGCTGTTGGTATTGGTTTTTTTACCTTATTGATAGAACCTTCATTGGCTTAGGGTGAAATTTCAAAGATTTATTTTTCTGTTGGGTTTTCTACTATTAACGTTACTATGTTAATAACGGTACACTGAACGGTATGTTCCATTAACCATTATTGATGTCCTCACACCTGCGGTTGTTTGAGCAATTTATGGGGAATACCCCAAAACATATTTAAAAGTATGCTTTGGTGTATTCTTCGGATTGGTCGCATGTTTAGTAAACTTCAGCCTTCTTCGTCCAGTGTTCGAAATGCCTCTCGGTTGCTGTGCCATATATATTTTAATAGCTCCCCCGACTTTAACCCACTCCTTGGACATATTAGAAAATGTAAATCTTAGGCGACGAACTAATATTTCGAATGTTTAAATAAAATAAACTCCAACCACTCGGTTACATATATATTATAATCAGTAACGTTGAAAATTTAATTCATTTTTGCTCGTTACCATTTTCTACACATGTCTTCTGTGGTCCTCTCATAGGACTTCTCGAATGAAATTTTTTTCTCTCGAAACTCCAAAACTAAAATAAAAAGGCAAACCCGTATGCTTAATTTCAGCTACTGCGGTTTTCAACTAAATTCTAAGCTATCAACACTTGATGTTTATTGTACTTCTTCGGCGGAAAAGCCCCGGTGTCCGCAACAATCCGATTTTGATTTCTTAAACACATTGAAATGTATTACTGTTGTTTTATTGAATTTTTTGCTGGAAAAAGAGTGATATAATTGTATCAGCTCTAGGAGACCTCGATATATCATAAAATCTGAAAGGATATTTCAAATACAGAATGCACACAAATTTACAACCAAAAAATACAAAAGTAAGGCTGTGTTTCAATCAGGACATGAATTTTGGTCGCCTCATGAGTCAGTCAGGCGCGAATTACCATACCTTTTATGATTCCATGCTCTTCCTGCTTTTTTTAGTTTTTCGTTTAGTTATTTTGTGTTGTTTGTTGAGATTAGGGTTTCGTATACGAAATGAAATTTTTAAAGGGACACGAAGATGACGATGTTTGAGAAAAAATATCAATTGACTAAAATGCAAAATTGTGTATTAAAATTATGTACAAACTGTAATTCGATATATTTAATTTCAAATTATTTATATTTATGATAGTTAATCAATATGAAATAATATAATAAGATGCACTTTATACACTTTCTCATTGGTCAATTAATTATATTATGTATTACAAGTATGAATTATCGTTAATTTACGTTACATTCACAAAATAAAAAAATACATTTCTTTAGTTTTAACTTAATATTTTTGTTTATTAATTTTTTAATGTTTATAATAAAAAAACCGATTTTAATTTTATAAATTAATAAAATATTAATAAACAAACATATTAAGTTAAAACTAAAGAAATACATTTTTTTATTGTACAATAATAGAACATTACTAAAAGTAGAATATTCAAAAAATACTTACAACGAATAACGCAGTATTGTAAATTCTCCTGCTACATAGCAAGTGAGATCTTCTCACACGCAAGCATAAGCACCAAAAAATTTGAACCGATTTCAACCGATTGGCTTACTTTTTATACTTACCGTCACAAAACGATACACTAATACAAATAACGTATATGACAGCACACAATAAAAAAATTTATGTTATACAACTTGTACGTATACAAAATTCTCATGAGGCAGTGAGGAATTTTGCGACCAAAATTCATGTACAGGTAAAAGTTAAATTTTTTAATTGTGGTAAAAATATAAAATTTTCCTTACTTTTTAATCGTTTTGGCGTTTCAATTGAAACTTGTTAAAATTGCGACGTTTACGTTTTTTAGTTTTGTTTTGCATAGTAAAAAGCAAAATAAGCAATTTCAACTACCGGTTATTTAGAGCGTTGCAACACTTACGTAATTCGTGTTAGGACAGAAAATTAGTTTATTGTTTGACATTTACGAAATGCGTCGCTTTACGCTAACAAAATTGGGAAATATTGAAAACTTCCTTTCAAAGTGGTGAGTCTGCTACCCAAGCCTTAAGAAATTTACGTGGAAAATTCAATATAAATGAAATGCCTACAAGGCAATTTGTGGATCAATTTGTGAAGCGAGTTCGTCAAACTGAAACACACGTTACCATGCAGAAACCGATGAATCCACAGCAAGTGACTGTTTGCCGCCCTTACAGTCAATGAAATTTTCTTCCATACTTAATGGCAATGAATAATTCTAGGCCTATTCCACTAGCACAATTCCACTAGGCAGAATTCCACTGCACACAATTCCACTGGCATAATTCCACTTGGCACAATTCAATCGCGCGCGCGATTTACCATCCTAAATGCGTTAGATTATCTTAAAGTTAAATTGTGCAAGTTAAATTCTTTTAATTATAAAAAAGTTAAACTTAAAAAGTTACCTAAAGAAAAAACTACGAATGTTAAACATGATTTGTACGAAAACACGATGATGTGATTCCACTGCATACAATTGTATGCAGTGGAATCGTGTCTAGTGGAATTGTGCTAGTGGAATAAGCCTAGCATCGTAATAACTGCAGCAACCGAAATATTTTTTACCATTACTACCTTCACCATTTTTTTAAAAGGTATCCCCTTCTTTTATTATCAATCAGCTTCTTTGTACAATGCAGTTTTTATTAATTTAAAATCCATAGTTATAATTATCTTCGTAATTATGTTTCAATCACACCAATAAAATATTAAAGTGTGTGTTTGCATTTCATTAGTGTAACTAACAAGTTATAATGCAAGTTAAATTGTGCTAGTTAAATTGTTCGCCAGTCGAATTGTGCTAAGTGGAATTGTCCCAGTGGAATTGCGTCCAGTGGAATTGTATCTAGTGGAATTGTGCTAGTGGAATCACCCGGTTACCCAATGTGTACTCTTTCTAATAAAACAAACCGCTTTGAAAAATATTCATTCGTTTTTGAGTTTACAGCCAAATTAAATTGCCAACGTTAGATGGACCACTCTTTACAAGCTACAAATTTTTATTGGTCTGTGACTAGTTAAGATTATAATGGTGAATAAAATGCAAAAAATTTAACTTTCTTTCTTGAAACACAGCCTAATACCTAAGAACACTGCGATTTAATAAAACCGATTTAGTGAATTTTTCGAGATTAGCCGCAGTGTGTCAACCTCGATTTAGCTAATCCCTTTGTTTTTGCATAGAAACTTAAACTACTTTAGCTAAATCGGATTTATTAAACCGCAGTCTGTCTAGGGTATAGGAATAAAATATCAAAATTAAAAACAGAAACGAAACAGAACAAAATCGAATGAAAATTTCTTTCCGGTTACGTTTCACTAATCACTTTGTTTTATTTATTTCATTTTCATTCCGGTTTTCGGTTCATACAAAATTTTGTCTTTTCCCATATTTCGGGTCAAGTTTCCATTTTAGTTTCACCCAGAGTAAATAAAACGGTGTGCCCCATTAAAAAGGAAGGCCACATTAAATTTTTGTTAACTAGAATATGAAAACAATATAAGTTCGTGTCATTCTTGCACAGAAACGATCAATTCTAAGCGGCTTTGGGGAGCTTTATTTTAGTATTTGAAATACAAACGTAAGTATTATTATAAATGTAAATATTTTTGATATTTTTCTGATGCTTCCCTGTTATGCTTCCGCAAAGGGTCCAATGTTATAATAATTTTTTTATAATGTTCCAATTTCTATGAATGTTAGAGTTTCAAAAAATCGTTAAAGAGAGGGTTTAGGAACGGCAGCTTCCATCCTCTAAGATATAAAACGAATTGAAATAATATTTCAAAAATTTGTTATATTTAAAAAACTTGATTTTGTAGGATTTTGTTTTTTGGGATTTTTTTATTTTGGTTAATGAAACCAACCAAAGTAAAACTCTGTTTTGAAAATAAATCCATATTTTTTGGTTTTATTACGATTTAAATAATATAGTCGTTAAAATATACAATATTAAGCTTGCTCTAACATCTAACACTGAGTAATTTTCCAAAACTAGTTGCTATGCGAAAATTTTAGCATTTATAGATGTTTTTTTGTCACGTATTTTTGTTTATTTCCATGAAAGCTATTTTATAGTGTTATACAGTTACCACTACCAAAGCAAGTAATGAATAAAACTAAAACTTTTTTGTAAAACAATTTTAGAGAATAACATACATATGTATATCATATTATATGTACGTACCATCATACGAAACAAATATTTTATCGATGAAGTTCCAAATGTCGCATCTTCAGCCTTGCCCTCTTCGGTTGCAGCTGGAAAGTTGTATTGTGCATAGCAATGTCATCCGCCTTGGAGATGAGTGATAACTCAACGCCACTCATGTTGCCAAAGATACTGAGTCACATTATGCTTCAACCAGGTCAAGAGCTCTTTAATCGTTGTCACCTCAGCTTGGTACCTACTGCAGTAATCATGGAGCCGAATAGAAATGTTCACATTTAGTTTATGTTCCCACTTTGCCGTCTAGCTAGGAGCCGTTCATGAAGAATTACAAAGCTTCTGTTTCAGATATCGATCCAACCCTCCAGGATTCCCTTGAAGGGAACATGATCCGAAATCGCTTCTTGAAGCTTAGAGTAGGTATATTGTAGTCAAGATTCGCCAGCTTATCCTTCAACGATCGAGTAATAGGCGAGTGTGATCTAACAATATCCGTGTGCCGCCATCTGTTTGCCAAAAATGACGACCGGAAGAAGGTGCAACGTAACCTCTAACCCACGTGTGGGTGTTGACCACAATGCCCTGCTTACCAGCTTACGGGCCGTTCTTTGCACTTTCTCTATTTAATTTTTATAAGTTACTTCGTCCAGAGCTGGCTAACCACACACTCGCTCCATAGATGTGTACAGGTCTCCCTACGGCAGTGTAAAGCCAGTATCAGCTGCGGCTTCATAAAAATTTACTAATTATCGACTGCGTTAGTAGCTGAAACCAGGTCGAGTCTCTAATACTAACATTCCTTGCCTATTACGTTTTAGTTTTTTATTCCAAAGGAGAAATGAAGGGAGAAAAGAATTATCTTTATCATAGTATTTTGGTTTTCTGGTAGTGAAAATAAAAATTCACGTTAGCTGCATTTACTTACGTACAACCACGTCTCTGCGGTGTATCATATAAAAGATGGTTAGGTAAAAGCAATGTAATCTTTTCTGAAAGAAAGAGGAGTTTACTTTTAAATTTTGCTTGAAGGTTCTGACTTCAGTGGTCCAGAAGTTATATATTCTAATTCTACAATTTTTCTCCAATTTGTTTAGTCTTGTTTTTGGAAAAGAAAAGATTATGGAAATAAAATTGCAAAAAATTACCTGTAGATGATCTTTACAAGATCGAAACTAGTTGTAATTTTAAATAAATAAAAGTAAATAAATTCAAAAATAAAAAGTTTGGTTTTTTTATTTTTAAGTAAGTGAAAACTGTTGGTGTTTTGTGATTATACAAAATACTATTAATTATAAAAAGATCACTTACGTCACTCCGCTTCAAAAAAAAAATTTTTTTTTTTTAAAAATGTTTAAAAGATTATAGATTATGGCAAAATTATATTTGTTTTAGGGAATTGAAAGACGAATGAAGTTGCCCATGAACGCCACTCTCAAATCAAAAAATTTTGATTCTGCAAAACTACTCTTAAAAGGAAAATGCTCTAATGAACAAAACAACATGTAGGTGCAAGTTTTTAACATTTATACATTTTTTAATATTTGTTTAAATTTTAGCACTTTTTACTGAGTGAGGAATTGAACTAAAAATTATAATTTGACGCTTAATAAATTTAATTTACCAATAAACAGCACGTCGAATTTAAATTTAGGTATAGAAAATTGACTGCTTCGCATAGCATCTAATAAAAAAATGCACAATTTGTTACTTAGTGTGTCTTTACAAATATGCAATAGCACACATCATTATCAAAGGAATAATAACACCACGGAACGAATGATAATTCTTTGAACTTCTGTCGCAGGTCAAGGGCAGCCAGGTGGGTATTCATAAATTTAGTAGTTAGGTACCCACCACTTATTTATTTGATACGCCCAAGAACATATTCAGACTTGATATTTGTCGTTTCTATCGGTGAAAATCCACGACACAAACTTCAGCAAAATCTCTCTGCAGGAGTGTGATTTTACGATGAAATAGAAGTAGGTAAAGTAAAAGACAAGGGGTGTGTGCAGTCATCAGCATAAAAATGTATTGGGTTGAAAGCACCGGATAAGAGATCATTAATGAAACTAAGAAAAAGTTTAAGGGATAAACCAGCCACAATTTGGCGCGGTTCACATTTCCTGACCTTCTTGCGAACAGGATGAATATTAGCTATTTTCCACATCGAAGTGGATTAGAATAGATAATAGTTTAGTCCATGCTTTCTAACAGTTTTTAAGAACATTTGTATTACTGACGTAATTGATTTCACGCGTAAATCTAAATTCTTATGTAATATAACACGAAAATATGTTTGATAGCAGTACTAGCTCTTCTGAAGCTAAGCCTTGTTAGAAGCTCTGAATAATTGTGACGAACAAAAATGTTTTAACCAGCAAACTCACAAGAAATTGTACTGTAAGCAGTACCAACATTACAATACAAATAAATTCATTTTCTTTTGGAGAATGAAGAAATTCTAGCTAAACTCGCTTGAAAGCTGTAAATCTTTATTATTGTCTCACTAAGTGCAGTATTACCTCGGGATTTATAATTTTTTCAAACTTTTGATATTAATGAAAGAATTAATCAAAACGTGTAACTTAATCGTGACTAGATTTAGTTTGACCTAAATCAAGTCGTTACAAAAATTACCTTAAGAGGGGAATGCTACCACGGCTTAATCTCGGTGCTCAAGTCGGGTAGAGGAATTCGGTCGTGGGGCTTGGTAGCTCCCCTTAAGATCTAGCAAAAGTCGTTTTAGGAAATAATGTGGTTGAAAACAACCAAAAAGGAAAAAATAGGTAAGGAAAAAAATGGACCAACCACATGGTTAAAATGTGGCCTACCGTTTGGAAATCATTTTTAGGGGGAGAAAAATTACAACGATTTAAGGATTCATTCGTAAATCACGTAAACCAAAACAAAAGAAAAAAAAAACAAAAAAAAATAAATTAAAGTTGGCCATAGGCCCCTAACCAAATATTAGTAACGAATGAGGCTGTTGAATATTGTGAACAGAGCGAGAACAGTGCAAAGCACTTACCGTCTCCCGTCCCATAAGGAACAGCCCACAGACATCCAGCAACCGGTGCCCGTTAATTAGTATGCATTTGAAAATTTCCGCGGTGGATACTTACCAATATCTACGATTTGATCCCAATTATGATTTCTCCAAAAAAAAAAAAAAAATTTGAATGAAACTAAAATTCAACTGGAATTTGGTTTTAGATAACAAACAGATTTATATTTCGTTTAAATAAAAGTGTATTATGCGATGAACCATCTCCAACATTTCATTGGTTATTAGCTACGTAGTATGCAAAAATTGAAAATATTCGGCGTTTTCGTTCCATGTGTAAACACATGAACTGCCCAAATTGCACAAAAAAAAAAAATTGAATTCAACTTGGTTTCAAATAGCCGCAGGTGAATAAACGCTAAAGAAACCCAAAAAGAAAAGTATTGTACACACACTTGACAAAAATCGCATGTGCAACAATAAAAAGAGAAAAATGTATTTACGTTTATTTAATGAAACTAGAGCCCACACTTTTATGTGCAGAAATAAATTCATAAATAAACGTAAATGAAAATATGATTCGTATGGGCACGCGCCACTAGAATTATTAGGATTTTACGTTAATTTGTTGTACAACCAAATTTGATACAACTCAACTAACGTAATTGGAAACTCATTGGAATTTTTTATTTGGTTTTTTAGAAGTAAATATCTTCAAAGGTGGGATGCAGTTTTCTTAGTTTATTTTTTTGGGAATTAGGTATATTTTGTAACGGGGATGACAAGCGCCCGTTACAAACGCTGGTCAATAAAATGAATTGCATTATCTACAGTAGTGATGCTGAACCGGTAGCTCGCGAACACTTGCTAGCCTGCAAAGCAATTTAAAGCCACCCATAAACATAAATCTTTACTCTTAATTAAGGGCCCATTCAAAATGTTTGATTTGTCAAAGAATAAATTAGTATACATTTAATACAGGAAATAGGGAAAACTAAATCTTTTATTATATCTGCCAAATTCAGTACCACCTTGCTTTTTACCGGATATATGGGGTCAACTCTTCGAATATGTTATTAGATTTGCAGAACTCCATTTGCTTAACAGGTAGTAAACAAGAAATGGTAAATTTAAGAAAAATTTTTTCGAGAAGCTGTGGATTTTGAAATGATTAAGCAAACATTTCCTGTCCTATGTCTCTCAATTTTGTTAGGGCTTCTACCAAACGGAGTAACGAAACAATATGCATGCTCATATTAAAACGGCTACCTACTTATTCAATTAGTTGGCGCTCACTAAATTGGAATAATCGTAATAGCTCCCAACCTCAAAAATATTAGATATCGCTGATACTTACGTTTAGGCTCGTCTTTTGCTCCATATGTGAAATTATTAGTTTGTTTCACTTCTATTTTATAAAATTAGTACATTTACATAAAGATATAATTGGTCAATAGTTTAGTAATATTATACATTACGCACATTTACGTAAAGATTATATATTTTTTTTTGTCAAAAATGCACCTTACTGTCCTGGACATATTCATAATTTAAAATTAGTAGTATCATTTTAACGCCCTTTGAATTTGGCGCCAGAAGTGGGCGCCTGTCCATCCCGTGTGGAGCGACGCGCCCGCTTACACGAGTATTTACGTATTATCTTAATAGTTTCAAATTTTTTCGGTATTTTGGTTTTTCTTAGAATTATTATAGGGAGTTTCGAAATTATTTGAGATATTATTAGGGTTTTTTGTTTGAGGTTTCGAAATTATTTTTTCAAAGTTTTGCTTATTGCTTTGCGTTGCTTGTTTTTGAGTTGCAACTAACATAATTTTCTAGAACTTTAAAGACGTTTTATAGATGTGGGCTTGGCTTCCTTACCTTTGGAGGTATTCGACTTTTGGAATTATTGGAGAACTGATTTGTGTTGCGTAATTTCAGTTGCACTTTGTTAAGCGTTATTCAATCTTTCCGAAAATATTATCGTTATATATGACAAACCTATTCGCATGACCATAGAAATCAGCTACTAACTGAAAACACAACTTTGGAGGGATTATTTACAGATAGTAAAATGGTATCTAGAACTAGAGGATATCTTTATGTTGTACGGGCGTCGATTATTATATGAGCCAAAAGAAATATTTGGGTGATACTCTGCACCAAATCGACACAAGCCGATAGGCGAGTGTCGTAAATCATCTACTGAGTGAATAACAGCCATTATATGCGAGTAGAATACGATACTTTGTCCACGATCGATACAAAATTGTATTTTATTATCAATCCGTTAAATAAACCTAAAATAATTTACCTCGACATTTTGACATCTCAATTTAATAATTACGAAAATAGCAAGAGACTACTAGATAAAATTTCAAAACTGAAATTTTTATTTTGTAGTGGTGCATAGTGGAAGAAGGGACTACTAGTAAACTAGCAGTGAATAATGTATATCATTATAATCGAAGAAACAAACGTATAATGAGCAAATTATACATTAGTAGTGGACAAAATACATTTTGTAAAACAACAATAAAATTTACTAATGTTCATACATCTAGTAAGCACTTTAAAATTGGGGAAAAAATTGATTTTAGGATTAGTTTTAATAATAGTATTGGCTGCATGCATTAAAAACCGGAATTTTTTATGAAATTTGAGCCTTTATTATGGAAAAATGTTACAAGATTTTTTTATTCAAAGTATTGCCCATCGCTACCCACTACATTTTCCCATCTTTCTGGCAATTTATGGATTCCATCCCATGAAAACTGCGCCGGCTTGGTGGCCAAAAACGAATCGAGCCAATTTTCGATACCTTGAACTGAAGTGAAGCGTATTCCTTATAGGGCATTCTGTATGGATCGAAATAGGTGATAGTCGGAAGGAGCAAGGTCTGGGCTATAAGGCGGGTGAAACAGAATTTCCCATCCGTTATTCTCCAGGTAATTTTTGACCGGCGCCGCAATATGTGGTCGAGCGTTATAGTGGTGGAAAATGATTGACTCGTATCTGGTCGCATACGTTGGCCGCTCTGCCTGGATTTTCTGCTTCAATCGGATCAATTGTTGACGATAGAGTTGGGCATTGATGGTTTGGCCACTTGGCAACAGCTCATAGGGGATCACACCTAGCTGGTCCCACCAAATGCACAGCATGACCTTGGCCCCGTGAATATTCGGCTTTGGTGTCGATGGGCCGGCCTCGCCTTTCTTGACATACGCTTTTTTGCGCTTGGGATTATCGTAATGGATCCATTTTTCATCGCCAATGACAATACGATGCAAAAACGACTTCTTTTTGTGGCGCTCCAGCAGCATTTCGGACATGCAAAATCGTCTTTCCACGTGTCTTGGCTTTAACTCGTATGGCACCCAATTTCCCATCTTTTGGATGAATCCCAAGGCTTTCAAACGTCTGGAAATTGTTGCTTGATCAACTCCCAATGCTGCAAGTTCTTCTTGCGTTTGACATGAATTTTGATCGAGTAATGCCTCCAACTCTTCATCCTAAAACTTTTTCGGCTGACCAGGACGCTCTTTGTTCTTGATGTCAAAATCACCACTTTTGAAGCGACTAAACTACTCAAAGCACTGTGTTTCTGCAAGAGCATGCTTACCATACAAATCTACGAGCAAACGAAGACTTTCAGCTGCAGTTTTGTTTGCGAAAAAGTGACTCAACAAAACTTCCCGCAAAAGCTGTTTTTTCGCAAATTAGATAACTTTTTCATCGTTGAAATCGGTTGGATGTGCACAATCAAAACAAAAATTTGTAGCTGATTTTGACAGGTATTGAATAAGGCTTTCAAATGACATATAGTATATGTCCATGATGTACTATAACGCATAAACAAGTAATGACATCAAGTATCAAATTTCCGTTTTTAATGCATACACCCAATATATTATTCAACAAGCATATAAGATGAAATTGAATATAGAAGATGAAGTTTACCGTCTGAGTGAATAACAGCCATTATATGCGAGTAGAATACGATACTTTGTCCACGACCGATAAAAAATTGAATTTTATTGTCAAATCCTTTAAATAAAGCTAAAATAATTTACGTCGACATTTTGACGTCTCAATTTAATAATTATGAAAATAGGAAGAGACTACTAGATAAAATTTCAAAACTGAAATTTATATTTGGTAGTAGTGAATAATGGAAGAAGGACTACTAGATAAACTAGCAGTGAATAATGTATATCATTATAATTGAAGAAACACACGTATAATGAGTATATTATGCGTTAGTCGTGGAGAAATCGTCTAATTTTAGTTTGTTGATTAAAACAAAATAAAAATAATATCTATGTATGTATAAACGAAAACGTAGGTATTAAACCAACGATTTGAACTAATTAATGTCATTTGGGCGTATTTATTCGAATTTATTCGAATTTAGGCGAATTTAACTGTACAAATATTTCGAAAAATGAAAAACGATACCAGTATCGCCATCTATCACTTCACCGATGAACTTCAAATGAAAGTACTAGACTAACTATAGGCAATTTCTATTCAACGAGTGTACAAATAACAGATTTGAGAAAAAAATCACTGTATGTCCTAATTGTATGTCTAGATTTGGGAATTTAAGCTTCTGGAAAGTACAAGCTCTGTCAATTATTCTCAAGGCCGGCAGAATTCAATTCATTTATTATAAATTCAGAAACATGCAAATATACTCTTCTGATAAGAATAAAGAGTTTGCATAGCACAGTGAGAAAATTTGATAATGATTAAACAAAATTGATTATGCTCCAATTCTATGGTATTAATAACAAAACTCTAACATTTCTATTGATTTTAAACCTATGTTCTTTCGACAAAGAGTACAGTGTTTATATCAAAAATTCAATACGTTCGTTCCACCACTTGCTTTTTTCAGCTTGAAAATTTAATAATTTTGACTGAAACAAAGAAGGATTGTAACTCTTCATGACTGAAAAGGTTGTTTACCTACGTTAACAGAAAAACACTTATTTATTTGTTGTTCAACTGAAACAAAATTGTTTTATTTAATTCCAGTTTTATTTAATATTAAGTGCATGCACACACAGATATAAATAAACAGTAATATAAGGGTCACCTAATTTATTATATGTATAATATAACACGAGTATATACTTTTTAGAGAACATTCTCTCTATTTTGGACTTTAAACAAACCAAAGATTGTTCATTTTCAGTCGAATAGTATTCCGAACAATCCAGCTTTAATTCTTAGCAATTACTTGAAACTTAATATAAAATGAAAACTCTAATTACTAAAATAAAATAATAACTTTCACTTCAAGAGTGAGCAAAACGTAAAATCCATACACTTCATTGATATGGTCCAGGCCTCAAAATTACTGTTTTATTCTTTTAGTCTGTATTATTATTATCCTTTTAGTTTTCTACCTTATGAAATCATATCGCTAATATTAATTAAACAGCACTACGTTTAATAAATAAAAACATTTATTCTCCTGCTTAATTTTAAAATTCGGTTATTTGTTTAATATGAGATTATTTTACCAGTCTGCAAGTTTGGCTATCGTCGAAATATTTTACGTTTTTACAAACAGCTCAACTTTTTTGAAAAAACAACTTTCTTACTGAAACTGTAAGACGTTTGTAACAAAAACAATAAATAATTTTGTATTAAGAATAATTTGTGTTTGTATTAATAGTAAAAAAAAAGAGTCCAATTAGTACTTTAAAGGAGATGTGTAAACATGGCGTGTGCGTATTAACAGCAGAGTACACGAGAAAATATGTAGAAGAAATAATATTTTATCAACTATATTTTTGTTATAATAATCTTATAATAGGTAAAATACATATTCATCATTTATTCAGCAGAGTGACTTATTGCTCCTTCGAAGTAGTCGATGCAATGAGCTTATGGTAGGTAAAATAATATACATATAGCCTAGACCCTAACTTTTCTAACTTCACTTAAAAGATATCGATGGTTGTCCCAACCCTCGTACTAGGTTATTTGATAGTTGTCACGTCTCTCGTACTAGGTCTGAGTTCTTGTGCAAAACGAATTCGACTCGCTGGAAGTGGATAAGTGGTTCAGATTTCGGATTGGCAAAATTAATAATGAATTTCCCGCACGTGATCGTCGGTGAAAGATGATAGTTGCGCTCTTTGGAGAATTCTTGAAATCATTTCTGAATATGAAGCAAGGACAAAATATATGAACATGATTATACAATTAACAAAAGTAGCTTTATTTTATTTTCATTAGACAGCGAAGTTCGACTGTGTATTTATTGCCCATAGGTTGTTACGCTAACACCAGTTATTTGGCGATTTATTTGACCGTATAAATCTCGTTGTAATTGTCACCCTGTGGTGCATATAATCAATAAACTACATCTTTTGAGGAATAAATAAGAAACTGAGTAGATGCTAAAATCAAACAAATCTCTATATAGTACCAAGTGTTATTAAATTCTTCAAAATTTTGTATTATACGTTGTGTTTCCCAAGTTTCCATGACAATCGTGCACTGGTAATTTAGAAATCGTAAGTTAATAAATATTGAATATTTCATTGAATTACGTCATTTTCGTTCGCCTTATTTATAAAATTACTCCAATACAAAATTTTTTGTTAGCCGCTAAAAATATAAATTAACAGAACATCCCACAATAGTAATTTAGTAATATTAATGGGTTATGGTATGGTACCTCGGGTTATGGATTCAACCATAACAGCTTAGATGTACAGACCACCGGATTAAAGGCTCATCCGCTACACCTTGCAATTGTGGGTCGTGATAAAATTCATTAATCTTTTCTTTCTGTCTGGTCCTGGAGTAGCCCAGCGCAAGTATTCAGAGCCCGTAATTGCCCTATTATTGTTGAAATAAATTAAAAGTGCAATTCGATTTGTCTAAGAAGATTGGTCAGCTGATGTATAAAATTATACTGCTATTTAAGACACAAAATATTATGATGATCAACCTAAAAGAAAAAGAAAACAATTTATCAACAAAGAATCATGGATCAGCTCTAATATATTAAAAATACTTATCTAATTGGCACAATTGAAGGCTGGCGTATCCATAACATAAACGTAACATACTATTCTAAAACAAAAGAAAACGAATTACGAGATAAATGTAATTTTTATATATAGAATAATTTACTTATCTAAATTCAAATTATTATTATCACTATTAAAATTTTTGTAAATATTATTAGAAAGTTGACAGTACTTCTTACTGTTAAAATAATCATAGTAGATTTCATTGTTAAAAATATTTTATACCATTTGAAAGAACGAATTGCAAGATGAAAATTATGAATTAGTGCATACTTCACATTTGTTTTTACGCACATAATAACGCATATGTATTGGTGCGTCTTTTTTGTTTAAAACGATAATTTTCATATTGGAATGCGTCAGTCTGGTTTTTAGTATTCGTGCATTAAAAAGCGAAAAATAAATGTCGTAAATTAAATAAATTAATAAAAATTATAAATTTGTTAAAAATATAACTAGTAGTGAATCGTGTTCAATTGGATTAATGTGAACTCTGTTTGCGAACTTTGGAAATCGAGGCTTTTATATCCTCCCTAATTAGTGCGGCGTTTTGGAAATTAAAATCCAAAAATCAAAATTAATCTCGTGGAAAATAGAGTGTTCAATCCACCATATTGGTCCTTCGAGCCGGATATGTGAGTTCACATCAAAACTCTCAATAATTTTACGGCATTATTTAACATTCGATAGAAGAATACTAAAAAAATATACATTTTTCGTGCAATTGCATGTTATCACGTAGAACAGGTGGTTTCGGGTGGCAAAAGACAATATATTGCCTAATCTTGTTGAAAAAATTTATCGAAGTACCATTATACTTCTCGAACATTTTAACGCGTGGTTTTGTGGTTTGATCTGAAAAAATGTTTTGTGACCATTAAGTGTATGTGAATCAATCGTAATAGTAAAATTATAGTTCTACATATATTATTTACGCTTGTTATTAAAAATTTATCGAAGTACCGTTATACTTCTCGAACATTTTAACGCGTGGTTTTGTGGTTTAATCTGAATAAATTATTTGTGACCATTAAGTGTATGTGAATCAATCGTAATAGTAAAATTATAGTTCTGCATATATTGTTTACGCTTGTTATTAAAAATCATCGAAGTACCGTTATACTTCTCGAATATTTAAACGCGTGATTTTCTTGGTTGATCTTGAAAGTTTATTTTGTGAACATTAAGTGTATGTGCATCGATCAGTATGAGTGAAATTACGGTTCTAAAACGACAAAGAACTACTGCGAAAAATAAATTAGCGCAATTACTGACATTTGCTAGAGCAATCAATGAAAATGCTACATTAGATCAATTATCTGTTCGTCTTGAGCAAGTTGTAAAGCTGTATGATTCAATTAGAGATACTGAAAACCGTTTAGTGGCGTTGAGTGAAACCGAAGAAGTCGATCTTTCCATTGATGACATGTATTATGAAGCTGCAGCCGCTTTAAAAACGCACATTCGACAATTAGAACTACAAGAACCGCAGCCTTCTCATTCCTTGACCTCAACATCAATCAATGCGACTCAACTAAATTCTCGCCATGCGGAATTGAAACTACCAAAGTTATACATACCGCCATTTTCTGGAGATTATGCAGAATGGCCGTCATTTTTTGATATGTTTAACACGACGATCCATGAGTCAGCATTAACTGGGGTAGAAAAATTGTAGTATCTTAAAGGATTGCTGAGAGGTGAAGCAGCCTCATTGGTGCGGCATATACAAGTTACTGAGGGAAATTATATTGGTGCTTTCAATAAGCTAAAGGAACGGTACGACAAGAAAAAGTTTATAATAAATTCATTTATAAAATCGATTGTGGAACAACCGGCAATTCAAAATCAAAATGTTGCCAACCTGAGAAAGTTGAGAGACGTATCCGATGAGGTGTTGCGGGGTTTACGCGCCCTTGGCGCTCAAGCCGAGTCACGCGATCCTTGGATACTCTACATCATCAATCAAAAGTTGGATGAATCATCGAAGCTGGCATGGGCTGATTGTTCGGCAAATATTGACCAACCAACCATAAAGGACTTTTTCCAATTTTTGGATAAACGAATCGGCACGTTTGAATCATTGGTGGCTGCAACAAAGCAGAATACAGGACACAGGGTGCGCGGGCATGTGGCAGTAAATGAATCCAGTTCATCAAGTAGTCATGACAGAAAAGGTAGCAACAGTGTAACATTCAAATGTGGTGTTTGTTCAGGCCTATCTCACTCGTTTATGCAATGTAGTGAATTTCAAGCAATGCCTGCAACCAAACGGAAAGAATTTATTCAAAATGCTCATCGGTGCTTCAATTGCTTAAGCGCGAATCATCCCGTCGCTAAGTGTCCATCAAATCGCAGATGTCAGAAATGTGGGAGTAAACATCACACTCTACTGCATTTTACAGAATCATGTGAAGGTGATACCATCAAATCCAGCGGACATAATGACCCAGCAGCATCTACTCAGAAGTCCGTCGTAGCCTACGCCAGTGCTGAAAGCCGATCATCATTAATTACCCTATTACCAACTGCGCGAATTAAAGTGTTGAGTCGATACGGAGAATCAGTAAACTGCCGAGCTCTATTAGATTGCGGATCTCAAGTTAGTTTTGTGACCGAGGAATGCGTACAAAAATTGGGCTTAAGGAAAGTCAACTCTCGTGTTATGGTTAGCGGTGTGGGGGAGATGAATCTGGGTCCAACGAAGGGAAAAGTAAGATTATCATTAAAAACGAAGGATCACATTCAATATCAAGTAGAGGCGTTGGTATTATCAAGAATTACTAGTGCTCTACCAACGTTTGATTTACAATCAGAACAAATCAATCTACCAGATGACATCAAATTGGCGGATCCTGAGTTTTGGCGGAGCGATACGATCGATATGTTAATAGGCGCGGATTATTTCTTCAGTTGCATAAAATCGGGACAAATTCACATACACAATTCAAGGATCATACTACAAGACACCATCTTTGGCTGGGTAGCTTCAGGAAAAGCCAATGAAGGCTTTAGTAATCGAGCAATGACTATGCTGGTTACCCAACAAACGCATCTAATTGATATTGACCAAACTCTCAGAAAATTCTGGGAAGTTGAGTCAATAGGAAAAGCAAATTTAAGTCTCACAGAAGAGGAAAATTTATGCGAGTCAAAATTTCTAACCACAACTCAAGTGGATGATAATGGTCGATTCATAGTCGAACTACCATTTAAGCAATCTCCCGAAAGAATTGGTCAAACGTTTCAAGCGGCAATCAAACGACTACAGGGTATAGAACGGCGATTCCACCGAGACGCCGAGTATAAACGGCTATATTGCGACTTCATGAAGGAGTACGAAATAATGGGACATATGGAAGAGATCCCGAAAGATCAAATAACTAATACGAGCTGCTATTTGCCACATCATGGGGTTTTGCGGCTAGGCAGTAGTACAACTAAGGGTCGTATTCGACGGCTCAGCAAAATCCAGTACCGGAATTTCACTGAACGAGTGTTTGGCGGCTGGGCCAGTGGTACAGCGGAGTCTTTACTCTACAATTCTTCGATTCCGTGAATTTCCAATTGTGTTTTCGGCTGATGCAGAAAAAATGTACCGTCAGGTAAAAATATCAAGGTCTGACTCAGATTATCAAAGAATCGTGTGGAGGGCCGATATAAGCGAACCAATAAAGCACTATAGGTTATTAACCGTAACCTATGGACTGACTTCCGCTTCCTATCTCGCTACTAGGGTGCTGAGTAAAATTGGAGATGATAACGCAGACGCAGAGCCTATGGTAAGCAAAATAATAAAAAATTGTTTTTACGTAGATGATCTCATGGCTGGGGCTCAATCGGTAGAAGAGGCTAACACAATCATAAAAGGTCTGATTACATTGCTGGGCAGGCATGGATTTACTCTTCGAAAATGGAAGGCCAATAACAATGGAGTACTTGATGGAATAAAGAATTTGCCCTCAGACAAAACGGCAAAACTCATCGAAAACTCAGATTGCCGAGATGGAGTTAAAGTACTCGGATTGGGTTGGAATCCGCAGATGATATCTTCGTATTTAATTCAAACTTACAAAGCGGATTAGATAAGCTCACTAAAAGGATGGTCCTGTCCTCAGCAGGAAAATTATTTGATCCAATGGGTTGGCTAGCGCCAACAATCGTCATTATAAAAATGTTTATGCAACTGCTATGGTGTAAGCATTTGGAGTGGGATGACACTCTACCAAAGGAATTAATGCAGCAATGGTCTAACATTTGCAATACCTTCAATGAGGTTGAGAGCATTACACTGGCTCGATTTATAGGCACGTTTCAAAATGCCGAGGTAGAGATTCATGGTTTCTGTGATGCCAGCTTACAGGCGTATGCTGCCGTTGCATACTACCAAATAACAGACGGGGATGGGCATGTATCCGTGCAGCTAATCTCAGCAAAAACAAGGGTAGCTCCAATCAAGGCACTTTCCCTTCCCAGGCTAGAGCTGTGTGGTGCAGTGTTGCTCGTGGAATTGGTGGAGACAATAAAGCTGGAAACCAATATCAAAATATCTAACTGCAATTACTGGACGAATTCAAAAATCGTGTTGGATTGGCTGGAAAGTCACCCAAGAAGGTGGAGCGTATTCGTGGGCAATCGCACTTCCGAAATCTTAACCCACGCCAAACGAAAGCAATGGAAGCACATATCATCCGAAGACAATCCTGCAGACTGCACATCACGCGGAATTACGCCTTCGCATTTAAAATCACATCGGTTATGGTGGCACGGACCTGAATGGTTGACAAGAAATGAGGATCTATGGCCAGCACAGAGAAAAACGTATGGAACAACGGAAGAAGAATCAAATAAAATATTTGCATTTAATGCGTGCTTTCAAAACAAGTGGCTTGACGAATTCATCTCAAGGTTTTCCTCTTACCAAAAGGCACAAAAAACTTTAAGTTATATTTTGCGTTTCGTTGAAGCAGTACGAAATCCAAAATTATTCCAAAGAGATAGTAAATTGCTGATATCGATTGAATTAGCCCAAGCAAATACTATTCTTTGCCGCCACGAACAACAAAAGTTTTATTCCACGGAAATAGCTGACATCAAAATTAATACCGAGCCCAATAAGAAAAGTCCTTTAGTCAGTCTAAATCCATTCCTGGATTGATTTGGTTTATTGCGAGTCGGCGGCCAATTACATCATAGTTTGGCGCCTTATTCGATGAAGCATCCAATCATACTTCACCCAAAATCAAGATTAAGTTGGTTACTTCTCCAAGATGAGCATCAATTCAGCAAGCACGCAGGTCCAACATTACTAATGAGCTTAATCAAACAACGCTTCTGGATACCAAAAGGGAAAATCATCACAGCTAAAAAGGTAGTTGATCAATGCACAACTTGCACGAGGTATAAAGCTGAGTTGAGACAGCAGCTAATGGGAAATCTACCACCAGCAAGGGTGGATCTGGAACGACCGTTTCTACACACTGGGGTTGACTTTGCCGGCCCGTTTTCAATTCACTTAGTCAAAGGTCGTGGCCAGAAGACCTATAAAGCATATGTGTGCATTTTTGTATGCATGGCTATTAAGGCCATACACTTGGAGCTTGTAAATGACCTTACGAGCGATTCATTTTTGGGGGCATCAAAGCGGTTTGTGTCCCGAAGAGGTGGTTGCAGAAAAATTTACAGTGATAATGGCACAAATTTTATTGGTGCTAATGCCAAACTTATCAAATCGTTTAATAAATTTACAACAGCATCTAATGATATTTCAAATTTTCTCTGCAGAAATAACATTGATTGGCAGTTTAACCCTCTAAACTCACCCCATTTCGGTGGACTGTGGGAAACTGGAGTCAAATCCTTCAAATTTCATTTTAAGAGGGTCGCTGGGCGCGCTATCTTAACAATGGAAGAAATGAACACTTTATTGGCAGAAATTGAATCAATTCTAAACCATCGTCCACTGTGTCGGTCATCAGAAGAAGAAGTGGATTTTTTGACACCTGCTCATTTTTTACATGGATATCCACCTAAAACAATTCCATCGCTCGATACAGTCTACGATAATCCAAATTGCAGCAATAGATGGAGAATGGTACGTGATATGTCGCAGCACTTTTGGTCTAGATGGTACAGCGAGTATCTCACTCAGCTTCAAGGAAGAAATAAATGGAAAGAAAGTCAAAGGGACATTCAGGTTAATGATATTATTCTTATCCAAGATAAAGGTCTTCCCATCAGTCATGGGTTAATGGGAAACGTCATAGAAATACATCCTGGAGTGGATAATAAAGTACTAGTCACGTTAAAAACTAAACATGGTCAAATGAAGCGTTCAATACATCATCTTTGCTTATTGCCATGCAGTTGAACACATCGGTTCAAGGGGCGGAGTATGATCAGCTGATGTATAAAATTATACTGCTATTTAAGACACAAAATATTATGATGATCAACCTAAAAGAAAAAGAAAACAATTTATCAACAAAGAATCATGGATCAGCTCTAATATATTAAAAATACTTATCTAATTGGCACAATTGAAGGCTGGCGTATCCATAACATAAACGTAACATACTATTCTGAAACAAAAGAAAACGAATTACGAGATAAATGTAATTTTTATATATAGAATAATTTACTTACCTAAATTCAAATTATTATTATCACTATTAAAATTTTTGTAAATATTATTAGAAAGTTGACAGTACTTCTTACTGTCAAAATAATCATAGTAGATTTCATTGTTAAAAATATTTTATACCATTTGAAAGAACGAATTGCAAGATGAAAATTATGAATTAGTGCATACTTCACATTTGTTTTTACGCACATAATAACGCATATGTATTGGTGCGTCTTTTTTGTTTAAAACGATAATTTTCATATTGGAATGCGTCAGTCTGGTTTTTAGTATTCGTGCATTAAAAAGCGAAAAATAAATGTCGTAAATTAAATAAATTAATAAAAATTATAAATTTGTTAAAAATATAACTAGTATAATCGTGTTTAATTGGATTAATGTGAACTCTGTTTGCGAACTTTGGAAATCGAGGCTTTTATATCCTCCCTAATTAGTGCGGCGTTTTGGAAATTAAAATCCAAAAATCAAAATTAATCTCGTGGAAAATAGAGTGTTCAATCCACCAAAGATAATATTGTAAAAATTAATATTATTTTTTCACCTAAGGCGAAGTTTCGAGTTTTTTTTTTAAATTTATTCATTTATTTAAAATACTTGGAATTCCAAATGTACATTAGTAGATGCTGATTAGTTTCGTCTGAGAGGAAGCGAAGTTCCGGGCTCTGCTTTTCAAATACCTTATCGCCGCCAGAGGTTGTCACAATGCATTTTCATTCGACTCTTTCGTACCTGCCATATTTACGGCCATTTCTTTTAGGTTCGGATGCTAATATCCTAGATTCACTGCGGTTTAATAAAACCGATTTAGTGAATTTTCGAGACTAGCCGCAGTGTGTCAACCTCGATTTAGCTAATTCCTTTGTTTTTGCATAGAAACTTAAACTACTTAGTTTATCTAAATCGGATTTATTAAACCACAGTCGACCGTTGTCGACTAAAAAGACAGATTATCGACGAATTGATGACATTGTCGACTACACTACATAAAAAAGACATAGCAAATTTTCACAAATTTAAATTCTTATACATAGGTTTTCAATTTCAAATTAAACCTTTTTAAAGTTCAATTGAAGCTTTTTCCAAAATCAAACAAACTTTTTACTAAAATAAAAAAAAAATTGTCAAATTCAAATAAAACCTTTATTTATATTAAATAAAACTGTAAAACAATTATAAAAAAACTTCAACATAATAAAAAAAACTTTTCAAAATTCAAAAAAAAAAAAAAAAAAATTTTACATGTAAACCGTAACATTAGTTTTATGGAAAAATTATTGAAGTGGCTGATTATCGGCTGCTTTTGGCAGTTTTATTAACACATTTGTTATGTAATTATTACAATCATTTTAACATACAATTTGTAAACCTTTATTAATTACATTTACCAAGTCGACATTTGCTCTGTTTTCAAAAAGTATCCTTCTCACAGCTATTTTGATTTGTAAAAAAGTATAGATATTTTTTATATACATATTATTATTCTTAAACAAAATCGCATTATAATAATATAAACAGTACTAACTTTTATGAATACTTGCTCTTTAGGATTAAATATTGGTGAATATGGCGGGAGGAATACAAGTCGAGCAGAACTTTGTTCCACGAGCTCTTTAACTTGCCGAATTTTGTGTGTAGCAACGTTATATAGCAGCTGACCAGCCAAGAATTTAACGGATGCTGAAATTGTATTTTGTCAAGAAGTTGACATTTGGTAGTACGTTTTGGTGTATTATCCCTTCCTCACTTATAGTACCTATTATGTTCACATTTCTGCCCCGCTCCGTAGGAACGACCAGAGTCGCACTGGTTGCGACTAGTTTTAACCGACTATATGAAAGAAGAACGAGAGAAAAATAAAGTTCGGAAAAAAACATTAAATATAAAAAACATAGAAATTGCATGTTTTTGTTTGTTTTTTGAGTGTTCACTGATCGTGCGGTTAATATTATGTCACGAATGCGAGTTTTGTACACATGCAGCGTTGATATATATTGTTGATACATCGCGGTGATGAACGAATGGTGAAAATTAAGCAATTTATGTATTATGGATGAGTGCGAATATTTAAATATTTTTACTGAGGGAGCCGCTACAAGATAAACGAATGCAGAACGCTGGAATAAAGGAGAAACTGTGACGCGAATTTCATCCAAATATTCCAGAAAATCACGAGGATACTTTTTAGTGGTCCAATTGGTTTTAACTCTTTATAGTTATTTACTTTTTAAAAGAGGTTTGTTTTGAATTTTGAAAAGTTTTTTTTATTTTATTGAAGTTTTTTTTTTTGAATTATTTTAAAGTTTTATTCAATATAGTATAAATAAAGGTTTTATTTGAATTTGAAAAAGGTTTTTTTTTATTTTCAATATGAATTAATTCAGTTTATTTAAAGTTTGTTTGATTTTGGAAAAAGTTTCAATTGAACTTTAAAAGGTTTAATTTGAAATTGAAAACCTTTATATTTCTACATATAAACCACGAGAAACTTTTTACAAAGAAAAGAACATGCGATGGCGACATAAGCCATACATTTAAAAAAAAGAATGTTGTTAAGTGATTGGTTTATGCTAAATACTACGTAAATAAATCAGAGCAATTTTGCGATTCACTAATATTTATCGATGAGTCCAAATTCAAAATCTTCTGATCTGACGGACGAAGATACGGATGGCGAAAAGTAGGCACTGCACTAGCCAGTAAAAATATTACTTCTACCGTTAAGCATGGCAGCGGAAACGTCATGAGTTGGTGATCTGTGGCCCTATTCCCGAACACATAAATGCTGTCACAATATTGTGAAATTTGACAATATTGTGAATTTCGTATTCTGTAATACCAAAGTGGTGTATAATGTTTCACAATATTGTGAATTCTGCAATAATAATATAGTTACTGTCGAAACCCAAATAATTTATATCGCTTTTTCGTTTATTATGCACTCATAACCGAACTTTTGTTTTGAATTTGACCGTTTTAAAGGAATCTACTACAAAATATAATTTAACATTTTTGTCAAATTGGCATAATGTCAATAGACAATTATATATTCGGGAATAGGCCGCTTGTGTTTGGGGAGACGACGATGAACGAAGAGGTAATTTGCAAATTTGGCCCTTTAATCTAAAATCAGGTGCTATAAAAATTAAAAAAATAACGTTCAAATTAACGATGTATAATATTCATTCTAATTTGTAAAAATTTGACTCATCTATAACATTAAATCAACTTCTTTGGTATCTCTTAGGAAGACGTCTGCAGCAACACACTATATGAAGTAAACTAGAAATAAAAAGTAATATGACTGAAGAACGGACAAAAATTTCATCGAAAGAGACAAGAAAATATCATAATTATATGCAGAAGTGCTCGAAAAGGTCACAAAGGTTATAAATACCATTAAATTCTGATTCAGTTTAAGTATTTTTTTTGACTTTATTTTATTTTGGTTTTGACATTTTAATTTTTTAATATTATTATTTTTAATATTTATGTTACCGTTTGAAAGAAATATGCGAATCTAAATGACGCGTAACAAACATCCCTGAATAAAACCTAACGTAATTCATTACAAAAATATTAGTTTTGAAATAAATCAAATTAAAAAATGTTGGTAAGATACATTTTACAGAATCTGCAGCAGCTGCAGTTACCAATTTTTATTTTCTTTCATTAAAAAATGACGTTACGATTTGAGATAGTTGAGATTGTGGAGAGAAACTTATTTGGTAAGAGAATGTTTAAGGTATGGCTATTTCTAAAATTGAAGATTTACTTAATTAGAATTTAGGCGTTAGGGTAATTTAGAATTTAGCTTTTAGTTTGAATTTTAACTATATGAAATTTTGACAAAAAAACATGGATTTTGCATTTTAAATTTTAAATTATGAAAACTTTGTACGATATATGAAAGAATTTTAAATTTAAAGGAAGAGGCGAGGTGAGGGAATGTCATATTTTAAGATTACATTTGAACATTTTAAGTTTTGGCTTTAGTTAAGACGTGTTAGTTGTATGAATATTCTGTGGGACCTACAAAAAATTACCTGAAACGAAAACCGTATTTATTTGGAATAAAATAAAAAGAAGTAACTATATTATAAATTTATTAATACTGAATGTTCCATTACTTTTATTTTATTTAACTTTTAATTTTAGCCATTCAATTAAATTTTTCAATATATTTTTTAAATTTTTTATTTTTATTTTTTTTTTAAATTCCTAGACATGATATTTCTCATACAAAGCTTTATCAATACGAAAACAACACACAAAAACATAAAATTTTATGAGATAAAATAACAGTGAATTTACTAGTATAGATTAATAAATAAAATTTAATAGCAACTGCCAACTACTTAGTAATTTCCTGATAAATTAGGTTTCACAACCAAATTGATTGACATTTTGCAGAATACGATTTTTTTTTTTTTTTGATGTGACAAACTTGAAAGATTACAAAAATACACTCAGCGAAATAGCTATAAAAACAGTTAGATTATAACTTAACCGGATAATTCCAACTACGCATAAATATTCCACTGTGACTTCACAATATTTTGCAACTATAGCTCATACACATACAATTACGCTTCTCTTATTTACATATTATTATAAATACAGTGGAATTCTTGTTGTGTCTATTTTTTAAACTTCGGCTTTTTTTTATTTCAAAGCAGGTAATTACTAAGAATAACTATCCTCAAATATATTTAGCTTATGCCGTATTTTTTTTTTTTTTTTTTTTTTTGGTTTATAGCTATGCCACGCGGAACTAAGCTGACTGAAAGTGAAAAAGGGGAAATAACAGCAGATTATAACTGCGGAATGTCCTTGAGACAAATTGCTTCAGAAATAAACAAATCACTAACTTTAGTATACAATTACATTGAACTTGGCAATAAATGAGGAGTTTCTGATCGAAAGTGGCTATTTACATCTTACTTTTTGCTACTTACTTTTGATCACTTTTTTGTAAATAGCTTCTTGTTTTGGCCAAAATCAAGAATTCTAGGGATATTTTTCATAGAGAAATTGGGAATTTTTGGTCCATGCTGGAAATAGCCACTTTTGGTCTATTTAAATTAAAAAGTTCTGCCCTGATAGAAAAAAAAAATATCATTTTTGAAAATGTAAATAGCCACTTTTAATCAGACACTCCTCAAATATGGTTCGAAAGTGCGACCTGGTCCTGAACCGAAAATTACTCAGAGGGATAAGCGCAACATTATTTCGTGTGCAACAACGAAAAAGATGTCAGCATCAAATATAAAAGCCTTTTTACAATTATCTATAACTACACGTCATACACAACTTAAGTAGTAGCAAAGCCGTGAAATGGACTAAACGCAAACCAAAACCTCTGCTGAAACGACACCATAAAAATGCTCGTTTAAAATTTGCGCATAACCACATGTCATGGACAACCGAATGGAGAAATGTAATTTTTCGCGACGAGAAAAAATTTAACCTGGCTGGCCCCGATGGTTACCAATATTACTGGCAAGATCTGCGCAAAGAAAACGAGACAATGTATAGTCGTAATTTTGGTGGAGGGACTGTTATGGTATGGGCTGCCATCGGTTATTACGGAGCCTCTCCAATATGCTTTATTTCAACGAAGATGAATGCTGCTAAATATTTAGAGCTCCTAGAAGAAGTCCTACTTGAATATGGAGATCATTATTAATCGGAAAATTGGGTCTTTCAGCACGATAATGCTGCAGTACACACTACCAGGCTAACAAAAGATTGGTTTACTTCCAAATCATAGAAATTTTGGATTGGCCTGCTATTAGTCCTGACTTAAACCCCATAGAGAACGTATGGGGTTTATTAGCTCGCAATGTATATGAAAATGGGCATCAATATTTTAGTGCATCTGAATTAAAACGAAAAATTCCACAGGCCTGGAATCAAATACCAACATCAACACTTCAAACATTGATTAACTCAGTGTCAAATAGATTATTTGAAGTAATTAAGAACAATGGCGGTAATACACATTATTAGATTTATATAATATATTTTTTAGTTAAATATTTTAACAAAATATTACAGCTGTTTTTATAGCTATTTCTTATTACAATACCAAATACAAAAAAGCGACCTAAATGAATATTTAATTATGAAATTCACCATATGTATAATATTTAAGAGTTAATTATACTCTCAATTAAAAATGTCAATGAATTATACTATTTCAATAAAATATAAATGAATTTATCTCGAAATTATGGGTGTTTTTATAGCTATTTCGTTGAGTGTATGTGTCAAAAATTAATATCACAAAGGCAGAGGGAACTCTTTTGCTGCGCTCAAGACCAAGATATTCAATAACTTGTTTACGTTTATAAACTGATAATGAATGTTGTGTAAATAAAATTATTTGAGTTCGACTAAATTTGTTTAATTTTTTTTTTAAAACGACGTACTAAATATATATTTATATACATGTTTAATAATCTCCTTCGAATCGTTGAAGCAGTCTTAACCCTCAATCCATGAAGGTATTTTAGGCACATTAATTCCATGAATCAGGGTCGTTTTCGTCTTTGCCCAATAAAATCAACAATTATCAATAAAAAAAATCTGAAATAATTCATGGATTGATTATCTCTAGGCATCCTTATTCAAGAAACAATAGTTTTTTTGTCCGGTAAATTTTTTTAATTGCATATCAAGCAACGAATGTGCCCTCGAAATTACAATACAAAAAGCAGTTTTGGTTAGTACGAAAACGACTAAAATATCGACTTTTTATGAAAAGGTACGAGTATTTTGACTTTTTTGTAAGAGATCAGAAATATTTATCAGAACGACGTAAGTTGCTAAATTAATAGAGTTTTTAAATATTCTTCATATAAAAATTCTAAACCAAACACACCATAAAACCTAAACATTCCAATCACCTGATTGGCACACTACAACCGAATTCAATCATCCGATTATTGCTTTTCACAGAAGAAGCAAAATAATAACAAAGAAGTGAGACACTGAGGGAGTCAGAATAAATTATAAATCATAAACTTGTTTGGATAAAGGGATTCGTTTTGTTTTTGTTTTAAGCCCTAAGGCTGTGGTCGAATTCTCGACTAAACCCGCTGAATACATCAATTGCATTTACCTTTTTTTAATGGGAAGTAAACGAAATAAAAAAAGGTAAATGTTTCACGTTTAGATACTTTATTCGTTATTGTAAGAATTTAACGAGTAAAAAATAGAAAAATAATGGAGGTGTGGCCAACACACGACTTTCTTTTACGAACAGAGAATTTTGAGATTTTTTTTTTTTTTTTTAATTTTTAAATTTTTTAATTTTTGTTTTTATTAATTTTTTATTTTTATATGTTTTTAATTTTTGGAAACATTTTGTATTAAGTAGTTTTTTGTAATTCTTATACTTTTAAGATATTTACAAAATAAATTTTCTGGCCCAAGGGAGTGGCCACCATTCACTGGGACCTCCCAATTTATCAAAAAAGCTTAAATCTGAAGTTTCAGTTCGATTGGTTAAACCATCTGGGCTGTAGATAGGACACAGACTGACTGACAGACTGACAAGACTGGCAGAGTGACAGACAGACACCATTTCAAAACCCACTTTTTCGGACTCCTCGAAACAGATAAATCTCTAAAAATCTCAAGGTCCAAAATTTTCATGATTACTATGCTTTATTTGACTAGAGTAAATGAAAGTAAAATGCGTAATTTAACAAAAAACAAACACTAAAAATGTACATTTACCGTTGTAAATAATTTACCTGAGAATTCGCCCGCAGCCTAAATATGAGAAGGTGATTTTTACACCGTGAATGTAATCCCAGTTGTAAATTGTGAATGATGAATATCAATAGTTTTATTCATTTTTTAGTTTTAATTTAGCCTTCCTTCGTGCTATAAATTACACTTGTTAATGTTTTTCTAACAGAATGAATTGATGATTTCAAGTCGACGGTTTTCTGTTGGAAATGGCCTATATAATCTTTCGAACGACATGGAGTCGTATTTTGTGGGGCTGATAATTGTTTACTTTCAGACTAAGCATTTCCAACTTTCAAAAATGGTGATATTTAATTTTTGCTTACATATGCTTCAAAAATGTAGCAAATAAATAGCGCCGAGCACCTATAAACAACATGAATCGAGTGTAACTAGAAAACCCCCCAAAAAATACATACACAAATTTAGTCGAATGCCCGAATACATATACAAATAATTCAACCCGTGCATGCATAAAACCTAAAATCTGTATACTATTTGTACCATTGATATCTGTATGTGTATACAGAAATATTTTTCCCAAATAAAATGAACATTTTATTTTCCGTTTTTACTTTTCCCATTTCATTTTGGGTAATATGTTTTGGATAAAAAAATAAAAATAAAAACTCCAGAATGGAAAATTTTATCTATTTTCTCTGTATGAAAATACAATATTGAATATGGATAACTATATAGAGGAGCTATGTACAATGTACATACAGATATGTATAGTTTTCCATTAAAGTAAAATAAAAAATGAAAATCAACTCGGAATACTATTGATAGGGTGTTTCTGTTTCCAATCGATGTGAATTGCATAAATAAAATCGGATGAATTCAAAAACGTCGTTGTTGTATCTATAATATAATTAAATTTTCCGAAATCTACTTGTTGCGCCTTTCCCCATATTTTTTTATCAAAACGGGCGATTTAGTATTTATAAACATGGCGTGTATCGTCTCGTGAAAAATATTCGTAACATAGTCAATCTGTTTCATATAACTGCCATGATTTTTACCCAGCATATATCTCGTAGCTCTTTATATAAAATTTTATTTATGATTATCGTTTTCCATAATTTTTCCATCGTGTTGTTGCTGTAATTTTCATTATTATTTGAATTTTTACTCGACTCGACGAGGAGTATGTGTAGTTTCATCTCTCGTTCTTATTTTTGTTTTTCCATTTTGCCAGTTTTTTTTATGATTGGAATATTTTTTTTTAACTTTTTCATATTTTTGTTGTGTTCTCAATTTTTTTTTTGCTATTCAGTGTTTGTTTGAAATAAAAGTGAAATAAATGGAACGAAAAAAGGAAAAGAGGATTGTAAAGATTTTTTCAAATAATAGCAACAGCAACGAATTTTACTGTTTTTTTTGGTTTTGCTCAGACACATTAACAAGAACAGTACAGAATTTGTATTGCTGCAACCTCAAATTTCGGTAAATTCCTAGTAAATGTAAAATTATGTGTTTAGGTTTACGGTGAATTTGTGTACACGTGCAGATGATGCCACATAATTTTAAGTACTGCATGCGGTTACATTTTTCTAAGTTAGTACTTATTAGTATAATGGTCAATTAATGTACATTGCCAAATATATGCTCGACATGCGCAAGAATGTTTTGTTTTTTAAATTATTTATTAATTTTCTTGTATCCCGTTCAAACAGCTAGTCGCATGGAACAGTAACGTGATTCTCTATTGTATCAAATAGCACGAATCTCAGATATTGGCTCATATAAAATTGGCTCATATAGTATGTACATATGTTGTAAAGAGTATTCATTGCGGAATTTAAATCACTCAGTACCATTTCGATATGGGCCGTAGGACTTTGCAAACAAATTTTAGAAAATTAACAAATCGACGAATTTGGTTTGGAACAAGGACGTTGTTCTCTATTATACTAAATAGCACGAATCACAGAGATTGGCTCATATAACGACTATACAGGTTATAAGGGGTTTACATTGTGGATTTCAAATCACTCAGTGCCATTTTGATATGAGTCATACGGCTCTTGCAAAACAATAACAAAATTGCACTGAATGTTTTGAAATCCGCAATGTATACCGTTTACAATCTATATAGGCACTATAGGAGGCAATCTCTAGGATTCATGGTAGTTAGTATAATAGAGAACAACATCGATTTGATCATTTTCAATTTTTTTTTGCTAGAGCTCTACGTCTCATACCAAAATATAAATATGTACATGTTCAAAAATTTGATTTTGTCTCAAGTCTCAATTTTGTAAAAAAACTTCACAATGGACACTCGCATAAATTTGTGCCCAAAAAAGTGTTCAAAACCTTCACACCGATTTTATTTTTATATTTCTGCTTTAGTATTTCGATCTGTTGGTCATCTTCAGAAAAGATATCCAATTAACGTAACATATATATAACAAAAACGTTAGAACATTTTTTATATTTTTATATTTAAGGTATATAAATATAAACATATAAAAAATATGTGGGTTTATTCAACTCCTCGGACGACACTTTTCTCACAAAGCTTCCGCTATAGATTACCAAACCAACCATTTATATTTTACAAATATTTTCCGTTCGGGCAGGCACGGTGCTTAAAAGATGTCATGGAGTTTCTTAAATTTGGAGACCTCTTCCTCAATAACACAATTGGTTATAACAATACATACAGTGCTTTTCAAAGTTATAACCGCATCGCCAACAACTGTAGTTCAGAAAAAATAAGAGATCACTAATTAAAATGACTGACATTAAAGATTGCGCTCTTAAATGCTCTGAAAATATACAAAAAAAAATTTGCACTGATAACGGTACCTTTGTTGTAAAAATTGAAAATATCGTAAAAGTGCGCAAAACAGATGTTTCATTAGTATAACCGCAGTCGTTGAGGTAGGTGAAATTATATATTTTGTTATCTTTTCTTGGATTTTAATAATAATAATAATAATTACAGAAGGTACTCGTATTATTAATTATGGCACGCGGTAGTACTCTTTCCGTGTGTGGAAAAGGTAAAATCGCCTCCTTTTGGAACCAAGGAATATCAAAGCGGGAAATTGCTAGACAAATTGGAAGATCCGACCGGGTTGTCCAAAATTGGAAAATCCTGGAAGAAAAAGATCCGAGAAGAGAGAGATGTGAGAAGAATTTGCAGAACAGCGTCCAACTCAACGATCTCAATTTCTTCGATTAAACGAAAATGTGATCTTTCTGCATCCGTTCCAACGATTTGGCGTGTAACCAAGAACAGCCCTAACATTATGCGAGAATACATGCGGAAGGTACCACCTCTAGACCCTCGACATAAGGTTGCGCGGCTCGCCATTGCTCGCGATCGCAATACCCAAGACTGGAACAAGGTAAAATGAAAATTATTTGAAATTCATTATTCACACCTTATAACTTAAAACTTTTTTCATGCATTAGGTGATTTTTTCGGACGAAAAAATTCAACCTTTATGGTCCAGATAGCCTAAACGGATACTGGAGAGATCTACGCAAAAAACATTCTATTCTTGATAAAGAAATTTCGGCGGTGGTTCTGTGATGGTTTGGGGAGGTTTTAGCAGCCATGGCACTGTTTATCCGGCGCTTTCTTCATACCGGATGAACAGCATCGAGTACCAGAATGAGCTCCAAGCAAAGCTATTGTCAAACCTCCGCCAAATTCCTGAAAATCGCCTTACTTTCCAACAAGATGTTGGAGTGCTTCCACAAAGGATTGGTTTCCAAGCCATAACATTGATTTGATGGATTGACCAGCTAGTTCTCCGGATGCTAATTCAATTGAGAACGTTTCGGGTTGGCTCGTCCGAAAAGTCTACAAGTTTTGTTGAAAAACTGGTCAAAATTATGAAACTTGGCTATTAGTCGTCATTTTTGAAATTTTGAGGATACTCGTATCTAGAAGATAGAACACAGTTTAAGAGAAACAAAAAAAAATAGAAAACCAGGGGTGGAACACAATTTTTAAAGGGGTTGAAAATCTAATTAAAAGAACAAAAGTATATGATTTATATAATAATTTTTAATTTATTTTTAAGTATTACACAAATATTAGTAAATAAAACAAATTAAATAAGTTCTAATAATCTAAACGTACTATATTGTTATGTAAATTTTAGGTTCTATTCAATAATAACTGTAAAAAGTCTGTATCTTCATCTTCATAATCTCTTTTTATTCTATATATATTACTGGGTCAGAAGATATTAATAGTATTGAAAACTAATCTTTGTCTTGATTTATCCTTGAATTTTTTCTAGTATTTATAAAAGCCGAAAGTCCTTATTTCGACATTCCTGCACCTCCTCAGACAACTCTCCTACTAATAGTGAAATGTGATGCCGATTAATAGAAGATCCATGTCGAAAAACTTAATGCACAGTTGATGACATCGTTCTCCAGGATCCATAATTGTTGATATATATCTGCGGTGTCACTCGCGTATTTATGAAATTTATCAGGATCAATTTCTCTTGTGGAAGATAATGCATTTAAGATTACTTTAAACCTCCTAATCAGATCATAAACAACTTTAGTTATTTTTGCTGTAAGATCTGCATTCGCAAAAAATCTTCTGGCGGGGTTCCCATCATTAGTATTTCCAAACCCATGCTTATTTATTTATTTATTTATAGTAAACGGGCATAAGCTCATGGCTTTTCCACCCTTCCATACAATACATCCATCAAACATTTAAAATTTCCTACAAGCTAGTATTAAATATTTTTTATACAAATCAAGTCAAATTATTTATTTTTATATAATCAAAAACAAGTTTTTTCAAAACACTAATTGACCTTACACATCTGACTTCAACCGGCAACTGATTCCATAAAACATAACCTCTGACCAATGGAGATTGGTGAATAATTGAAAACATTATTTTGTATATTTGGCGGCAACAATAAACATTGAGTTCGGGCAGACCTACCTATTCTGACCTAGACCTTGTCAAAGAGATAAACTGGCTGTTTCACCTTAAGCAACTTATACAAAAAAAATAATTTATGAAAAATAAAAAATTCATTCAAACTGCAACCAAGAATATTATTTGATTAAAATGAAATATGATCAAACTTGCGTAGGTTATAGGTATATCTGACTGAGTCATTGAAGGCTTTTTGAAGCAAACTAATACTTAGTGAATCACAGTGATGATAAATCACAGTATGTAAAGTGCGGGATGACCAACGTTTTAACCAAATATAGTCTTAAGTTCTCCGGACAAATCTTTTTATGAAGTCTTAAGCTATACAGAATAGAGTTTAGCTTGCGGCAGGTTTCAATGATGTGGTCGCTCCAAGTGAAACTGCTATTCATGCGTAGACACAGATTACAAACTGTATCAACTAATGCTAATTTATCATTATTATATATAAATCCGGTATTATACCTGAGTAATTGCTTCTACAAATAAACATGGCCTGTGTTTTCTTTGTATTTAACATAAGACCATTTGATGTTGACCAAGAATAAATATGTAATTCGCAGATCTTCATTAATTTTTGAAAAAATATCATTTATATTTTCTAATGAACCACCAATATATAATTGAACATCGTCCGGGTAAAAATGGAATTTTGAACCAGAAATGCAACAGCTAAATCATTAATGAAAAGGGAAAATAATATTGGCCCAATAATAGACCCCTGAGGGACTCCACAAGTAACCAAAGCTGTTTGTGATAATGACCCCAATAAATTTACAATCTGAGTCCTATCCGACAGATAGGAAGATAATAAACGAATAGCACAGCCCGAAAAATTATAAAATAATTTAAGCTATAGGTATGTCAATAATCATGCCAGTTTCCCTTTTAAATTCTGTCTGAACTCGTGCGTTTTCTTCAGATCGTTTAATATTATTTTCAGTATTGTCTCTAATATTACCTTTAAATGATAAGTCATTGGCGATTTTCAAAACATGCTCCATGAATCTTATTCTTGCATGCAAAGGAGAAATTCCAAACTCCAAATTTTCTTCAATTTCCGCTTATGCTCTTATAGGATCTTTTAATTGTGATTGTTTTGCGTTGCATACCGTACAAGACGAAGATTAAACGGTGTCACTAATTATTTGCACTATTTTTCCATCAACCATTGTTAAAGTAAGTTTGTGGAAAATATTAATGGTTTTATCACCTATTGATAACAAAGTCGGCACCAAATCAAAACACAAAGACAAAATATATTAAAAATAATGGCATTCACAACAATTTCGAAAACTTTCCTTTCCTTCATTTTTTGGAGTCGATACACTTTGTATTGACCTCGGGTTAAAGTACGGGTGGGATTTTGATATTTCTACTTTTTCTGGTAGATATATTTATAAATGATTGGCCTCTTCATTTTTTCTGATTAACAAGTCGAAATTGTTATGAATGCCATTATTTTTAATATATTTTGTCTAAAAAAAGCCGAAAGAATCTTATTGATTTAATTAATACAAACAAACTTTCTCTTTCTAAAATATTGTAACTTTTTTTATGCACTTTTACGCACCTAAATTTATTACCTGCAGAGAGATATTATAATACTCTTTCATTTGCCATTTAAAAAAAATAACCTTTTACATATATCCCTTATTGCAGTCCTTTGTCGTTGAAGTAATTTAGTTAAATGTAAATTTAAAAAAAAAAAATTAACGTAACATCTAAATAAAAAACAATAATATTTTTTCATTTTTGCTAAATGCATTGGACATTATTAATAACTAAAAATCACAAAAAAAAATTAATTTTGAAACAAAAAAAAAATTACAAAATCAGTACTTTCGGTCACTTTTTCAGCAAAATCTAACACTGCGTGCCGACAACCGTCAATTTAATAACGTGAAGAAGTCGTTATTAACAAATGAGGTATTGATGCCATACGTAGAGTGCATGCCACGACGAATTCTGGCAATTGTATAAAATAATGGTGGACAAATAAATTATTAATTTTATCGTTATGTTCGCTGGTTCTATAATTTTTTTTTGAAAAAGTCATGTATACCCGCACAATAATGTAACATCTGTTTTGCGCACTATTATGATATTTTCAATTTTTACAGCAAAAGTACCGTTATCAGTGCAATAACTCTTTTGTATATTTTGAGAGCACTTACATTTTCATTAGTGCTCTCTTATTTTCTCTGAACTACAGTTGTGAGCGGTGCGGTTTTAACTTTGAAAAGCACTGTATAAATCTTCTTCTTTCATGCCGCCAAATCACAGGCTAACATGTAATGTTAGATTATTTTAGACACGTGTTGAACAGTAATCAATTCGATAATTAGATTCAGTTATATATCTAGTATACTGTTGAAAATCCTTAAGAATTTAAATTACTCCGTTCAGAGAGCATCCACAATGTTCAAAATTTATGTTGCGAAAATTTGTGCCGTTTGTTCACATCACAATATTATGTGAGCAATGTGAGAATTGGCAAATATAATTCTTTACTGAGTGCTTCAGTCTGAAAGGGGCATCGCTGTGGGCCATTCGAGAATACAAAATAATAAAACGCAAGCAATACAAAATTAGAATTAACGTTAATTATCTTTTGTCACCGAATCCCACCTCCTTCTCACATAGTATTTCATTTTCTATATCTCCTAGCGCGTCTCTCCTAGACTTATTATTTTAAAGGCGTCCCATAGTAATTTCGTATTAAAATTTATATACAACCTTTAACAATACAAATTTATATACAACCAAGAGAATTTATTGCTCAGAAACATTACCTTTAAATATCGCTTGTTGATAATATTATTTGCAACCAACAAAATATTTTAGGTAAATTTAGAAATAAAAATTCCATATTACACGATACTCTATTAATTTTATCTTAAAGACACCTATGGAACAATTGTTAGAATTTGCAAGGTGTATTAACCGTAGAAAAATATTTCTTCGAAAAGTTCGACATTACCCCGGAAAAAAAGTTCAAAACATTTATTTCGTTTTGTTATAATGACCCCCACGCAATGCTTCAATCGATTTCAAATGTTGTGAGAAGATAAATGATGAATTGTCAAATTTAACATCAACATAAGTACATAACAATAAAATCGTCGGTCCCGTTTTTGAGAAAATCTGTTTGGCAGTTTTCTTTCCACTGCAACCTCTTCTATTCTAGACTTAAATAGACCTAAAAGCTAACACAAACTATTTATTACTAAAATTTATATTTGTATAAAATTTCGACAAAACTATCAATATTTGTGAGAATGCGAGGCAAAACAAAAGTAATAAAAATGTATTACTGGAATTACGGAAGGAAACCTAATTCATTGAGAAATGTGAAAATCTGGAACAAACTTTTTTTCGCGATTACAATACTTACCCAATATAGTTCGTTATAGGAGGAAAAGTAAAAATTATGAACAAAAATAATACAAAAAAAAATACGAAAACGATTACATACTAAAAGAGAGCGAGCTTATTCACTTATTATCATTTGTTTTTTAAATTACAAAAAATATTTTAAATTTCCAAATATTTTTTAAAACATTTTTTTGATCTTGTCAGAACATTAAAATTAATCGTTAAAAGACGTAAGACGAAATTTGTGTTTGTGTAATACATCATACATCAAAATACAACATCAACATGTTACCTTCTGCAACGCGAAAACTGCCCAGGATTGGATAATCTTCGAGGTTATTTTAAAAAGCATTTTTGGACAATGTTAGCAAAGATGCTGAATTATCATTCAGTCAATGGATTTCAACCGATCTATGCAACTTGGCGAAATATTAGAAAGCACAAAGTTAAGTATGTAGCCTTCTTGTGATTTTGCAGAAACAACAAACAAGCAACGATTCATCCGTTTGTAATTTACGAAAGAGTAGGAGAAAAATTGCAGTACTGCAGCTTTATTTTAATATTAGATTGTATCATGGCATTATATCAGTTTACTTGTTCATCGAAAAAGTGATTAGATTTTTGAAAACTAGAACTCCTGATTTATCTGGAGAGGGGCCATATTGGAAAGGGGCCATGGCATAGGAGGTATTATCGAGAGAATGGCGTCTCGAGCTAGGCTCACTAAAGAATACGATGGTATCATAATTAATGCGGAATTATTATTCAAATGGGCAAAATCCTTGAAGGCAATCATGATTTTTGAACTCTCCGAGAGTACACCTATTTTTGAATCACAAAGAACACCCTGGGTCAACCCGACCACTGGTGAGTGCGATTAGCTTGAAAAAAATCTCAGATTTATTTACTTTATACATTGATAAATCAATTAATATAATTCAAAAGTGCCGGTGGAATTATAGTATTAACACATTCGAAAAAATTCATGTAAATATTTTTTTTTTGTTTTTTTGAAAAAAATGGTAATTTGCAAACAAATTTAATTGTTTTGTAGTTTTCAATACTTCAGTCTAAAGCTTAACCCGTATATTTCGGTGTGATAATAATTAACTTATTTATTCACTTCCGGTGCAATCATTACATAAACAGATATGATGATCATTGCACATCACACGCAACCAAGACGGACATTGCTTTTTAGTTTTTGTATCCTTTGCGTAACTACATACTGAAAATCTTGTTCTTTCTTGTAATTGTGGTCGATCATCTTCTGGTACAGCTGGTTTATGGTCAAGAGTAAGCTAAATGCCTTTGCATATTTCAGAACGCAGCGTGACATTTTTTTAGTTTTTCTTCCGTTTATTTTTTTCACGTTTTTTAATCTTTTTACTACTTCGCAACTAAAATTTCCAAACGAAACAGAAATTATTTGCCCTTTTATATTTTAGGTTTACAAAATCTCTGTCTGTTTAAAATACTTCCTCAATGGTACAGGTTTTACATTTGAAATTGAACTTTTTACACATCAAATTGAACCTTTTACAATTCAAAATGAACATTTTACACTTCAAATTCTCTTAGCAAATTAAATTAGGATGTAACTTATCTATTTCGTAACGTATTTTAGTGAAATTTGAAATCGCATTGAAAATGGGATTCTAAAACGATTTTAGGATGAAGTTCTGGAATATGGTCAATTAGGCTGGAACTTATTTCTTAACCGATTATGTATTATGATGAAATTCGGTAGGTACACCAGAAGAGGGATTCTTAAATTATTTTTAGATGAATTTCCGAAATTTGGCCAATTAGGATGGAACTTATCTATTTCTTAACGGATTTTAGTGAAATTTGACATGAGCGATGGAAATTAGATTCTAAAATGATTTTTGGCGAACTTCTCGAGTATGTCCAAGTAAGATGGAGCTTGGCTATTCCTTAACCGATTATAATGAAATTCGAGATTTGCGATGGAAATGAGATTCTAAAATGATATTTCTAATTTCAAGACTCTATCTACACTACGTTAGTAATTCCAATTCTGCGGCGCCTATCGGTCACGCACTATTTTTTTTAAACAAAGTCAAACGGAAGCATTGGCGGGAAAAGTTTCTAACTCAACAGCTACATTATTCACAGAAACCTCATCAACAGTCAACATTATAGAAGCAAAATTGACACATTTCTCACAACCTCATGCATCCAAAAATAATTTATGGGTCACAATTCCTTGTGTTTGTTTGTGAATAGTCAAAATTCGTCACGTTCGGTTACAAACAGCTAAGTTGACTATATTTGAGAATTTCATCTAAAAATCAACGCACATGTCAAATTTCACTAAAACCGGTTAAAAAACAGTAAAGTTCCATCATACCTGGCCATATTCCACAACTTTATTCAAAAATCATTTTATAATCCCATTTTCAACGCACATGTCAAATTTCACTAAAACCGATTAAGGGATATCCAAGTCCAATCCTACTTGTCCAAGTCCCATCCTACGTCGCTATATTCTAAAACTTTACCTAAAAATCCTTTTAGAATTCCAATCATTCATCATTTCCAATGCACATGTCAAATTTCATCATAATCGGTTAAGGAATAGCCAAGTTCCATCCTGCTTGGCCATATTCCAGAACTTTACCCAAAAATCATTTTAGAATCCCATTTCCGTCGCGGATGTCAAATTTCACTAAAACCGGTTAAGAACTTCATCTATAAATTATTTTAGAATCCCATTTCCAACGCAAATGTCAAATTTCACTAAAACCGGTTAAAAAATATCTAAGTTCTGTCATACTTGGCTATTCCAGAACTTCATCTAAAAATCATTTTAGAATCGTATTTCCAACGCATATGTTTATGTCAAATTCCACTAAAATCCCTAAAAAAATAGATTCCAGAATTTCATCTAAAAATAATTTTAGAATCAGAATTACAGTTTACCTATCAAATTTCATCATTTATCGGCAAGTTCCATCTTACTTTAGCCATATTCCAGAACTTCATCTAAAAATCATTTTGGAATCTCATTTCCAATACACAAGCCAAATTTGATCTTAATCGGTTAAGGAATAGTCAAGTTCCATCATACTTAGCCATATTCCAGAACTTAATCAAAAATCATTTAGAATCCCATTTCCATCGCGGATATCAAATTTTTCTAAAATCCGCTAGGAGATAGATAATATTAATTCGCTAGTAAATTGATCCTGTTTATTGTTGGAGGGTTAATTTGGTTCAGATGATGAATATATATCCAAACAAATCCAACAAACTTGTAGTAACCACAGTATTGTTAACTACAGGACTGTAACTACAGGATTTTTGCCCAGTTTCAATGAGAGCAGTTGCAGCAGAATATTCTTTGTCGCTGATATCCTTTCCACCCATTTCTTTAAAAACGTAGAATTTCTTAATCTTACACAAAATTTCAATTTTAAACCGCTACACGTAAACTAAAAATGGTATATCTACCTTGATCAACAAGTTCCCGGAATAACCACCGTGTGGCGCTCCCATCGTTCCGATTTGAGTTCTGTTTTTTTTTGCAGCCGAGAGGAAATAATGGAAAAATCGCCAACACACACAGAGATAGATTTACTCTTGACTACGGAAATTTTGCAAATGTCAAGCTATGACGCTAAGATTTAGAGGGAATATCAACAACAGATGTACCAACTTAACAAAAAAACAGAACTCAAATCGGAACGATGGGAGCGCCACACGGTGGTTATTCCGGGAACTTGTTGATCAAGGTAGTATACCTCAAAATTTGACGAATTATCACGGAAACAAAACACAAAAAAATGAATTTTTATTTTTGAATGGTACATACTTGTTATCTAACGGACAAACGGATCACATCCCGTTCACTGTAAAAAAAACATACCGAGACCCGCTCTAGCGATCGAGATTATGTGCCGATTTTTTGGTATGTTTAACAAATAAAATGAGGAAAAAGATAAAAAAATGGATAACTATTTAAAATTCTTGATTTATCTACTACCTAAAGATTCGACTGAATCTAAAATCTCTATGTTATTGGAAAACGATTTATAATCTAAACTAAAATAATTGGAAAGCGTGGATGACGCTGACGTCATTCGAAAAGAAGGCTGAATAAAGGTACAGCAAATCACATTATTAATTTATGATTTTGTTCTTCCGAGACAGAATCTTTTCGCTTTCGTTAGACCACTAGTTTAAAGTAATGACCGTTGTTTTATATCCTCGATTATTCTTTCATAATCCAGTTTAATCTATTTTTTTAAATTTTATATTTATTAAACTCGAGCACAAAAACACAAGCCAAAACGATAAAACTAATATTGTGAGGTTATTGTTTGGTTTATTGAAATTTCATCAACTTTTTCGATTCGCCCCGCCTCTGATCATTGGTACAATGTTTACGGGTTTTCATACGTGTTGATATATTTAACCTAAAGGTCGAAACGAAACGAGTCCTATAAACCTTTAAAGCGAAACAATCTTCAATTAAAAAGACAGATTGTTCTAAATTAAAATAATTGATACAATGGGTGCTTTCAGGTCTCCCGTCACGTTGGCATCAAAAATCTACCGATGGAAAAAATGTCATTGCCATGAAATGGATGCGACATCATTCCATGAAATGGATGTTCCTTAACGTAAACGTTTCTTTCATCTCAAATTCCAATACAGATAAAAAAACCCTTACGAACATCGAAGAAATTTGAGAACGATTTTAATAGAATACTGGGTGACAATAAAATACGTAGGGTGTTTAAAAGAAACAGTTCTCTATTCCTTTTATTTTGTGATTTATCATGACTAAAAAAAAATCATCCCGCTATTATCAAACTGTACGAAGCTGAAAACTCGGCCAAAAAAATTATTCAAAATCATCGTCCTTCACGATTAACAGCCTTAAAAGCGATAAAATTATTTTTATTGGCGTGCCTTTTTTTTAAGATCTGAAAACTAAAAGTTTTGTGTAAACACTCATATTTGACAATAATTGAATTTCAATAAATTATGTTTTCCTTATTTATGGTATGTAAAAATAATAAATGTCATTCATAATTCCTTATTTATAAATGTTGTGCAAATGCGGTGGGTGCAACGGTAGTCATAAAAATATTAATAATAAAGTTAATGATAATGATGGTACCGTAGCCCAGATTCAGTCTGAACGGGCTACAACTTTATAACCGACGATGATGACTAATAATGATTGTATGAATCAAACTAAAGCTAAAACCTCAAATATAAACATGTGCAAAAATGTTTCTCCGGTAATTTCATCGAAACATTCGATGATTTATAACCATAATGTGGCTTTCCAAAACAAAAAGCTTAAACCTGATGTCATAATTGGTACCGGTAGTAATATGACATCTATTGAAGCTATTCCACCAAGTAAATGGATTTTTGAATTCACTGAGTTTGTGAAAAATAATCTTCAAATTTCGGATGCTTATAATAGTATTGATTTAAGAAACAATTTTATATATGTTCAAAATGTTCGCGGTATTGCCTCTAGATCCGCTGAGTTCTATCGCTTTGTCGTCGCTTCTATGTATCAAGTTTATGTGATTGTAGAGACCAATTTACATCCGAATATATATAGTTCTGAGTCTTTTCCGACAGACTATATTGTATACAGGTATGACCGCTCGGCACTATCTAGTGTCAAATCAATTGGAGGAGGTGTATTGATGGCAGTTCATTTATCTATTGTAAGTGTGGCAGTTGACAGTGATCCAAAAATTGAACTTTTATGCATCAAGTTAAATATATTTAAGCAAAATATTTTCATTATTGGCCTTTACATTCCACCGAGGTCTTCATCTGAAGTTTATACGACATATACAAACTGTTTGTATAATATAATTTATAAACTCCACCTAGTTCACAACGTGCTGATAGTTGGCGATTTCAACTTGCCAAAGGTTCAATGGCTGGTAGATGACGACGTAAACTGCGTCATTCCGTACAATGTTAAGTCGGAGGCTTAATCAATATGTATTGATTCCATTTTGTCATTTGGTCTCGTTCAGATAAATAACGTTTCTAACTATAATGGTAGATTTGTTACGCCCTTTGGGTGTCCCATTTTGTTTTATGTGTTCAATATTGACTTTCACATTTATACCTCCCTTAAGCGGAAATTTAACAGACAATTACTTTCTTTTACTCTAGTAAAATAAAGTATAGTAATCATGAAAATTTTGGACCTTGAGATTTTTAGAGATTTAGTTGTTTTGAGGTCCCCTGAGTCCGAAAAAGTGGGTTTCGAAATGGTGTCTGTCTGTCTGTCTGTCAGTCTGTCAGTCTGTCAGTCTGTCAGTCTGTCAGTCTGTCAGTCTGTCAGTCTGTCAGTCTGTCAGTCTGTCAGTCTGTCAGTCTGTCAGTCTGTCAGTCTGTCAGTCTGTCAGTCTGTCTGTGTCCTCTCTACAGCCCAGATGGTTTAACCAATCGAACTGAAACTTCAGATTTAAGCTTTTTTGATAAATCGGGAGGTCCCAGTGAATTTTATTCCAAATCGGCTAACCGTAAGTGGCCACTCCCTTGGTCCAGAAAATTTATTTTGTAAATATTTTAAAAAGTATAAGGTTTACAAAAAACTACTCAATACAAAATGTTTCCAAAAATTAAAAACAAATAAAAATAAAAATTTAAAAATAAAAAATTTAAAAATTTAAAAATTAAAAAAAAAAAATTTTAAAAAAAAGTTACAAAGAAAAATTAAATTTCTCAAAATTCTCTGTTCGTAAAAGAAAGTCGTTTGTTGGCCACACCTCCATTTTTTTTTTTTGTTATATACAACTTGACCACCACAATGTTGACTTTCAGTGTACCTTACTTCATTTCCTCTTTATCGAATTTTTTTTGGTAGTGGTTTATGATCTTCGAAATGTAATTTTTTTCCCCGCTTATGGCTGAGTCTATAAAAGCTGAACAAAATTGAAAAAAAGAAAAAAAAAGGTGATTCTAGTTTTGTTTTTTTTTCTGAAAGGTTGTGCTGACTGACTTCAAGTCATTTTAAAACCGAGAAAAAAAAATATATTAAAAAGGATTGTGTATCGATTTCTATTGTGTTAAGTTAAGTTAAGTTGCTAAAAATAATAATAAAACCAAAATAAAGTTACCTATAAAATAATTCAATAAAATAATTGTGCATAGTATAAATATCTTTAAGAAAAAGAAATAAAAAAAAAACGTGACCATACTAAAATGGAGGTGTGGCCAACCCACGACTTTCTTTTACGAACAGAGAATTTTGAGAAATTTTATTTTTTTCTTAATTTTTTTTTTTAATTTTTAAATTTTAAATTTTTTTTTTTAATTTTTTATTTTTTATTTTTATTTGTTTTTAATTTTTGTAATTTTTTGTAAACCTTACACTTTTTAAGATATTTGCAAAATAAACTTTCTGGACCAAGGGAGTGGCCACTTCCGGTTAGCCGATTTGGAGCAAAATTCACTGGGACCTCCCAATTTACCAAAAAAGCTTAAATCTGAAGTTTCAGTTCGATTGGTTAAACCATCTGGGCTGTAGAGAGGACACATACAGACTGACAGACTGACAGACTGACAGACAGACAGACAGACACCATTTCGAAACCCACTTTTTTGGACTCAGGGGACCTCAAAACAAATAAATCTCTAAAAATCTCAAGGTCCAAAATTTTCATGATTACTATACTTTAATTTACTAGAGTAAAAGAAAGTAATAAAAATTATGTATGAGATGTTCGCGAATTTTGGACAATACATTTTTTTTTGTATATCTAACGTAAATGTGAAAAAAAACCGTTACTGATTGACTGTTGTAATTTAAATATCTAAACATATTGCCAATTATTATTGTGAAATGAATAAATAAAAACAACAAAACAACATAAAAACAGTAAAAATATTTAAAACATTAATTATAATCTAGTGTTTTAAATTGTAACATTTCATTCATGGTAGTAATTAAATCATCACGTTAACTGATGTACATACACCTGATCATAGCAGTAAATGCGTAAGTGTTATTTTATTAACGGTAATACGTATTCTCATTTCGTTCCATGAGTCCACCATATAACGTTCTACAATTCGTTATTTAAATCCAACTCATGGTTCCAATGCTAACGTATTCATCCATATCTGAGGCTCAAAATTCTATAAGTGACTAATGCTTGATACTAATTTAATGAGAAACCATAATTAGCACAATTATAGAAAGTATTATCACCAGTTATACATGGATCAAATTAATGACTTAAAATTACCTTGATCATACAAAATTTCGTGTGAAGTATCATAAAATTCATCACTCAACGTTCATCAATGAACTACAGTTGTAGATATTAATTTTGTTTTGTGTATTATCACTTTTGATTTCTTTATTCAAAATTTTTTTTTGAATTTTTCTTTAATTAATTTTCAATTTTTTGTTAATTTCAAATGAATTTTTTTTTTGTTTTGCATTACATTTCTTAAATGTTCACTTTAATTTCTGAATATCTTAATTAATTAAATTTAATTTTTTTCAAATTCTAAAAATATAAATTTATTGTAATCTAGAATAGACATGAAACATTCCCCAATTGTGATAATCCAAATCAAATTAAACATGAGTAGATAAATTTAATAGTGTTTGTTATAAAATGACGAGGCTTGATTAACGTTTTGGCGTACTGAATCAGTTTATGTTTTCTTTCCTGTGTATTTTTGTTTCTTCGTACAACGGTCTAGCAAGATCTATTATGAATACTATCAAATCCCACTCCCAGCCGACGAGCTTTAGCCAAGCAAGTAAATGACCGTGATAGACTATTCATATAGATAAAAACATATTTCTATAACGAAATGGATTGCATCTGAGCCAAAACAATAATTTTTTTTTGGTTTTATTACAATCCGGAAGCATTTAGCTTCACATTTCGTTACAGATTTCTGGACTTGTTTTTTGCTAATTCTGCCAATCTATTTATAATAAAGTTGGCACTTGTTCCGTATATCATCGACGATGTCAACCACAAATCTATGGAAATCAATTTAAACGTATCAGAGTTTTTGATGTCTAATTTTAATACTAATAATTGTAATTCTATTAAATCTTATGATTTTAGGCGTGCTGATAATGATGGTCTGATTTCTTATTTCAAATCAGTAGAGTCGGATTCGGGTTTTTCGTTGGTGAATATTGACCGCGACGTGCAAATTTTCTATGACATTTTATTCATTGGCTTCGACAGGTTTGTACCGGTTTCTAATAAAAAAGTTAATCGTAATAATCCTCCGTGGTTTAACAATGATAAACCTACGTAATCGTAAGAAAAAATTATATCGAAGATGGAAGTTATCCGGAAACGCTGACGACAGATTAGTATTTTAAATTTTATCGAAACATTTTGACGATTTGCATTATATTGCTTATAAAAATTTTATTATTAAGGCTCAAAATAATATGACTTCAAATCCAAAATCATTTTGGAATTTTGTTGACTCCAAAAGGAAAACTTTTGGATTTTCATTAACTATGCGGTTCAATGATGTTACTAGTAATAATTTCGGGAATATTGCTGACTTATTTGCTTCATTTTTTCAAAATATATATAGTCGGACTGATATTGATAATGACAAATATGTTAGTGCGAAGTTAGTTGTATCAACTCTTGTTTGTACACACCTCACATATCTCCAGAGGATATCGTTAAATCCCTTCATTTGTTTAAGGATGGATGTCACCCAGATGGTATTCCTTCATACTTTCTTAAAAATTTTAGTAATGAAATGGCTCTGCCTTTGTCAATTTTATTTAATGATTCACTTTTAAAAGGTGTTTTTCCGATTGCCTGGAAATCGTCTCATATTGTGTCGATATTTAAATCTGGTAATAGGGGTGATGTTTCTAACTATAGGGGTATTTCGTTATTGTCAGCCATTCCTAAATTGTTTGAGTCAATTGTGTGTGATTATATGTTTTTTGGGCTATAGTCGTTTATTGTAGATGAGCAACATGGTTTTTTCCGTGGGCGTTCTATGTCAAATTTAGTGGAGTTTACGAAACATGCCCCGGAGATAATTAAGAGTAATGCTCAACTGGATGTCATTTACACCGACTTCAGTAAGGCGTTTGACTCAATCAATCACTTTATTGTTTTGCAAAAATTAAAATCCTTCGGAATTAATGACAATTTAATCAAATGGCTTGAGTCGTACCTCACTGGGCGGGTACAGTCTGTAGCAATTAACAACAGTTTTTCTAAACCAATTTATGTTTATTCTGGAGTACCTCAGGGCTCACATCTTGGTCCACTTATTTTCATATTATTTGTAAATGATATCACAAAAGCATACAATTTTCCCGATGTCTAATATATGCTGACGACCTAAAAATATTTTCTCCTATTCATAGTCTATCTGATGCAGTTAAATTACAAATGGATATAGACGGAGTAAGCTCTTGGTGTAAGAATAATTTATTACATTTGAACGTAGCTAAGTGCAAAATGGTGACGTTTACACGTTCATCTTCGCATCTTATTTATAATTACAACATTGCAAACAACACTTTGAATCGTGTTAACGAAATAAGTGATCTTGGAATTATATTCACTTCTACATTATCTTTTAATCGTCATTTTGACATGATTTGTGCCAAAGCCAATTCTATGTTGGGATTTTTAAAACGTAGTATGAAAGAGTTTAATAATCCTAGAGTTTTTGTTTGCATGTATCAATCTCTTGTGCGCTCACAGCTCGAATATGCATCATGCGTATGGTCTCCACGTTATAATGATCACATAAGCAGAATTGAATCAATACAAAAATCTTTTCTCATTTTGTATGTATATAAAACTGGGGAGTTTGACCGTCGATTACCTTGGTGGGAAAATGTTAGGATCTTCATATGTAGATAGATGTAAATCTTTGAAAATTGAGCCACTTGGAATTCGTCGTCAGCATGCTATTTCCGATTTACTTAACGATAATATTTTGAGTGCGTACTTGTTAATGAACCTAAAATTGTATGCTCCTATTTAAAACCTACGTACTCGCACACTCTTGAAAATTGATTTTCACCGAACGAATTATGGAAGCGACGAGCTTTTGAATTCTATGTCGAAACTTTATAACGAACTTTGCATATTTTGCGACTTTAACATGACGAAAGTGGAAATCAGACAATCATTGAAAAAAAATTATTTCAGTTGAATTTAATTTTTTGAGAAAATTGTATTTTTTGTTATTATTAGTCAAAATTGTACTGGAGCTTATGGTTACGAATAAATTTTTCTTTTTTAAAATAAAAATAAAATAAAATAAAGAAACGAAATGTAAAATATAAAATAATATTAAAATAAAAAATATTATATTGTCAATAGGAATTAAAAGAAAAGATAAATTATATTATATATATATATATATATATATATATATATATATATATATATATATATATATATATATATATATATATATATATATATATATATATATATATATATATATATATATATATATATATATATATATATATATATATATATATATATATATATGTATATATATATATATATATATATATATATATATATATATATATATATATACATACTATATATATATATATATATATATATATATATATATATATATATATATATATATATATATATATATATATATATATATATATATATATAAATAAAAATATAGTAAAAATAAAAATAAATTAATATTCTATTTAAATATGGTATATAAGTGAAGCGTGTGGATCCACATACTCCAATACGTAAAGATGTTTCGGGCTCTAAGAAACTAAACCAGCCTCATAAGTATACGGGCGGTGTAATAATTTGTGCAATGCACTTCTAAAGTAGTCATTATTTAGGTCAAATGAAACCATAGTCATTTTTAAGCGACGAGTCCCAGCTGTCTTATAACAGTTTGGAAAAAAATAATTTTGATAAACATGACTGGCTATAACATTCGCAATTTTGCTGAGCCACCTTTTTTTTTGTAAATGTTTCATGCAATTTTACGCATTAAATGGGAGGGTTGGCGTCTCAATAGAGGGGGGGGGGCAAAGTTGAGTAGATTAATCTACCAGCTTCGTCACCTTCCAGTAGAGTGCGCATCACGAGCTGTTCTGATCATGTATTGGGCAGCTGCGTGATGAGTACAATTGTGTAAGGGGTAACCTGGTCACAATTCGCAAGTGTACGTGCTGCCTCCTCGTAGCAATCACAGCTAACTGAGACCATTTGCCACATAATGGCTATTTAGCACATGCTAAAGTATGGCGCTTAAGGATAAATCCTTGACAAAAAACCCTAATCTAACGTGGGACAGCATTTGCCGATCGATGAATGGCTGATAGGTTAATCAGTCCAAAGTATGCGGACTCTGGAACCAGGCACACTCCAGTTTTATTTAGCCTACCTATACTAAAGTTTAGTGACCTACAGGCGACTTTCCATTCCCAGCAACTCGTAAGAGTAAAATAAAAATGGAAAACGGGACAGGGTAGGAATATACGGGAGTGCGACTGACCGTCCTTATTGCAGAAGTAAATGTTATATTAAACATCTAGGAGGGAGAGCAATGAGCCCAGTTAGTATGTATCGCGTACCGGTCGGTAGTATTATCAGGTTCATTAAGGGCCTGAATATTGACTGGACGGATAATTAAGCAGGGTCAAAGCACAAAAGATCTTTTAGGTCGCAGAGCGAGGTGGCTGAACGCCCACATGGCTCTACAACAATAATAAGAATAAGCATTAAATGCCAGTACAATGTTTTTGCAAATTAAACATAAAAATAAATTCTGCAATAAATAAAACTAAAATTTAGTGTCAAATGGCTTTAATTGGGCATTACAACTAAAGGGTTTTCCAATAAGGACTTGACAACTTTTTTTTTAAATAAAACGCAAACCATTTGAGATATCTCGAAAATTTTATTATTGGTCAAAGTACAATCAAAACATTTATTTATGAAATTCGACATCGTTCATATTTTATCACGGAAACGTTTGCAAATGTCGATTCGTTGAACCCAATTTTCGGTTACTCGGCCACACATTTTGACCGAAACGGCCGGTATCTCTCGTTCAATATTGGCTCTGAGCTCCTCTAACGGCGCCGGCTTGTTGGCATAGACCAATGATTTAACGTAGCCCCATAATAAAAAGTCTAGAGATGTTAAATCACATGATCTAGGCGGCTAATCGACAAGACCATTTCTGGATATAACACTTTCATCGAATTTAGATTTCAATAAGCCGATTGGTAGACCCGCTGTGTGGCATATCGCACCGTTTTGTTGAAACCACATATCATTAATGTCTAGCTCATGCAATTAACCAAAGAAATAACGTTGCAACATGTCTCTGTAGCAGCGAATCGACTATTTTGGTTCGTTTGCGACAGACGCTTGAACGGCAGCAATATTCTCGGCACTTCGACCAACCCGTCGTCTCACTGGCACGGGAACATCCGACAGCGAATATTTAGACTCAAATTTTTTCACTAGATTATGAATTGCTTATCTACTGGGACGATAATTACGACCAAAAATTGGAATTAACGCTCTTGAAGTTGCAGTCACCGACTTGTAGTAAATTTTAATTATTTGTAAACGTTGTTCATTCGTGTACTTCATCATGATGAAAATGTTGTCTTTACTGAATGTTTTGACACTGACAGTTTGGTTATTGGTTTAAGGGTGCGTTCACAGTGAATGTTCAAAGTTGTCAAGCCCTTATTGGAAAACCCTTTATAATTTATTCTCTTTAAATCGTGCTTTTATATTTACAAATTGGATATTGTGTATGACATTCCACTTTTAAAGTCATTAGATATGTGAAGCCCTAATAGACCTCGGATAACAGGTGCAGTTGAAATTACAATTTTGTAATTTTTTAGTAATTGTTTGAAACAGTTCTAGGGCGGTTCGACTAGCATAACTCAACTAGACACAATTTGTCGGGGCACATTTCGATTGGGACTTGAACAATATAACTTGCACAATTTTATTTGGGCAGCTTAACTTGGACAATTTAACTTTTTTATAGTAAAAAGCGCATTTAGTGTAAATTGTCCAAGCTATACTGTGCAAGTTAAATTATGCAAGTTACCATAACAAAAATTAATTTTGTGCGATTTTCCTACCTTAGTATACATTTGATTATAAAAAAATTAAATTTTACTACATAATTTATAGAAGGAAAAAGTAGGTATTATATTAACTATAAATTAAACGACACATAAACATTGATTTAAATTAAAAATAAAAACACAAAAACATGTTGAAAAGAAAGTTTTATTTTTAGTACATATAATCAGTTTTTATTATTACCAATAGTGCTTTATTACCTAAGCGAACATAATTATTTATATTATGGCCAATCCGAGGTAAATGTTCTGAAATGTCTTTGTCTTTCTTCTTACTTGGTACTCCCTTTTCCAATACTTGCTGCAGTTGGCACACGTTTGGACAAAAAATTCGCATCAGATGATTTAAGACATTACTAATTGCACTGCTCGCCATCAAAATGTGATTTTCAATGAACATCAACAGGATAAAGTAAACGAATAAAAACGAATAATTAATAATTTTTTCATTGTCTTTGACCAAATTGTTCTCAAATAATATTTCGTAATATTTATATTGATATAACAAAGGACAAAACACTACGGATTTAAAGTTCTAATTTCTAACACAAAGGCTATTCGTGTCGTATTTAATTTTGCATCCATTATCCGATAAATGTCGGTAAACAGACAGTTGCAAATGAAACCAACAGCAAATTATCAAGCCACTTTAAATGTGATTTAATACCATAAATGCTCGTTTGAGCATAAAAAAGTTAAATTGTCCAAGTAAAATTGTGCAAGTTAATTGTGCAAGTTAATTGCGCCAGATTACAGTGCGGCAACTTAAGCCCATTATGGCCTGAAGGTAATGAAATTACCTACATTAGCTGATTTACAATTACATATCACAAATATATAAACAGAACTTGTTTTTGATCAACAAAATTGTATTGTATTTTCCTTTTGTTCCAAAAAGTAGGTAAATAATAAGATTCAGAAAAACAAATTTGACCATCAAAAAGCAGATATAACTTACTTAATTACGAAAGCTGTAACTCGTCATTATGGAAAACACCGTTTTAATAAGTTTAAATTGCAAAAGGAGTACTTATAATACCAAGGCGGAATTGAAAATCGACCTAACCCAAGAGTTTGATGGTGTCATCGCGAATAATGAAGATTCCGAAGAATATACGATTAAAATAATCTTTGATTAATGCATTTAGCGTTAAATGTGTATAATCGAATTTGCAATGTTGTAGAGGCAGAGGCAGTAGTTTTAATTTGTGATTAATAAATGTTGGTCACCTTTTGGACACTCCATTATGAATGAGCTGCTGCTCAAAATAGAGTGTTCCAAAAGTCATGTACATATAAACAAATAAATAAATAAATAAAATAAATAAAATAAATAAAATAAATAAAATAAATAAAATAAATAAAATAAATAAAATAAATAAAAAAATAAATAAAATAAATAAAATAAATAAAATAAATAAAATAAATAAAATAAATAAAATAAATAAAATAAATAAAATAAATAAAATAAATAAAATAAATAAAATAAATAAAATAAATAAAATAAATAAAATAAATAAAATAAATAAAATAAATAAAATAAATAAAATAAATAAAATAAATAAAATAAATAAAATAAATAAAATAAATAAAATAAATAAAATAAATAAAATAAATAAAATAAATAAAATAAATAAAATAAATAAAATAAATAAAATAAATAAAATAAATAAAATAAATAAAATAAATAAAATAAATAAAATAAATAAAATAAATAAAATAAATAAAATAAATAAGTTTCAAACTGGTGCAAAGTTATAAACACTTAAGTTTTGGAAAAGTTTCAAGCTTTAGAAGTTTATTAATTTTTTAGTAATGTATACATTTTTATAAGCGATATTTTGTATCCAGTGGGTGAGTTATGCGAAGTCTATTTTTTGACGTGGAATATATTTTACCATTCAGGCTAGCACTGGGAGCTTCAACAGAAAATCGACCATTAAGTTTTCATATAACGTTTACAATTTCATTTTCTTACAATACGATGTACTGCTCGACACATGAAGGAACCAAAATTATACATAGCACAACATCAATGCACCAGTATTTCCATCAGCGCGACGAGGGTTAGAAATAGCTGTGTTTATTCTCTAGATTCTGAGGTCATAGAAAATTTAGTGTACTTACACAAACTGTGTGTTTGGATAAAACGTTGCGGTATATAGGTGCTGAACGTGTTCACAAGCATTGTAAACGCATACATGAGAGTAGAGCAGATCACGACGAATGCAAAAAGTTCACATAGGCCTACGCCGCGCGCCAGAAGGCTTACCTTCAATGCCTGAAAGGCAACGCGGACATAGCGGCGCTTCGCAAACAAATATGATCGACCCAAAACCGAGTACATCTGCCGCTGCGGATATTTCTAAAGGACTGTGAAAATGACAGTAGAGGCTACGGAAATAAATAATTAAGTCGAATTCGATGAGGAAGTGCAGCCGACCTCCGTGTGATGTTTGGGACAAATTTTGGTTCGTAAAGACATTGCTTGTTAAAGTGATAACGTTACTTAAACGCGAGCTTCCCAGTGAAGATATCACAAAGTTTCGACTGTGCAGTTACTGTCGTTGTAGTTGGCAATTATTCTAATTTACAGTTGACAAAGGGAAATGCAAGGCTAAGGTAAATGAATGCCAACCTTTCTAAATATTTGCCTTTAGGACCGCTTGAACCTTATTGATGGCGGTCAACCGCAAGTTAAACGAACGACAAAACTGAGGTTTATCACCGGATTAAGTCGTTATCTACATAAAGATATCTTTCGGATTATGTCTTCCCTTAAAATTCACTTTAATAGTTTTCCGCAACATTCTCTTACCATTAAGTGTTATATGCATGATAGATATGCCATGAGAATTTTCAGTAAATATTAAATTTAAAAAATACAAATAAAACTCAACTACCCCATCAGCCTAGTGAAGTTCGCTAACTACATAAAGCGCATTACGATATGAAGAGCGAGTTGGAATAATCTTAATTTTTGTATAATATACTACATATTTTCGAGCAGAAATTCCTACATCCCGTTATATAGATTATCGAGTAAGAAGTTTCAACATTCCGATGTAACAAATTGTTTGGATAAAAAAAAACGCTCCGAACAAATATTAAATAAAGGCGATTTTTTTTTTGTTCTAATTTTTGTATATGGTATACATATGTTTGTGGACATTTACCGAAGATTTGTTAAGAAAGGTTTACCTGCAGTTGTATATTTAAATTGATGAAAGAATGATGAAAGTATATTACAAAAAAGTTAACTCAGTTGGAATCACAAAAATACACGTTAAGACTTTAAGTAGCCTTAAGAAATCTGTGAAATCAACAGATTTCTTAAGGCTACTTAAAGTCTTAACGTGTATTTTTGTGATTCCAACTGAGTTAACTTTTTTGTAATATACTTTCATCATTCTTACCTTATCCGACAAAGTTAAAACGACGAAGCACGGCAATATGTAGGTTCGTTTTATGCGAACCATTTGCATTTCAACCATCTATGAACAACACCAGAAATGATTAAAAAATCCATGAGATCGTAAACATTTCAAAAGAAAACGTGGAAAATATCTTGTATTTACATTTGCATATGAAAAAGCTTACAGTAGGACGGGTGCCTCGACGCTTTCGCTCACTATCGATCAAAACCGCAAACAACACACTTCACAGCAATTTTTTAGGAAAAAAATGTTGGAAATTCGTTGGTAGTGGTATATTGAGTTAAAAGGAGATTATATTGAAGATTAAATAAAAACATTGCCAAACAAGTATCGTTATATTATCAACACAGGAAACATTTCAGCAGACTTATGTAGTACATACATAACTATTTGATTTGTTATAAAATGGGTAATATTTCAACTCTAAACTTTTAAGGAATTTAAACTTTACTTACATTTTGAAACTTTACAATAACCTAATTTATATAGCCACAACAAATTTATAATGAGGCTTTATACTTACATCTCGCCAGTCTTAGTTTACTCCGTGTTGTATTTATTGAATGTTTAACTTTTAGTTTATAAAATATCCCTATCACTTTAACAAGAACAAAGCATCAAAAAAAGTTCTGCTTTACACAGCAACAACAAATAATTTACTAACACCCTACACTTATTGATCCGGATCGGTAAAATAAAAAAAATAACAAAAAATACATTAAAAATTAAATTTAACCAAAATATAAAAATTATTATAATGTTTTAAGGGTTAATTTTATATTTGTTTTTAGGTTAACATAATAGTGCCCATGAAATTTGTCCCAATGGAATATGGTTTTAATAATAAACGAAACAAAATCGTATTTTGAAATTTAAAATTCTCAAACAATTCAACTCTCAAATCTTTTTTTTTTTTGCATAACTTTAGTTTTCCCTCACAATGGGTTCCAACTCGTTAAAGTATAAAAATTATTATTTTATATGGTTAAAAAAAAAATTAAAATTAAAAAAAAAATATTTTTGATATTTTATATAAAATAAAACAATCCTTTTTATCCTTTTTGTGATGTTGAAATAATAATATACACCATTTGAAAATTTTGTTCACAAAGTGGGTGATACGGTTTCACATACAACACTAAATTTTCAAAATGGAGGTTAAGGGGGTTTTATTTTTTGTTGACTATTTTAAATCTATCTATCGTTTTGTGTATCCCTTATCTGTGTCAGGAATACTTTGAATAATGCATCATCTTCGTGAAATTAGTTTGTATGAACCCTTGTGTCAACCCAAACAAAAGTTATTGTAGTTAGTATAATATCGTTAGCATTTTATACATTATAGAATAAACATTTAAGGTATTTTAGCAACAATGTATTTGTTCAGATAGTTCTATTCGAATTTATATAAGATTCTGAATGGAATTAAGAAAATTAATTACTGCTCCTATCGACGCACTATGGTCCATTTTGGATTTATGGTATCAACCATGTATCAACCAATTACCTATGTATTTAGATTTATTAATAAATGCATTAGTACTAAAAAAATTTAACCTATAGTTTTATAATATTTGGGGAAATTACTTTTTGGTGTATATTTAAAAAACCGCTTTTTTGCCACAATTTTCGGCTTTAGTGGTCCAGTACTAGAAAGGTTCGCCGAGTTCCACGATCAAACAAAAAAGAGAATAAAATATCGACCTTTATAACGGGTTTAGCAAAACAATTTTTATTAAATTTAATTCATGTCATACAAAAAACAATCGTAATATAAATTTACAATAAGATACTGATAAAAATCAGACAGAAAATTTTACATAGTCAATGCATTATGACTGGGTCTGTAAGCCGAAAATTGGAATAAACTGATTGAAGCTTTGCTGATTTTGTATAGTGGCTGGGACAAATTGCTACTTCATGTTGAAGTCGATGAATTATGAGTCGATGAGGATGCTGAATTAGAACAATTGACAATTTGTCAAGATACTAACAATTTCCTCGAAATGGAGTGTTACATCCACACCATTTTGAAAGTTGGTAATGACAAAATATCGCTCATCATATATTTTGGTATCTGAAATTTTCACATAAAGCTTAGTGTCATGATTTCCAATTTGAGTAACTTGCAGCTTGTACAGTTCATCTCCACGACGATCCAAAGATTTCAAAAATTATTCCGGCCTTAAATAAAAAATGAAATATGATTAAAAATACAAACCTTTGTCACATAAGGTATTCTTCATTTGTAGCATCATTGAAAAAGACTATTATTTTTTGAAAATGAAATGTTTTGGATTGGTTTACCTTGTAACCGACGGATTTATTTTTCAACATATTGTTAGTCGGTCACGAGTTAACTCGTGTTTGCACTTGCATTAAATTAAATATTTATGTTTACTAAAATTTAGGGCGTACACGTAGTATGAGATTAGTATTTTGAATTTGCTGATGTCAACATCGTTGACCACAGTTTTGAATAAATAAACTGCAAGTTTCAATTGGAATACACCAAAAGCACCTTTTAGGAAAAAATGCTTTTACTAAAAACAACTTGGCAAAAAAATTATATTTTTAATAAAAATGAAGTCGTAAAAAAATAACGTATGTAACGCAGAAGTAAATGTCGATTATTTGCTCCTGTTCAGTTACGTTCAGCTACCGCAATTTCTTCATTCGGGCAACAATCTCAGCAATAATCTCTGTAACATGCTACTATTCTGCTGCAGTAACTACAGTTAAATTTTTGGGGGCTAAAATTGGAAATTCAAAAGTAATGGTTGGTAACCATTAAAATATACCAAAATAGAAGCGTAGGCTTCAAAACAAAATAACTTGAATTTGACGACACTTGGGAAGGCTTCGGTAGTAATTGAAGTGACCAATTACCCGATAATTAATTCAATTGTTCAATATTACCCGCTTACACAAAAATTAACTGCTCTGAGCAATCGTATTGCACGCTTGGGACAGAAAAAATTAAAATAATCAGTTCTTTAAAAGTGAGCGAGGTTTTTATAGGCAGTTAAAAAAATTCAAGCAATTAATTATAAATTTAACATATTTATTGTTTACTCGTGGACTAATATCACCAATAAAAAATTGTATATAATAAAACACAATATTTCGGTTTTGTCACACATTTCCGGAATGTTTGTTAGAAATTTGATATAAGAGAAACATCCGAAACGATCGTAATTTCATTTACAAATAAAATAAATATCACGTTAAAGAAAGTGACAAAACCGAAATATTGTGTTTTATTATATAACATTTTTTTAATTATAAATCTTTAGTGCATACAGAAGCACAAACATCGGCTGGTGGTCTGCACTCATTTTGATATAATATTTGGGAAAAGGATGAAGTGCTTAACGAGGAGGCGGCTTCCAGTTGACAACATGTGTGGTAGGACGGTTTGAGATGAGTGACGTCCAACTCGGGGATTTTAGTGGTTGTCATTGATGAAGCTGCACAGTGGTCGGGAGTTCAAGATGCCTTCTATTTCGGCTAACAGGGTGTTCATTTCTTTCAGTGTTAAGGTGGTTTTTCCAACAACCCTCATGACATAGACTTTGGCAGATTTCATTGCCGCCTCTCACAGCCCACCAAAGTGTGGCGAATTAGGCGGGAAGAAATTCCATGAAATACGGCACCTGGAAAGATAATCGGAGATATTTTTTTTTTTGAGGGCATTCAAAAACACTTTGCTAGACAAATCACTCACTAATTCAAATGCACTGCCTTCGTACTTAAACATATGAGGGTACGATTTGTTTGTTTTTTGCCCATGTCCTTTTCTTAGATGGATTAGGATAGGCCTAGCAGAGTCCACCCTAGTTTGTTTAGCTAGGTAAATTGCCTATTAATTGTTGTTGGCACTCTGCCTTGAACATTGTGCATATGACGCATTTCGTGATCACTGGTTTAGCCCGCTGTTTTCCTTCTGGTACCCTATATTTCTGCCGCATTAGAGAGAGAGAAAGAGTCGGACCTGATTTTATATGGTCTATGTGAAGGTCACGAAGAATTAGTAGCGTCATTGCGGAGTTTGGATGAAGGATAATTAAGTGTTTAATGGCATATGAAACTGAGGCATTTTACAGCCTGCCTCTAACGCAAATTATCCCGAAACTGTCTATAAACGGACCAAATGATTTTAGACCGCTGTTCTTGTTAACGACTCCATTAGATTGAGCGTAAATATGTCGTCTTGGTAAAATCGTCGTTGTTCGTGCTGACAAACTATGTGCAGGTTATCAATCAACTCATAACATGAGTGTGAAGTTTATGCTAAAATAAAATAACAAAAAATTACACTGTTAAATTAGCTATTTTCCAATTGGAATTTAAATTATATGAACATTTAAATTTTTTGTAATTTTGGATTTTTCGTACCACCAAACAGATTCTTTTCATCAGAAAAAGGTTCTTTTCATCCTTTTCAGATAACTGGACCATCTGTTTATATCGTTAAACAAAAGCATCCAATTGTGTTGAATATTACTATATTTCAGATAATTTAAAAGTTGACTGAATTTTGACGGTTTAAATAATAATTTAGCGCTGATCCTCGGAATGTCCCGAAGGCCCCGCACATTTCTTAGAATAGCTAAGCCATATAGTGGTCAGTGTCACCAAGCCGATCCAATTATGATGAACTATAATTATAATATATTTCACAGTTTTTGGAATTTTTATTAATTTTCCATTATTTTAAAAGTTTTATATCGCCGATCGCAGAGATGTCCACAAGGTCTTGATACTATACTTCACAGAATTTAGAATTTTTAATAATTTTATTTGTTTTAAAAATTGTATCTCCGATCACAGAATTCTGTGAAGTATAGTATAGTTCATCACAATTGGATAAGGTTGACCACGAAGACTGGCATATGGCCAAGTTATCCAAAAATATAGGCCAGACTTTGTGGACATCTCTGTGATCGGAGATTCAATTTTTAAAACAAATAAAATTATTAAAAATTCTAAATTCTGTGAAGTATAGTATAGTTCATCACAATTGGATAAGGTTGACTACATAGACTGGCATATGGCCAAGTTATCCAAAAATATAGGCCAGACCTTGTGGACATCTCTGTGATCGGAGATACAACAATTTTTAAAACCAATAAAATTATTAAAAATTCCAAATTCTGTGAAGTATAGTATAGTTCATCACAATTAGATAAGGTTGACCACGAAGACTGGCATATGGCCAAGTTATCCAAAAATATAGGCCAGATCTTGTGGACATCTCTGTGATCGGAGATACAACAATTTTTAAAACCAATAAAATTATTAAAAATTCCAAATTCTGTGAAGTATAGTATAGTTCATCACAATTAGATAAGGTTGACCACGAAGACTGGCATATGGCCAAGTTATCCAAAAATATAGGCCAGATCTTGTGGACATCTCTGTGATCGGAGATACAACAATTTTTAAAACAAATAAAATTATTAAAATTTCTAAATTCTGTGAAGTATAGTATAGTTCATCACAATTGGATAAGGTTGACCACGAAGACTGGCATATGGCCAAGTTATCCAAAAATATAGGCCAGCCCTTGTGGACATCTCTGCGATCGGAGATACAACAATTTTAAAAACAAATAAAATTATTAAAAATTCTAAATTCTGTGAAGTATAGTATAGTGTTACGACTGGCATACGTCTCCACTTGAAACAGGGAAAAGATATTTGCGAAGATCCCAAACGCTCAAATAATTTAAAAAAATGTTATATGGTTATAAAATACCATGACCACCATGGTGTTATATTTATGCTCGACTTTATGATTTCCGAATTTAAATTTAATATTCCCTCCGATTGTTATGTAAACATATTTTAAATTTTTATGCATTTACTTGTTTTCTATATTGTCATGTACAAGCATATATATCTCTTGCAAATTGGTGTTTGTACATGTATTGTGTAGTATTAGATGGAATGTTTGCTTTATTAAAATGTTCAATCTGGAATATTCTATTTTTCGTTCTGGTATCATTGGTGTAATTTGACGGGTGATATTTGCTCTGTGTGGGGAACAAGCCGATCGGTGCATTCGGCATAAGTCCGATTTGGCGGTGAGAGTAGCTATACATATGTTCGTCATCGATTTTCGTTTTGCTCGTTGTATTTGTGTACACGATACATAAAAGAAAATATAAATTGAAAAAAAAAAACAAATGAAATAGGTACACAGATACAACGAGAAAAGCGAAAACGATACAAAGAAGAAATAGAGGGGGAAAATTTGACTGATTTTTTTTTCTCGATAAAAAAAAATAAAATAAATTAAGTTAGTCTAGTTTTGGATTGGATCATGAAAAGTCTGTTTTTTTTTTGATTTTGAAAATGAAAAGTCAAGTTTGAGTTTGTGCACGATGGTGCTTGTTAGTTTTAAAGCATAAAACCAAGTTTGTTTTATTTTCTAAATGAGAACTGTGTTTAAAATAAAAGAAAAAGAAATGTCATAATTTATTGTGAATTAGTTTGTTTGAATCTTGGCTTATATAAGTATATGTAATAGTATTTAGATGTCACTAAAATCGGTGAGCAGAAATAAATAAAAAATGTTAAAATGAAAAAAAAGAGAAAAAAAGAAAAAAGTCGATGAGTAGCCACCATTGAAGAAGGTTGAATTTTAAAAAAGAAAACGAAAATAAAGAATTAAAAAGTTTGGTATAAAATCGTATTTTATTTCGACGGAATTACTTTCCACCGGATAAAAATAAAGAGGTGACAGAAATAACAAAATAAAGAAATTAAAATTTAAGTTTTTTTAAAGTAAAATTGTATCTAAAAATAAATAATAAAATAAAAATCCAATTATAAAGTGCGATGGGGCCATGCCGTTGTTTTATGTAAACATATGAACTGTATTTATTGTCGGATGGCTCCACAGATCTATTTATGTATATGTTTATATATTTTTTTTTTTGATTGTTTTTGTCAATTTTAAGTGCCGGCTGGCATATGTAGTTATACATATATACATATTTTTCTTTGATTGTGTGTGAATCAACTAGATGGTTGTCTTTTTTTTTGGAATTAAATAAAAATAAAAAATAAAATAAACTAGGTAATAACATTATAAATATATCTAAATGTTTTATTGATGGTTTGATGGTTTTCCTCAGTAAATATGTGTGATTGATTTAAAAGATAAACATTTGAAAAAATAAAAGAAGCTAATAAATATTTTTGAAGTGAAAATTGGGGAAAAAAATAATCCATATAAAATCCCGAATCGGAAAAAAGAGTGATATTGAAGCCGTATTCCCGCCGTGGGGGCAGGGCAACCATTTGTGTGAGGGGGATCCTGTGTCGGCGCTGGTTGCAGTTAGTCGGACCGGCCTAATAAAATAAAAACAAGGTAAAGCAAAATCAAGGGACAAACAAACTGGGTAACTGTAAATTGTAGTTTTTAAAAGTCTGTAACAGTTTGTATCTCCCTCTCTATTTTCATTATATTGTACGTATATTGCTATTTTTACCGTTTGTTTTCGGCGTTTCGTGGTGGTGCACAGCACCATTCTCCCTCTCTATTTTCATTGAAAACCCCACGAGCAAATTATTGTCAGGTAATTTTTTTCCGTCGTTTTTGATTAATTGCGTTTGGAGTTCCGCTGTTTTTTTTCTTCGCTTCGGCTCGGTTGTCCGTTTTTGGGTGTGGTTCGACCCCATAACGGTTCATTTCTTTCAGATATTTTTTGTGTTATTTTCTTAATTTTCTTAAAAAAGTGAATAGTGAAAGTGAAACCTAATATTAACGTAGAATCAGTTTTAACGTAATCTATCTTGCTTTATGTTCATTTTTTTTTCTTTTACCGTAATAAACATTTTCTTTGAATTTTCTTGCTGTTGTGTGCTACGCCGCACCATGTGCGTGTAAACGAAATAATTGATCGGATGATGTGAAGTGTGGTCGTGTGAAATGTCGGTCTTTTCCACCCAGGTTCGTTCCTCCAGGACAGGCTGTGCTGGAGGGCGGCACGCCATATGAGTTGATCGCGTCGGGGTGACGGTCTTCGTTCCGGGGGATTGTCGCTGGGATTGTCATGCGGGCGTCCTTCCCTTATAACGGCATCGGTGGCCGTCGCGACTGGGAAACAGCATCCCAGTAGGCGGGCCGATGAGGGGAGGCCGGTGTGGCAGTCACGGCGGTGATCGTCTGGGATTGAGACGGTCACTCCGGATCAATCACTCCCTACTTATTATTTTTTTTTTGCCGCTGAGGCCGTGGCAATTTAATTTTAATTTCCCTTTGTCCCTCTAATTTTATTCTTCATGCGGTTATTCAAGCATGGGAAAATTGTCTGAAAACCCCACACGCCGCACCGTGAGCACTAGCCAGCTACTATACCGCATCAGACCGCTATTCTAATGTCTGTTAACAGCTACTATACCGCATCAGACCGCTATTCTCATGTCTGTTATCCTTGGGGGATTGCGTTACAATAGTTCATCACAATTGGATAAGGTTGACCACGTAGACAGGCATATGGCCAAGTTATCCAAAAATATAGGCCAGACTTTGTGGACATCTCTGCGATCGGAGATACAACAATTTTTAAAACAAATAAAATTATTAAAAATTCTAAATTCTGTGAAGTATAGTATAGTTCATCACAATTGGATAAGGTTGACCACGTAGACTGGCATATGGCCAAGTTATCCAAAAATATAGGCCAGACCTTGTGGACATCTCTGTGATCGGAGATACAACAATTTTCAAAACATATAAAATTATTAAAAATTCTAAATTCTGCGAAGTATAGTATAGTTCATCACAATTGGATAAGGTTGACCACGTAGACTGGCATATGGCCAAATTATCCAAAAAATATAGGCCAGACCTTGTGGACATCTCTGCGGTCGGCGATATAAAACTTTTAAAATAATGGAAAATTATTAAAAATTCCAAAAACTGTGAAATATATTATAGTTCATCATAATTGGATCGGCTTGGTGACATTGACCGCTATATGGCTTAGCTATTCTAAGAAATGTGCGGGGCCTTCGGGACATTTCCAGGATCGGCGCTAAAAAATTATTTAAACCGTCAAAATTCAATCAACTTTTAAATTATCTGAAATATAGTAATGTTCAACATAATTGGATGCTTTTGGTTAACGAGGTGGTAAGAGATGAAAATGAGAATGAAAATGATGAAAATATTTCTGCTGTGCGATTGCCATAATGGATGACTGCTGAGCCAGTCTACATGGTTGATTTATTTTGAAGCTGGATTTTTCTTTAATGGTTTCTACGATATCGGCTAAAAAAGTAGTGCGGAATACGGCTCCAAACGGGGGAGCGATTGCTGCTTGATGGGCATTATTCTTCTTTGGGGGAAATGAGGTATATGTGTATGAATTTTTCTATCCGAATTCGTCGTTCGCAGGAATGTTACGGTGGCATAACCTGATTGACTAGAATCGCAGAATGCGTGGACGTAAATGATGGTGCTCTGGTGGCGAGAAATGATGTGGAAGCTAACCCGTTTATTACTGTTGACAGAGGGAAATGACGAATGGGGTCTGATAGATAAGATCGCTAGAGAATTGTTTGATACTTTGTATCTTCTGGTGATACGTCGATCAGGCGATACATCTTTCCCACATCGGCAGAAAATGCTACCTTACGCTCTCGGAAACGTAGAATGACGACATACAAGCTTGATTGTCGTGGGCCCGATTGCTAAATAATCATTGAGCGATAGGCCGGGCTGGATTTCTCTGATCAGGATTTCTCTTTAACAAAAAATTTCAATATTGCAACCAACAATAAACCGAAATTAATATTATACCACAATTAAATTTAGAAATTAAAATTAAAATGACTAAATTGAAACAAAGAAATTGTGCAATAAAAAAATGTTTACCTAATTCATCAACAATTTGTTTGGGTTTGACGTTTATTTCTTAAGTTTGTACGCAAAATTGCGGATTCCTAATTTTTCTTAAGTGACAGATCAAATTTAACGAAGCTACGTTAAATTTCTTAATTGACGTTAATCTTTCACTGCGCGTGAATGCAGAAATGATATCTATGGCATTTTTAACTTTTGTTAATTCTTAATTTTTAAGTTCATGATTTTTAAGTTGTCTTTATTATAAAACTTATAAGTAACAAAAACAAAATATAAGCAAACAGAAATGGTTATAAAACATTATAATAAATATTAAAATATTTAATCGTTCTTGTCATACAACCCTATGTAATGGCAGTTGTTGTGGTAAGCTCCTACAAACTCACATTCTCCCCAAACCATAAACGAAATAATTCGCTAATAATTATTTTTTTTTTTTTTTTTTTTTTTTTTTTAGTTTTAAACTATGCAATCTTTTCTGGGGCTCAAGGCACTCCCAACTCTTTCGCAGTTAATTTTACCGTCCTACTTTACGCAGTATTAGCCAAATCGAGGACGTACGGCTATAGACCCGCTTTGTATAAACCACCTGCACATTGCATTGCTTCATGCCAACCTATAGTGCTGACATGAAAGGTGGGTCGGCCCATGGATTCTGCACTCTCAACGGGGGGTCATAGTTGTGTTCATCGTCATCACCGATCGTAATCAGATGATGAAAAATCCCTTTTGCATCCCGCCCCTATCGGGATTCGAACCCGGTACCTCCCGATCCAAACGCCGCAGCTTTAACCACTGCGCCGTTTGCTCGGTAAATAATTATTTCGTTATATATTAGCAATTTTGTTCGCATACTGATTTTAAGACAGTTAAGTATGAAGATATTCCTCAAATATTTGATACGAAAAAATAGCACAATAATTATTTTGAAGAGATTTAACTTTCCAACTTTTCCTAAAATGCAGTTTTTTCTATAATCAAAGCCATACAAAACTTACAGATGCTAAAAATTGAAAACTACCTAATGGTTTATGACTTTAATTTTAAATTTTTGAATTATCAATCGTCGGTCTAGTAGCAAAGGCTTTTCGAGGCTACTAATAGTATTGACTATTGCCAGTATTTACTAGTCATTAATCTGTAATAATTGATTTAGGGGTTTTAGGGAAACCAATAGTGATTGAAATAATTGATACATTTTCAATGGCGACACAAATACAGAAAGTGTTTTAGGGATATTTCAACTCGTTATTTAGTCTAAAGAAGGAAGTGAGCGCCACCCTTAGAACCCCGATTTTTCAAAATGTATTGAATTCTCTTCCTGAATGACAGAAAAATGCCAAAATAATCCAAAAAATGCTTCAAAATTAAAATTATTTAAATAACGTGAATTCTAGTATTGTAAAGTACAGGGTGCCCTATTCAAAATGCGACTCGTTTTTAATTTAATTACTTTCTTTTTTATGTATCAAAGATGGTTTTGCTTTTTAAATTAATAAAAATCAGTGCTCTATCTTCATTCAAATTAAACGGACAACATTACAAAACGAGATATTCAAACGAAGAAAAAATCTTTATTGTAACAAAACTTCTTGCAGAATTTCAACAAGTTATCACCCAGTAGATTTGCCATAATTAGGTTGGCTTAAAAATTTAAAATATTCGGGACCGTTAAAAATCAACATCGACATACATCAATAAATATTTCCCAAAATCAAGGACGAATTCTTTCTCTTATTGAAGATAATTCAAGGATATCTATTCGAAAACTTTCCAGTATTGCCCAAGTACACATAATTTATTCAAAACTTAAAGTATCGTGTATTAAAGTATCAAACACCTAAACGGAGGGATATCAGTACAGAAAACCCCAAGGAACTCCATGAATCGCCATTACATTCAGAAAAGGTGACTGCCATAGGAGCTCTTTATCGGCTAAAGGTTGTTGTACGAGGAGATGTTACTCAGCAAGTTATTATTTAGGAGCAGCTTAATGAACACTTTATTCCAATACTAATAGAAATAGGAAAAAATGAAATTAACGATAGGTGGATATACAAGACGGTGTTCGCCCGCATACTGCTGATGTGGTTTTGGATTATCTGCAGTATTTTTTGAATAATAGAGTCATCCCGAATCGCCTTCCTGACCTTTCCGGCTTTTAAAAAATCTCACAAACATAGCCTAATTTACTGGTCTAGTCTAAACTCACAAATATAGTTTTATAGCTAATAGTCTTGTCGTTTTCGATTATTTTGCGTTTGATGACGACATGGTCGACTGCTACGGAAATATATAAGGTTTGCCGTGTTTGATGATAATGAATTTTTTGAATTACAATTTTAATAGGAATTGGTCTAATTTGAATCTAACTAATAACCCGATTATTTGGAGATTTAAATAACGAAAAAATGACATAGCTATCAAACTCATTTTAGCGAAAAATGGAGATTGCCTTGTTTGATTCTGCATTGTTTAATTGTTTTTAATTTATTTATTTGCAAAACTTTTTGACTTCAAAATAGATTGAGATTTAAAAAAGCCCCTGCGGTTGTACAAGTTAAAACAACTCATGGGTTCATTTGATTAACTTGCTAAGGTGTTTTGGATATTCGATACCTTAGAACACACAAATGGTATGTCCACTTTTACAATTTGTGGTAAATACAAAATTAAGATGTTAGAAAGGTATTTTTTATCATTATGGTTCAATTTTCTGGTGCTACAGTCTTTTAGAACACTATTTCTAAGTACATTGAGCAAAAATTTAGAAGGACACTGAATAAAAATTAAAAATATTCTCGAATTTAGAGACATTGTTGTAGAAATTTAAAATATGAACATAGCACTTGCGCGCTCTAAGGTATCGATTTAAATAATGTATTTGTAATGTAATTTTGTGAACATATCCCTGCTAAATTAGTGTTAGTTTAAGAGAGATTTTATACGAATTTTAGAATATTTATAAAAATCATTTTAATAATATTATAATCTGCCGAACAATTTATCATTTATTGTCGCTGCTCGAAATTTGTATTTTGAACAGTGTTATTGAGCGCGCTTAAATAACGCATGGGTGCACGTGACAAAAGGTCACATGAAGAACTTATAATAAATGTATGATTTATGACATATGTGAAAAATATTCCCAGGACGGACATAAATCAAGTGCAACATAATGCAACAGTATGCAACAAACATATCATCGATAGAATGAACTGTGCGTTGTATATATTTTTATGTACATAAACTAAAATGTACGTTCTAAATTCAAAAGCTATGTGTGTACATAAAAGAATTTTATTGGTATAATATAATTATGATATAGTTATGTTATGATTTTAGTTTTTATTTAAAAATTTTCCAAAATAGTTTCCCACAAAATTCAATAAATTATAAATAAATAAATAAAATTATAATTATTGATTTTTCGGAAAACATATATATGAATATGTATGTATACATGCGTATTTAATTTTATGTAAAATGTTGAAAGATTTTTTATATTTATTTTTTGGTATTATATTATAAATAGTTATGGTACATGTATATTTATGCGTTTTATATACTTTTGCATACATATTAGTTACTTGTGATATTAACACAGTAAAGGCCACCAGAATATCGGTTCAATATAAATCAATTTCGAGTAGTTACAATAGAATTGCGAGCTGATTTACGTTTGATAATGTGTAATACTGTAATATGAATTCTATAAAGACAGGTCGGCTCAAAACTCCTAGGTATGTGTAAAAGTGGCCACATACTTTTCCAAACTTATAAAGTAATTGATCGCTATTGTAATATTATCAACACCATAAATCTGTACATAAATAAATAAATAATTATATAATGTAACACATTAGTTACGTGTATTGTTTTACAAACATATTATAATATATATTAATAGTTATTTGTGTATACGTAATAACTAAAAATATTTTAAAATGCATTCAATAGTAGATAAAATGTCTGTATATAACTAACTATGGATATATGTACATGATGATGAAAATGAATCTAATCTATTTACTATGTATGTAAATATATGTACTCGAATACGTACATAGGTTAACATCTATATAGTTTTAATATAGTAAAATAATCAAAAATAAAAAATCTATCGAATGAAGTTTATGAATTATTTGTGCGATACCCAAAAATAAATTTCCAACCCGTTACATACAGTACATTCCTAGGTTGAGGTATGAGGTGGTTTCCTCTTTTATTATCTTGATATGTTATGTTTAATTTATGTGTAGGTGGTTATAGGAACTAAATGGTATATAAAATATAGACACGTATGGAAATAGGATACAAATACATCATCAATATTTTATATTGAATATATGTACGTTTGTCAAAATATCCCCGTGTTCACACTATAATTATTTGATATTGAGCTTCAATCATATCCACACCCTTCTTTTGTTTACAGATGTCTATAAACCAAAAACTATCAACTATATAATATGTAAATAGTATTAAGCTTCTTGAAATGTTAATATGTATACAATTTCATACTCATATATTTAGGTATACAATAACATAATTGTAATTATGTAGTTAATTAATAATTTTTTTTTTTTAATTAATGTTTTAGGTTATAAATGAGTGATTTATGTTATGGGTGAATTTATGTTTTGTTATAAATAAACATAATGTTGGGTATGGTTTTGATCCTAAATATGTTGGTAAATAAATTTATTGCTGTACACATATACGTACATTGTTGTGATAATACCTGCACCAATCAATAATATGATAATTGTGGGGCTTAACCAATTAGTATTATAAATTTTACACTTCCGCGCACCTTTTAGGCATGAGATCGCTATTACGTTTAAAAATTAAAAACACGCACTCGCACGATGAAACTAGCACTCCCCACACAGCACAACCATGAAAAGAAAGGAATGTGTAAAACGTAGGTAATGACGAATAAAATGGTTTTGGATTTCAGCCCTTAAATAACCTGTTATGCTTATTTAGTTTGAGGTTCTGTAAAATATACTCCAAAGAGAAATCCTCATCGTCCAGCGTTCGCGTGAAGTTTTTGCTAGATGATTCCTAAAAAAAGTTAGAAACATTTTAGGAAAATCTTCACGAATTTGTGCAGAAACGTGAATTTTTTCCTATTCCTAAATATTTGCGAGTGTATTTGAGTAAATAATATACAAAAATTCATTTTAATTGGGCATTTTATTGGTTGTTTTATTTTTATCGGTTAATACGTTTATTATTTATTTATTTGTAGTATTTTATTAATATTTTAGTATTAAAAGGAAAAGCACACTTGGAAACAAAGTAATCGGAACAAAAAAATAATGAAGTTGCTTCCATTAGGCATAAAAACTTCTTGAATTTTTTCAAACAATTTCCACCTCATGCCTAAACGTTCTATTTTGAGTAGTAGTTCATTTACAATAAAATATACAGCAAGAGATGAAATAATTAAAAAATTAACAATAATGACAACGTTCATAAAAATAATTTAAAAAGCTACGTATTGCCCCTCAATCATCCCACTAGAAAAATGTTGACTTAAATAATCCTGCTGATTATAACCTTTTAATTTGCAATGGAATTGAATTCCAAAGGTTAACTCCCCTAACATAAAACGATTTGCTTAATGACCTACACAAATTTTTGGTCGGAATTAGGAGGAAGTTAGAGGAATAAACCCTACTAACCACCAATTTCCTATAAAGATAACAAGGCTCCTTAGCTTTGAGAAGTTTAAAAATCAAAAGACCGTAAATAGTGGAGTAAATAGTGGAAGCAAATTCAGAAATGTTCAATCCTGTACTATAACTCAAAATAGTTTTGTTGTTAATTGAGCTCTTCTTAGGGAAAACAGGAAACTATAAAATTGAAATGCCACAATATTGTATAAGAAGGCGCGCTTTTCAGGAACAGCAGAAAAATTTTGGAAAATCGATATACAACCATAGTGGAAGCGAATTTAGAAATGTTCAATCCTAACTACCTATTCCCCTAGATTTCGGAAATTCTGTATGGTTTTCCTTTAGGATAGATCCACAGCAACTCATAATTGGTTTCCGTTAGAATGCGCGCTTTTCAGGAACAGCAGGAAAATTTTGGAAAATCGATATACAACCATAGTGGAAGCGAATTCAGAAATGTTCAATCCTAACTACCTATTCCCCTAGATTTCGGAAAATCTGTATGGTTTTCCTTAAAAATAGGTCTACAGCAACTCATAATTGGTTTCCGTTAGAATGCGCGCTTTTCAGGAACAGCAGGAAAATTTTGGAAAATCGATATACAACCATAGTGGAAGCGAATTCAGAAATGTTCAATCCTAACTTCCTATTCCCCTAGATTTCGGAAAATTGGTATCGTTTTCCTTTAGAATAGGTCCACAGCAACTCATAATTGGTCTCCGTTAGAATGCGCGCTTTTCGGGAGCAGCAGGAAAATTTTGGAAAATCGATATACAACCATATTTTGGAAGCGAATTCAGAAATGTTTAATCCTAACTACCTATTCCCCTAGATTTCGGAAAATCTGTATGGTTTTCCTTTAGAATAGGTGCACAGCAACTTATAATTGGTCTGTGTTAGAATGCGCGCTTTTCGGGAACAGCAGGAAAATTTTGGAAAATCGATATACAACCATAGTGGAAGCGAATTCAGAAATGTTCGATCCTAGCTACCTATTCCCCTAGATTTCGGGAAATCTGTATGGTTTTCCATTAGAATAGGTTCACAGCAACTCATAACTGGTCTCCGTTAGAATGCGCGCTTTTCGGGAACAGAAGCAAAATTTTGGAAAATCGATATACAACCATAGTGGAAAAGAATTCAGAAATGTTCAATCCTAACTACCTATTCCCCTAGATTTCGGAAAATCTGTATGGTTTTCCTTTAGGATAGGTCTACAGCAACTCATAATTGGTTTCCGTTAGAATGCGCGCTTTTCAGGAACAGCAGGAAAATTTTGGAAAATCGATATTCAACCATAGTGGAAGCGAATTCAGAAATGTTTAATTCTAACTACCTATTCCCCTAGATTTCGGAAAATCTGTATGGTTTTCCTTTAGAATAGGTCCACAGCAACTTATAATTGGTCTCTGTTAGAATGCGCGCTTTTCGAGAACAGCAGAAAAATATTGGAAAATCGATATACAACCATAGTGGAAGCGAATTCAGAAATGTTCACTCCTAGCTACCCATTCCCCTAGATTTCGGAAAATCTGTATGGTTTTCCTTTAGAACAGGTCCACAACAACTTATAATTGGTCTCCGTTAGAATGCGCGCTTTTCGGGAACATCAGGAAAATTTTGGAAAATCGATACACAACCATAGTGGAAGCGAATTCAGAATTGTTCAATCCTAGCTACCTATTCCCCTAGATTTCGTAAAAATCTGCATGGTTTTCCTTTAGAATAGGTTCACAGCAACTCATCATTGGGCTCCGTTAGAATGCGCGCTTTTTGGGAACAGCAGAAAAATTTTGGAAAATCGATATACAACCATATTGGAAGCGAATTCAGAATTGTTTAATCCTAACTACCTATTCCCCTAGATTTTGAAAAATCTGTATGGTTTTCCTTTAGAATAAGTCCACAGCAACTCATAATTGGTCTCTGTTAGAATGCGCGCTTTTCGGGAACAGCAAGAAAATTTTGGAAAATCGATGTTCAACCATAGTGGAAGCGAATTTAGAAATGTTCAATCCTAGCTACCTATTCAGCTAGATTTCGGAAAATCTGTATGGTTTTCCTTTAGGATAGGTCCGCTGCAACTTATAATTGGTCTCCGTTACAATGCGCGCTTTTCGGGAACAGCAGGAACATTTTTGAAAATCGATATACAACCATAGTGGAAGCGAATTCAGAATTGTTCAATCCTAGCTACCTATTCCCCTAGATTTCGGAAAATCTGTATGGTTTTCCTTTAGAATAGGTCCGAAGCAACTCATAATTGGTCTCCGTTAGAATGCTTGCTTTTCGGGAACAGCAGGAAAATTTTGGAAAATCGATATACATACAACCATAGTGGAAGCGAATTCAGAAATGTTCAATCCTAGCTACCTATTCCCCTAGATTTCGGGAAATCTGTATGGTTTTCCTATAGAATAGGTCCACAGCAACTTATAATTGGTCTCCGTTAGAATGCGCGCTTTTTGGGAACAGCAGGAAAATTTTGGAAAATCGATATACAACCATACTGCAATGCAGAAATGTGCAATCCTAACTACCTATTCCCCTAGATTTCGGAAAATTTATATGGTTTTCCTTTAGAGTGGTTCTGTAGTAAGTAATTAAATATAAGTTTTCGTTATAGTTGCTGTAAATTAGGTTAAGTTGGAAACAGTTTTAATTTTAAAATAATTAATTTAACCTAATAATTTTTTTGGAGTTATTTATAATTAATTTTATTAGTTTTAAATAAAATTGTATTGCTGTATCTTAGGGAGATAAACTTTTTGTTCAGTTTTTGTTTGGTTAAAAGAAATTCTTTTAAATAATTCGTAATATGAAATTTCGTTTATAAGTAGTTTTTTATTGCGAAGTTTTTACAGATACATTCAAATGATTTGTTAATTTTAGGAAACTTAGAAAAAACTTCACAATCGTCCACATTCTTAAAATATTGCAGTCCAGTTCAACTTCATTTAATTCCAAAACGTGAATTGTGACAAAGCCACGCCAATCTCTTTCGATCCTAGGCAGTACTATCAAGGTAGAGCTCCGTCAAGATCGTGCTTGAGTGATTTAAAGCATGTAGGGAAGGTTTAGGGTATTAAGTTAGCGAAGCTATACTTTGCTCTGGTTCACTGAGACATAGACGCGATTCCAATAAATTATCGACCTGTCGGGGTATATTACAATATACGATGATTCAATGGTTGTATGTTTTAAATAAATATTTTGTGAGTTGAGCGTAAACTTGCTCGTTGTTTTTTAGTTCGCTGGAGCACCTACCCAAAATTGTTAAAGAAAATCAAGTAACAAAATCTTCTTCTATCTTAATGGTAAGTTATCGTTAAGCTAGATATAACTGGTTGGGTTTGTCAAAATCAATCATCATATTGCTTGGGGGGTAAGGGGCAACAATTTAGATGGTCTTAATATACTAGCCCAAATGCCAACCTCACCTGCACGTGGTACTTCCTGCTAATTAACTAACGAGGCTCTGGCGACCGAGATACGGCGGAATAACCGACTACCGAGAACATAGCAAATGATGTTCTCTTCAATGACCCACTACCAACTTGTACTGGTTAGGTTGGTAGTTGATACATAACCAGTTTTAAAGCAATGAGTTCAACGCAAAAAGGAAACAATACCCCAGGTGGTAAACCAACTACCCAGTTGGCTAATCCACCCTCTTACGAGGCTGGCTCAATGGATTCTGGGGTGAGCCAATCATTGCTAAACCCATTCGAAAGAAGTTCAATGTTGTTAAGATCACCAAACAATCATACTAACTCTGCAAATCAGCAGAAAGACGAAAACGCTGAACTCTGTCGAAAACTCAGTGAAGTAGAGGTACTTTTAACCCAACTAAGAAGCGAAATTGAAAAGCTGAAAAAAGATAATGAAGAATTGAAGAAGCCCAAACCAATGGAGATTTCTGAAAACCCGCTAACTTGTTATAATGAAACAAGTACTCACACCAGTTATAACAATGAGTTCCATACTGATGAAGAGGATCTCATGAGAAAAACAGATTGGGTACTGAAAAGGAAGAAAAGACCTACCAAAAAACGAAAAGCAGAATTCTCGCCTGAAGTTGGAGATCATTCGCAAGCTAATGTATTAGTAACTGGTGATACTAATACCAAACGAGCTCACCAGCAACAGCAACAAAAGGTTGTACCGAAAGAAAAGGCGCCTCCGCCAATTAATGTAATCGGCATAACAGAATTTGCTAGTATACAATCCATAATGAAATCAGTGACAGCTAAGGAATATAGAGTAGTGTCACTAAACAATAACGTGTGGAAAATCAATACACCGGATTCCGATACATATAGAGCTCTAGCAACAAAGCTCAATGCGGAAGGTAAAGAATGGTTCACATACGAAGATAAAAACGAACGCGCAATTGAGGTTATGGCCAGAGGCCTTCATCCAACGTTTAAGAAGGAGGACATAATTGAGGACCTTTAGGGTCTCTTGCAGAGATCTGCAAATAGAAGATGCAGTAAACATCCTAAAACGAGAGAGAGGTGAGAACAATCAAGTCAAAAAAAAGGGGCTTCCACTGTTCATGCTTACGTTTAACAAAAAGGAGAAAGTTGAAAACATCTTCAACATCAAAGCAATTCTCAATATGACGGTTAAAATAGAACCGCTTAAGAAAAACACGAGGCTAATACCTCAATGCAAAAAATGCCAAGGTTTCAATCACACGCAAAAATATTGCAGACGGGAGCCAAGATGCGTAAAATGTGCTGGAAAACACAACGCGAAAGAGTATACAGAAAGTAAAAACACCCCTGCAAAATGTATAAACTGTAAAGGGCATCATTCTGCAAATTATAGAGGCTGTGAAGTAGCCAAAGAACTTCAAAGACTTAGAAACAAAACGCATCAGTTTCCTCAAAACCCTAGGGTTACCAGAGAAGAGAAACCAACTAAAACCCAAGCGGAGCCAGAACCACCAGGTATTGGTACAGAGCGGAAAAGTTATTCACAAATTGTACAGCAATCATCTAATGCTACGAATGATAATCCCCTTGAAAGGATTTGTCGAAGCATAGAAGCCATAAATATAAGGCTAGCAAAGCAAGAACGTGGTCTAGAAGCTTTATATAAGCGTCTAGATATGCATCAAACCTTGAACGAGGCAACAGCCCTCATATACTAAAATGAGCAGATCATTAAGAATTGTCACCTGGAACGCGAACGGACTAGTGCAACATGTTCCAGAGCTAGAAATTTTTCTAAATTTAGAAAAAATTGATATCTGCCTTATATCAGAGAGCCATTTGACAAAAACATCATTTATTAAAATACGTGATTATGAATGTTACCATGCTGTTCACCCAGAAGGAAAATCCAGAGGAGGATCAACAGTATTAGTGAAAAAGAATCTCAAACACTATGAAGAACCTAGTATAGAAGAGGAAAATATGCAAGTTAAAACCATAAAAGTTGAAACTAACAATAATAATGTATACAGTATTTCCTCTATCTACTGCCCTCCACGCTATAATCTAAATAAAGAAGATTATAATAGACTCTTAAGATCACTAGGATCCAATTTTATTATTGGTGGTGACTTTAATGCAAAAAACACCTATTGGGGATCAAGACTTACAACCCATAAAGGAAAAAAGCTATTCGAAGCCGGACGAATAAATAACTGCGAGTTCCACTCTGGAGGTAAACCTACTGGCCTGCTGATATAGATACTGGCCTGCTGATATAAATAAAATACCAGATCTCATTGATTTTTATGTAACAAAAGGAATCTTTGAGGATTACATGTGCATCGAAAACAGCGAAGGGATATATTCCGATCATACACCTGTTATCATGACACTCAGCACAATGATAATTAATAAGGATAACCTGCCTAAATTAACAAATAATAGAACTAACTGGGACCTATTCCAAGAACTAATTGAAATGCAAATAAATCTACGAGTGCCGATTAAAACACCGGTACATGTGGAAGACGAACTAGAGGTATTTAACAGTACTATTTAACAAGCAGCATGGGAAAGTTCTCCTGCTAGTCACACCGAATCCCGTAGGAATCAAAATTATCCTATTGAGGTCAGGGAGTTAGTTAGAGAGAAACGGAAGGCAAGAAAAACCTGGCAAAGGACACGCGCCCCGGAAAACAAAAAAATCCTCAATTTTCTATGCAATAAACTAAAACAACTTATAAAAGAAATTAAGAATGAAACTATTAACAAGTACTTAAATGGTCTCACCGAACATAAAGATACTGATTACTCTCTTTGGAAAGCAACAAAGGGATTAAAAAGAACTAAAATGCATGTGCCACCTATTAAAAATGGGGAAGGAACCTGGGCCAAAAGCGACAAGCAAAAAGCTATTTTATTTGCAGCTCACTTGGAAGACACCTTTCAACCGTTACCTAGACAAACAGCAGATGAAAACATAATAACAATTAGCAAAATTGATGAATATAATATTCGATGTGTAACATTACAGGAATTAAAAAATGAGATCAAGTGTAATTTGAACGCAAAAAAAGCTCCAGGATATGATTTAATTACTGGACAGTCGTAAAAGCCATTCCCGAGAAGGGACTACGAAAATTGGTTCAAATTATCAATGCTGTCTTCAGACTAAAATATGTCCCACGACAATGGAAGGTTGCTGAAGTAATTATGATCCCCAAACCAGGCAAACTAGCGAACGATAAAAAGTCGTACAGACCGATTTCACTACTTCCTGTAATTTCAAAATTATTTGAAAAATTACTGCTCAAGAGACTCAAGCCAATAATAGAGGAAAGAAATTTGATTCCACCACACCAATTTGGATTTAGAGAAAATCACTCTACGATAGAACAAGCTCACAGAATAACGGATATAATCGAAGACTCACTTGAGAATAAGAAGATTTGCTCCAGCATCTTCTTAGATGTAGCACAAGCTTTCGACAAAGTTTGGCACCAAGGACTTGAATTTAAATTGCATCGAGATTTACCTAAGCAATTCTATCAAATTCTTAAATCTTATATCGCAGACCGACATTTCCGTGTAAAATATAACCAAGAGTACTCTGAACTAAAGAGAATATCAGCAGGCATACCACAGGGTAGCGTACTGGGTCCTATATTGTACATCCTGTACACCAGAGATATACCAAATACAGAAGGTGCCACCATAGCAACATTTGCAGACGATACAGCTATTCTGGCTACTGGAAAGTGTATATCAGAAGCAACGACCAAACTTCAAAAAGCAACCGACACAGTGAGTAGTTGGACCAAGAAATGGCGCATTAGCCTAAACGAAGCAAAGTCGGTTCACGTAAACTTCACAAACCAGAAAGTTAACTGGATTCCAGTGAAACTTAATTCAAGGCCGGTTCCAAATGCAAATACAGCCAAATACCTCGGCATGACTCTCGATTGCAAGCTTAGATGGAAAGAGCATGTTAAAAAGAAAAAAGAAGAATTGAACATTAAATATAGGAAAATGTATTGGCTAATAGGTAGAAACTCTGAGCTTACAATACATAACAAATTGCTATTATACCAGCAAATACTTAAACCAGTATGGACCTACGGTATTCAACTTTGGGGTTGTACCAAGAAGACAAATGTACAAATGATTCAATGTTTTCAAAACAAAGTGCTGCGTGGCATTGTAAACGCACCATGGTACATTAGAAATGATAACCTCCATAGGGACTTAAACATGGAATATGTAAGTGAAGAAATACAAAATCATGCGAAGAAACACATTCAGCGGATATCTCGGCACCAAAATGCAGACATACGAAGTTTGTTGGATACCACCAATGCAGTAAGAAGACTTCAAAGGCAGAAACCTTTGGAATTGGGTAGTTGTATTTAATTCGGATAGAGAAAAATAATTACTATGTAAATTCAAACGGGCGTAACCATTGGGCTACTGCCCGTCAAATGTGAATCTTCATTTAAGAAAGATAAATTACTAAATGATTTGTAAATCAGTTGTAATATTAAATAAAGGAAAAAAAAAAAAAAAAAAAACCATATTGCTTGTAATTTCTAGACTCGTTAGCTAGTTATATATACAGCTGGTTGAAAGAGAGACTCTTGTCCAAATTGATTTGGAAGTTTGGAGTACCAATTGTGAAACAAAAGAAGAGTTAAAGAGCGCTTCATTCATTATCGGGACAACTTTCGAAGTGAGATGGGATATAGTAAGGTAGACTAAACTCACATTTGGTATTGAAAGTCGCCGATGTCGCCAATCGCTTCAACTCAAAAACAATTCTTATGGAAATGTCCAATTGTTCTCGTGGTCTTACAATCAGGATCAAACGCACGCAACTAGATCAACAAACTATCAACATCTTAAAAATATATTTTTTGAAGTAACATAGAGAATAAAAATTTTTGCGGCTTTTCCTAGAATCACACAAAATTAAAATTTTATTGAGCAAATTTTATTGATTTTATTCGATAAAATTATTATTTTGCTATTTTATATTTAATTTCATTTTATATTTACGTATTTACTACAACAGGGGAATGAATTTTTTTATTTTATTACTAAATTCAATGTCAGTTTATTTATTTGTATGTATTTTTAGTTTTAGTTTATACCATAGATATTTATCGCAATGTTCTTGTTGTTGCTGGTTATGTAGAGTCGTCAAAACCAGTTAGTTTATTGAAATTTAAAAATTCATAAATCACATTTTTATTGATCTAACGCGAGAAAGGTCTACTTTAAGAATTGTGTACTGAAAAATAAAAATTTCTTTGACAAATTTATACAGCGATACAGTATATGTATATACCGGATGGTTCAATGAAGATGAATTTGGTTAATCCAAAAAGCGTGCACCCCACGGAAAAAACTATTAATATCAATTTGGTTTGGGAAATAAAATGCTTAACTCATTTACACGGCATCACTTGATCCCAAATCATCAGTTCGGTTTTCGTAACCAACACTCAACAATTGATGAAGTACACAGAATAATCAGTATAATTGAGAAAGCATCAGAGTAGAAAAAAGTCTGTTCAACAGTATTTCTAGAAGTTGCACAAACGTTTGATAGAGTGTGGCATGAAGGACTTAACCACAAGGTAAGAAATCTTCTACCAATGCAATTTGCCAAAATACTGGAATCTTACTTGAAAGATATGTTCTTCAGGATTAAGTTAGATGATACATTTTCTGAATTGACAGAAATCAACGCAGGAGTTTCACAGGGCATTGTAGTAGGGCCGGTTTTATACCTACACTCTAAGAAATTTCTGTTGAATTTCACTATAATTATTAGAGGTTATCTGTTGCCAGCAATTTTTGTAGTAAATTTTCATCGTAGCGTGCTTTAAAAATAATCACACCGAAAATGTGTGAATTATTCGATGTGGTTCACATGTCAAAAATGTATAACCGCACATTAAATGTGTGAATTATTTATTTTAAATGCTGCAAAAATCAATGTACGTTACTTCTAAAACTGCTGTAAAATATAATCCTATAGTGATTTACCACCAAATGCGCGTGAATTAAATTAAAGAAAATTTGAAATGCTGTCTTTTCGAGCAATAATTTAAATAATTAAAATGGGAAAAACAACTACACTAGTGTAAATTTAAAATTAAATGCAGTTCACGATTTTGATTAGTGAAAAGTCGTCGAAATTGTTGAAAATCCCACAATGATAACAGGGATTTTAAGTAAAACAGATATTACATTTTATTTCATTTCATAAATTATTTATTATCAAAATATAAATTTATATGAACTGACTGAAAAAAAGTAGAAATATCTTCCCCCTTTCCCGTAATTTTGGCTGAAGGCCCAAAGAGTTATACCAATGTATTACTCTGCAAAAATGTGAACTCTCCAAGAGTTCTTTATGTTGGTAGTTTGGTTTCATACTGAAAAGTTGGTCTACTCTACTCATCAAGTAGCTATGATCAAACTACAAAAAATTCCACTCTAGCCACTTACATTAAGTATCTGGCCAGAACGTACTGACATAGCGAATTATTATTCACAAAATATGTGAAAATATGTTTTGTCTTTTCAAAACTAAAAACATTGTACATAGCGTTATTTACCACAAAAATAGTGTGGAAAAATATTGTTGAGAAAAAACGCACAGAAAAATTGTAAATCACTTTTACCGGGTAAAATACGAGAAAATTGTGGATAATTCACACAATTTGTTAGTAAATTGCACGTCTATATGTGTAAACTGTGGCGATTGAGTGATTTACGTCATTTTTGAATAAAACAAAATTCGTAAGTGTATTATTACTTGTCGTTGTGTATTTTACAATAATTTTCAGTCGTAAAATATCATTTTTTCGTGATATTTTACAATCACTTTTTAGAGTGTATTGTACACTTATGATCTTCCTACAATAGAAAACAACATAGTGGCGAATTTTGCAGATGACACGGGGACCCTAGCTGTTAGAAAAAACCACGTAGAATCAGCACAGAATTTACAATCAGCTATAACTCAAAAATATAAATGGACAAAAAGATGGACAGAAAAACTAAATGAAACTAGATCAGTTCACATCAACTTTACAAAAGTTTGATTTGAAATATTTCGATTACTATAAATCGGGAAATAGTACCGCGTGCGAACACAGCAAAGTATTTTGGCAAAAAGCACATGAATACGGGAATTACCAAACTGACACAAAACACCGTATGGAATTTTCTACAACAAATTTTATTTGATTTTAATTTATTAACAAATATTTATTTTTTGTGATGCTACTAGCTTGCCTCACACACACTGACCATTTATTTGCTAACTGCTTTATATTTAGTTTGACGTGCACAAGTGTTAAGTAATGACTCACAGTGAGAATGTGTGTTTTATTTGTTCATGGTGCTGATCGATTCTTATATTGCCGAATGCCTTAACATCACACGTCAAAAAGAAAAATGAAGAATTAAGATTTAAATACAGTAAATGTATTGGCTGATGGGAAGGAACTCTTCTTTATCAACATACTTTATAAGCAAATATTGAAACCGATTTGGACTTATGATATTCAGCTTTGGGGTTGTACCAAACAGAGCGACGTAAATATCATCCACAGATTTCAGAATATGGTATTAAGTAATATCGTTGATGCACCTTGGTATGTCAATAACAATGACCTCCATAGGGGCCTTAAAGTGAACCTCATCCAGAAGCCTCATTCAGATGAAATCCAGAACAAACCGCGGAGACATGAAAACAGATTCCGCCAACATGTAAACATTGAGACAACTCAGTTTCTAGGCAACATGAATTTAGTACACAGACTTAAAAGAACCAAACCTTTTGAGCTGGTGTGATTGTCAGCTTAAACAGCATTGTGCTAATCTAAAATCCACTAAAAAGGCGTGGTTTACTTCAATTTACCAGGCACTACGGAACTCCAATGGGAAGAAGCCATAGATTAATTTAAGTTAGTAAATTAGCAGAAATTAGGCAGAAACAAATTGCTCATTAGTCCAGGAGACTAGATTGAAATTACCTAAAATAAATAAATAGAAATTTATTTTAAATAAAAAATAATAATAAAAAGAAGAAAAAAAATTATTACCACCAAGATCATAAATCTTTGTTCAACTCCCTGTATATAGAATGGAAAATAATACTAGCTATTTCTGTGAATTTTCTGAACTAACTCATGGTTTGTTTCTAGCCAGTTGTATTGTTAAGCCAAAGAATAGTTTTTTTACACTTAGAATCTTGAACAATAATGAAAATTCGATTACCCTACAAAATAATCAAATTAAATCACATTGTTTAGATCAATACAATTTATTTTATCTTAACAATTGAAACAGCTCTTTGAATGAACGTTTTCAAATTTTAGAAACTGAAGTCGTCACTTCTCATTTAAATACTAAAGAACGGAAGATGAAATGGAGACTCGTAGTCAATTTTCACCGCATGAATGAATTAACGATTATAACCGTATTTCCGCTTCCTAATATTAATGAAATATTGGACCAGTTAGGCCAAGCTAACTATTTTTCAACTCTTGATCTGCCGAATGGTTATATCACCAAATATAAATGGGCCCGCAAGATAAAGAGAAAACGGCTTTTACCACTTCACTACATGGTCACTATCATTTTCTGAGAATGCCCTTTGGATTAGGAAGGGCTTCTAACGCATTTCAGCGCTTAATGAATCATGTTCTTAATTGACTCAATCGCCTATAAGGTATCTCAGACACATTATTACAAGGTCAGGTACTCTAATGTAGAAAGATCATTAGCGTATAGTAGGTATAAAACCGGCCCTAATACACTGCCCGGTGGAACTCCTGCATTGATTTCTTTCAATTCAGAAAATGTATCATCTAACTTAATCCTGAAGAACCTATTTTTCAAGTAAGATTCCAGTATCTTAGCAAATTGTATTGGTAGAAGATTTCTTAACTTGTGGTTAAGTCCTTCATGTTACACTCTATCAAACGCTTGTGTACCGACTAGAAATACTGTTGAACAGAATTTTTTTTCCTCTAATGCTTTCTCAATTATACTGGTTATTCTGTATATTTGATTAACAGTTGAGTGTTGGTTGCGAAAACCGAACTGATGATTTGGGATCAGGTTTTAACTCTCGATTATCGCATTTAATCTTTATACCAGAAGCTTCTCAAAGAGTTTGGACATGACTGATAATAGCGAAATTGGCCTATAAGACGATGTTATGTGTGGTGGTTTTCCAAGTTTTGGGATCAAAATTAGTTCTGCAATTTTTCATAAGCTTGGTACACATTTGATTCTAAATGCTTTATTTATAAGATTGGTGAGCTTCATCAGAGCTTTCCTTAGCAATTCTTTTAAGATTTCTGCAGTAATAAGATCGTACCCAGGAGCTTTTTACGTATTCATATTAGCTTTTATCTCAAGCATGGCTTCTTTTGGCGTTGTGGGTAGGATTTCTTTACTTTCTTGCACAGCTTGTTCAGTTATTATCTCGGCTTCCAACGTTTTGTCTTCATGTGGCTGGAATATTTTTTCGAGGTGTTCAGAAAATTCGCGAGCTTTTATTATAACCCCTTTTATTATTATTTCTCGAGCTTTAATTATTTTTAGCCCATTTCTCACCTGTTATTCTTATTGGCGGATTCTGCATTATGGGTCTATTAATTCGTTTGGTTGCTTTCCAAAGAGAATAATCAGTACTGTTATCATTAGTTTTTCTTAAATAGTTGTTTATTGATTCATCTTTCAATTCTTTGATCTCTCTTCTTAATTGTTGAGTGAGATTGTTCAAATGAGTTTCATGTTGGGGGGCACTTGTTTGTAGCCACACTCTTCTCGCTCTTCTTTTTTCTGCGAAGAGTTCCCTAATTTTCATAGGGTAGTTGTTTCCCTTGATTTTCATTTTAATTTCAGGAGTATTTTCCCAAGCTGATTGCTGTATATCGTTTACAAATTTGTGAACTTCTTTGCCTAATTGTACTTCAGTCTTTAATGGGGCCATTAAGTTATTTTTTTCTTCTAGCGATAGCCTAAAGCTTGCCCAATTATTGTGATTATTTACTAGGAATGGGTTTGTTTCTTTCTGAATGATTTTTTCACTTAACGCTAGAAGTATTTGTGAATGATCAGAGTTTAAGTCATGGTTTCATCTACTTGTACATAGTTTACAGATATGTTCTTTATTATGAAGAAATCAATCATATCTGGTACTTTGTTTGGATCAGGTTGGTTTTCCAGTTGAGCACACTTCACAAATGCATTTCCTGATAGCTTTTAGGAGTTCTTAACCTTAGTCGTTGTTAATCTGGATCCCCAGTGGACATTTTTTGCATTAAAGTCTTCTTCAAGTACAAATCGTTTTCCTAATTTCCAATTTTTAATCGTTTTCCAGTAAATACTAGCAATACAAATAGAACTACTTTTGGTTTTAACAATAACAACAGATGCTTGTATTTCTTCCGTTTCATATTTTAACTCCTCTTAGAGATGGATACTATTTCTAATTATAACAGCACTACCTCCTTTAGCAGTGTTTCCAGGGTGAATAGTGTGATATATTTGATAATTTTTGAATTTAATGATTGATTGTCTAGTGAAGTGTGTTTCCGTGATGAGACATACATCGATTTTTTTTGTGTCCAGGACGACTTGAAGTTCATGTTGATGTTGCATCAGTCCATTGGCATTCCAACATTAGATTCTAATATCATTGGTCATTTTTCTGTTTAGGGATGGCACCCTTAGTGCTGTACTCTAGTTTCTGTAATCGCTCATCAAACGTATTTAGTCTGCTTAAAATTAATTTAAGTGTTTGACTTATATCGTCATTTTGAGCAGTTTTCCTGGATTTCCGTTGCTCGTCATTACTGGAGCATAAGTAATTTTACGAAATTATCCTTAAGTAGTTCCCGACAGTCTACGATGTTCTTCGGATCGGTTCATCTTAACCGCTTGCTTCCTGAATAAACTTGGATTTTTAGCAATCACATCCTTATTTTTGATGTTTTGCAGTTCAATATCAACGCTGCATCCCCTGTAGTTAGCCCGATTTTACACAATTTTTGGGTGTGGTTTACCTAAACATTTGACACACCTGCGTTCCCCGTTGCAATATTTTTGTGTATGTCCATAGGCTTGACATTGTTTACATTGTGGTATAAGCTTAGATCTTCTTAGAGGCTGAATAACCACTTTGCACACCAAGTTGTACTTAATTTGATAAATTTTTTCGATATCTTCATCAGTATCGAATGTCAACATAGACATGTTGAGATTTGCTCCGTCTCTCCGTTTTAGCTTAATTGATGCTTCAGTTGCCTTAAATCCTTTTGCTTTCAGGTTATCAATTATTTTTCCCAGTTTACACGTAGAGTGTAAGTTTTTAGCCATAACCCTAATTGGTCTGGTTTGTTTGTCTTCAAACGTGTGCCAAGCACATTTTTCTTCATTTAACTTTTTCGTCATTTTTCTAGAGTTTCAGCATCTTTCAAGTTTATTTTTATGGTTTTTCCATTCATCACCTTTGCATTAAACTTATCAGTAGTAGTTATTGTTTTTACTTTCTCAAAGAGTACAACGTAGTCTTTGACTTCATCTATTACTATTGGTGGTGATGGAGGTATTTTTTTGGTTGTTTCAGGATGATATTTGGAACATCATCCTTTAATAGAGGCGGGGAGGGCGTATTATTCCGTTTCCTTTTTTTCTCCCACTTTAACTCTTATCCACTCAGTTTCTCGAGCTAGTTTATCTTCAACCGTATGATACTCTTGTGGAGTTGTATTCTGGTTAGGAGAAGAACCGATGTCCTCCTTTGGCTTAAGAGCTTTAACTTTGTTTTCAAGCGGCTTCATACGCTCCTGCATCCATGCAATTGTAACATTCAGTTGCTTGTTTATATTGTTGGCTTCAACAAATGCATTATTAGCTTTACACAATACATTGTGAAACTTTTCTTCGTTTGTAGAACGAGTGTTTTGGCTGCTGGCTCCAATGGAGGGACTACCGCCTCTTATCGGAGAATACGATACTTTCTTACTTCTCTGGAAGGGATGTGAATTATCCTTTTTTGTTTCACAGCTTGTTCATTCACCAACATGTCTTGGGATTAGTTAAAATAATTGTAGTATAGCAATGGCTCTTCTTCCCGAGAATCCATGAGACCGACCTCCGAAGAGGGTGGATTTACCTGAGCAACAGGTGTACCACCTGATGTATTAAAAATATTTATTTAACTTTATTATTTTACTCTACCATTTTTCGTACACATAAAATGAGTGGTCGTGTTTGTAATTTCGTTAGTGTTCGTCGTACTGTGTTTGAGCATGACGGGGAAACCTGCCCAATACACCAAAGCTATTTATTATACCACAGATGACGAATGCATGCGAAGTGATGACCCATGTGTTGAGTGGAGTGAATACATTGTGGTGGTGAGTGGATGAACCGCTACAGGACTCCTCCGCAAGTGATTTTCTTCTCGCTGCGAGACAGGATTGGTTTCGCTCTGTCGGTGTGTTCGGGCTTGATGTTTGATCTTTCGAACTGTGCTGGCGATCGCTTGATTGAAGTGGTATTATCTTGTAGAACACTAATCAAGGTGATGTGCATCGACAGAGGAAAGGGAAAAGAATGTGGTCGGTCGATGATGATGTTCGTCGAGGCCCACACCTGGGGCCCTATTCTGAAATTTTCGATAGGATTTTTTTTTTCGATAATCTCGAGAAATAGCTATTATGAAATAATCGATATCGAAAATCACCTCAATTTAAATCATCATAGAGGTATGTACATATATATTGAACATTTATTTGGCACATACTTGGCAGAAATGTTTGTTAAATTTGTTATCCGATTTTGTTGAAATTCAGCATGTACGATATAAATGGGACTCGAAAATGATTTTTGGATGAATTTCTGGAATATGGCCAAATATGATGGAACTTGCCTAGTTCTTAACCGAAAATCATGAAATTTGACCTGTGCGTTCCAAATGGGATTTTACGATTTTTAGATGAAGTAACGGAACTTGCCTATTTCTATTGGAATATGGCCAATTAGGAAGGAACTTGGACATTTCTTATCCGATTTTGATGAAATTCAGCATACACGGTGGAAATGGGGTTCTAAAATGATTTATAGAAAACTCATTAAACACATCAAATAACCATTTTAGTCGAACATGGCAGCTCTAATAAAAAATTACATAAAAAATGTGATTTCTGTCAGAGAAACAAATATGGTCGCATACTAAGGGTCCCCTTGAAAATCACTGATACAACCAAATATCACTTTGAGAGAATATTCTTAAATTTTGTTGGTCCAATAAACAGCCCATCGCATTCTGGAATGCGATATATTTTAACAATTCAAGATGACTTAACAAAATTTTCAACAGGTATAGCCATACATGACCAAGAAGCAGCAACGATACCACAATCTTTTATAGAAAAATTCGTATCCACATATGAACTTCCTGAGGTAGTAATAACTGACCAAATCAAGGATTAAGTTTTGTGTCATCTGTATTCAAAAAATGGTCAGAAGCCTTAAAATTGAGCACTAGAATTGTACGGCATACCCCACCCACAGTCAAATGGTGCTTTAGAGCGATCCCATAGAACGCTAGGTGAATATATCCACACTTTCTCTGAAAAAGACAGAAGTAACTGGGATAATTGGATATCGTATGCAATATTTCCTTGCAACAGCACTCCACATACAACGACAGGGCTTATGCCACTTGAGTTGTTATTTGGTAGAGTTTCAAAAATTTCATTCTATAACCAAAAGACCTAAAGTTTTGTAAAATGATGATAATTACAATTTTGAAACGAAATATCGATTTCAAACTTCTTGGAATTTGGCTCGCCAAAATATAATGAATAGTAAACAAAAATCAAAGCTTCAGTATGACAAACTTGTTCATAACACACCGTTCGATGTTGGAGACAAAGCTTTATTACGTGATGAAACCAATACTACTAAAACGAAATCTTTATAGACCGGACCGTACAAGATTATGCGTAAAATATCACCGGAAAATTCAGAAATTATTGGGAAAGGTTTAAAAATAATTCACAATAATCGCATGAAACATTATGTTTCAGATTCGCTAAAATGAAATTTATAAATTGTAGGAAAAAACTATATCCATACATTCCCGAACATATTATGTTGGTAATTGGTAAATAGAAATATGTACAACCCATACACAAAGGAAAAATCTTCCAATAAAGTAAAATAACATTGAAAAATATTTATTGTAACTTAGGTAGATTTAAGAAAAACAAATAATTAAAATTTATAATGTTGAAATATGTAATTAATAATTAATAATAATAAAATAAAAAATTAAAAAAATATTAAAAATTAAACTTACCTTTATGTAAATTGAAATTTATAACAAATTATGTAATTATGATAAAACGTATGGTTTTATCGTTTTTTTTTTTTGGGAATGGTGTAATGGTTACCCTGTATATATTTATAAATTATTCGTGAGATTGTACTGTAAATAACAGATTAATTGTAATTGTACTGCGCGACATAGGTAACAATCGAATGGTCAGTCATTCGAGAATTGTTTCTTTGAGATTAACCATCTCTTAGTATTGTAATATAAATTTATATTTAATTAAACTTAATTTTTTGGTAACCATGGAATTATACAAAACTTAACAACTTCAAATGTATCATAATAATTAACTAATAAGTAAATAATTAATAAAGAAATAAACAAATTTTATGAGTGGTTGCATTGATGATAACAATATAACGAATTTAACGATTTTTTGTACATTTAATTATGTTTTTACTTGAAAATGCCTAACAATTATGAATGTTAAAATGAATAATATTTCAGCTTAGAATGAAGCTAGGAGCCTGACTGCATATGTTGTTATCTCATCAGTTGTCATCGTTTTCTATAAATTTTAAAGTGGTTGGACCCGGGGACAAAGAGGTCAAATATCCCAATATATAAATAACCAGATTATATGTACATACCATATATGTAGAAAAATAGGGTTATTAATTTTTTCCACCGATTTTTTGGTCACATTTAAAATGTGAGTTTTACGTCAAAATGTTTAACAATTATAAATATTAAAATTGAAGCTTATAATTTAACTAGACACCTGAAAATGTGCACTTCTTGTTATCTCAGTTGCTAATGTTTTCTATTAAAATTTCAAAGTGGTCGGATTGAGGGGGATTTATGCATCATAGGATCTTAGCCGAAATGACATCCAAGCTACGCCGGATCACTCATACATGGATATTCAGAGGATCAACGAGGAATTCAACATTCAATGAAGCAACGTTCCAACATGTAAAATGTTCGTTGATTACACCAAAAATGAAATTTTGACGAGAGGCAGTTAAGGAAATATTCGAATACCTGTTTACATGTGTATGTGCTTAATTTGTTTTTCAACAAGCAATTGTTTGGAGGGGAGGGCGTTAATGAATGGATATGTAACTTTAATTTTTAATTGAATAAAAACAACATTTAGTCGGACACGAAATTCTGATCTTATACAGAAGAAATTAAACTTAATGTATTTTGTTTTCAGAATGCATGTTTCATGTTATATATGTTTAATGTAGATTACAAGTCTATTGTACTACTAACTACCAACTAATTAGGTTTCCATAACCGGGTCTGGTTCCCTGCTTGCAAAAATCTTTCCTGTCCTTCCTTTCATGTAATTGAGGTGTGTGACTGGTCTTGCTTCCTCCAGGAAAGTTGCTTAATACTTCGTCGTGCATTCCAATCAATTAATTAAACGTTTTTAACTGAGTTTTAATTTTTGATCCTTTTATCGTGCTTTATAAAAAGTTTCGCTCTTGCTGCCAATGCACATTTCATTTTAATCAGTTAATAGCCAAGTTCCATCCTACTTGCCCATATTCCAGAACTTTATCCAAAAACCATTTCAGAACCCCATTTCCAACTCACATATCGAATTTCTTGTCTTAGCCTTAATTGGCTAAGGAATAGCATATTGATTGAATCGGTTTTAGCGGTACATGTCGAATTTCATCATGTTAAGGAATAGCCATGTTCCTTCCTAGTCGGAAACCATTTAATCATCCAAGCCCTAGTGGAAACTATAACATCCATCGAATGCAACAATTATTATTCAGACAAATGGTGAATTTGGAAAAGGTTGAATTTTGAGTGCCAATTCTATAATATTAATGATGGTTTTATTCATTAGAGTAAAGCGGTTTTTTTTGTCAATAGCTGCGTTTTTTTATTCGCTCCGTATAGCTGCTAACGAGAGCCGTCATATCAAAGCGACTTCCGATAGCGCTCCGTATAAATAGATAGGGCCAAATATTTTTTATATGAAGTTTTTGCTAACCAATTGAATTAAAAATGATAGTTTGATGTTAAATAAGTTTAATTTACCTATAAATAGCGCGTCAAATTTAAATTAAGGCGTAAAAAAATGACGGCTCTCGATAGCAGCTATCGGGAGCGAATAAAAAAACACGGCTAATATAATCGCAATAGCGGAAGAGCAAGAGCTGTATAATAAAAATAATGCTTCTGTTCTTCTGAGCAATAAAATTTTTGTTTTAATATTTTTTTATTATCGCTCTTAAAAAAAAGAAGAGGGAAAAAGGAAATGCCATCTTTCGAAATGTGCAATAAATTAGATAAGATACTGTTTAAAAAACTATAAATTCATAATTGAGGTTTTACTAAAGATTACCTAGTTTGATTTAAACGTTAATTTGGGTAAAGTCTTCAATAATAAAAGGTAAGAAGTTTTATGCAGTTATTTCTTTTCCAGAAGGATTAAAATTTGCAAAATTCGATATCGATTTTAACAAGTGATTTTTAAAACGGCGGGCTTCTCGAGCCTATGCACCACTGCATCCGATAATATGTATTATTAACCTAACTATCTCATGCCCAGTTGCTGAAATAAATGGTCAACGGTCCGTTAAATAAAATTGCATTTCTTTCTTCTTTTATGAAAATGCGATTAGTTTCATAAGTAATAGAAATTCAACGCCAATTAATTTTATTTTATTTCTACAATTTCAACGAAATTTCGCAGTCAAATATTTAATTCTCCCATTAGCATGTTCAAACAAAAAAAAAACCTAGTAGCTACAAGCAAACGGCAATTTCCCAAATATAAAAAAGAAGAACCGGGCACTAAACGATTTTATGATAGGCGGGCCTTGAATTAAAGTAGGATAAAATAGAGTCACCTTCTCCTTTCGCTGCAACTTCAGGTGAACCCCTCAAATGACCCTGATTTTTATAAACTATTCATCTCATTGCCCCCTAAAAAATAACAACGATCAATTAAGTTTCTAAATCTGATCAATAACTTGATCTTTCAAAATAATCATAAACATTTTTAGATCGATCTGGTCGATTGTAACACAAACAAATTAAATCCAAATAATCAATCTGCTTTAGATCTCATACACATATACGTACATACACAGCAGAATCCATTTAAAGTAATTTCAACATTTTTATTTTGTCATCACTCTGATTACAGCACAATACACAATATGATCATTTTTATGTTTGGTTTTTTTCGCGATCAATTAAATTATGATAATCTTCAGATCGTTTTCGTATATCGCGCGCGTATACCAACCAACAGTGTTAACCTGTTTCATTATTTCGAAAAAAAAGTTTTTTGTTTTTTGGTTTTGTCTTGTTGTTATTGAGAAGAAGATGATGTGTGTTGTCTGAATTAACAAAATAATAAGAAGACCGTCTATGTAAGTAGACGCATACTTTTTATAGCTTTAGGGGGTCCCGACGGGGGCGGAGTAATATATATACATATATGTGTTGTATATATTTAATTTCATTATACATATATAGTTTGTTGTTTTTGCTTCGTTTTATTCTTTTTGTTGCGTCTCTTACTCGTATGTCTTATGTGTTATAAATAAAAAGACACAGAGCAGGGAATGAATGAAAGATAAATGTAGAAGAAACGATATAAAATTATAGGAGTTTTGATGAATTTATTGTTTTTTATTTTGAATCGAAAACCGAAGAGTAACAAACCGATTTATTGTTGAATATAAAAAGTGAAGTAATCGAGAAACCATGGTGTAATTTCCGTTTATAGATTATCTGCCCACTTACGCGATCACGCGCTGTAATTTAAATCGATTGGAACGTTTAAATCACGATGTGATTTTCTAAATGAAATCTGATATTTTTATTACTAAGCACTGGCTATGACGCACATTGTTTATATATGGGAATTTTATCCACAGCGAATCCTCAAACATCTATTAGCTTTTCGCAATAATTACGTATCTGGTAATATGTGTTAAAATTGGATCGATTTTCATACAAAAATGAAATAATTTTTAAAGGAAGAATAAGAAAATGAAGAAGAAACGTTTTGGGAATGCGGCTAGTATATACATTTCACACAAAGATCATGAACCAAAACAAAAACAACAACAACGACGACGACAAAAACGATGAGACTTCTCGCGCGCACACTTTATCAATGGAGGAATTACAATAAGAACAACAGAAGAAAACAAAAAAGAAAGAAAAGACTTAAAAAATTAATAAAAACAAAATTAAGGTCTATGATCTTTCTCTCATTTTTTATATTTCGAATGCTCACACAAAGCAACACAGAAATCAAATAAAACAAATACGTAATACTAAAGAAAATAAAAAAGGAATTTATGTGAATTAATCGATCGAAATAAGAAAATAACAAATTCTCGTCGTTTCTCGATATGCTCGAGTATATTTTTGTACACTGTCATATTGAATTATCAATAATTTTATGGTTATTTGATCAGTGAGTTTGATCGGAATTTTGATATTCGATTTCACTTGTAGTTCGCTCTCTTTGCTTGTTTCTCTTACTCTCTCTCTCTCTCTCTCGTTCACCAGGTTCCAAAATGATTATGTTCAGAAGTGTTGAAATTAATTCGTGATCCGAAAGAGATATTGGTTTTAAAATATCTATCTTGATAAATCAGTCCATAACTATAACAAGTTTTAGTTTTGTGTTGTAATGAGGTGTAATCTTATTTATAAATAATTGACTAATCGGGAAGACAGATTTATTTATAAAGTAGTTAATTTATAAGATGCTGATGAATATTGGAATGGAATTAAGACAGCAATAAGATTATAAATTTGTTCAGTAAACCTGAGATTGAGAGTGAGCTTTAATGGTCAGTTGGAGCCATCTTTCATGTCAATAATTCAGTCTTCAGTGTTCATTCAAGCCATACCAACTGGAAAGACGGCATGAAATCCCCCAAAATCAAACTCAGCAACAGCATCCACAATATTAATTATAAAGCATACCAACTAACGAATTTTAAAATTATTATTTTCTTGAAATATCATCTTGTATTTGGATTAATCGGAGAAAATCACGTTACTCCACATCTCTTGAGACAAAGAAAGGTGATCCTGGGCCCACAGCAAATTGTTTTTGACTGTTTTTGTTTGACTTGTAATGCCAACTCTCGCTTCTGGACTGTTTCCCTCGCAAGCTAGCTTTAACCAGTCTTCTTCTCACTTAGCTTGATGAAATGCGTTGTCCCGTTGCTCGTTCAAGATCTCCCCTTATGTCCTATGACGGTAGGCGTAAAAGTGAACGAATGATTGACCAATGTTTTTGTACAGGACTTGCGGATGTACCGCTGCAATAAAAGCTAAAGGCGGTCCAACAAAATATTAATATTGAATATAGAATTTGCAGAAATCAATTAAGCACACAAAAAAGCTAAAACTCTAAAAACTCTAAACCCTAGCTAAACCCTAAGTTGCTTGCAGGTAACATTTTTTATTATACAAATTGGATCATAAATGTATTTTAAATGAAACAAAGCCAATTGCTTTTAAATGTTTTGTAATTTGAGCAATCAAGACCCCAATTTGTAATAAAATATGTTTGACCAAATTTTTTTTGCACAGCACTGTATATTGCATGTGTTTGCGTAGATTTTGTTCGGCACAGATGTTTCCGTAACATGATTTTTATAAAATTATTTGGTTACTTCTGCCACTAAAGATGTTCTCACATCAAAAAAATTGGACGACGCCTTTCAAAAAGGCAGTTTGAAGACCTGTTCCTCAATGGCAACATTTACCATTTTACATTTTATATTAATGCTATGTTGTAGCAGTAGCCAAACAATGGCTGGTGTAAATTTCAGTATTTCTGAATCGTACGAGCTTAGAGTTTATTATACATTGTAATATATGGTTAACTTAGTTTAGTTTGGCTCATTTTGAGACCCAGACCTAGTACTTTCGGAATTAGCTAGTAGTTTACTGACCAGTAAACTGAGATTTTCTTGCGTTAGTGTTTAAATACTTTTTACGCACAAGTTTAGCATGAGTTAATCAAGCTTTATCCAAACTATTAAAATTCTATTAGATGAAAATTGTTCAGAAAACTTCAAAATAAATAACAACTATATAATTGAATTCTCCAGCAATCTAAATTACATTTGACAGCAACACGAGCGTAGAAATGGAAACCATTCCTTTTTTGCGTAATTGTTAAGATTAATAAGGCTTTGGGCCGATTTTAAAACCGATTAAAACCACCGAGAAACATATTCTGCCCAAGGTAACGGGAGATTGACAATCAATTTATTTTTGTATCCGAGGTTCCACAGGACAAACCAGTGTTAGGAATGGTTAAAGAGTCCTCTTAATAATCCCGGGATATTCAGCACATCTCCTTAATAATCCGACATGCCAAAGAATTTTTGTTTTTATGCACGAGGAAGGCATTCATTGATTTATGTGGAACAAATTGAAATAATACTTAATACACTAACCGGCAGAGAAAACAGGCCATCCTTAAAATTTTTTTTTTTTGATGCGAATATCTTTCGAATCTCACTAGCTATTAACTAGCAAAAAAAAACAAATTCAAGGTCATTCAATAGAATCTGCGAAAATATTACCGTAGCTTACTTTTTCTATTCTTTTTCTATGTAACTGAGTATTTTCTTTTGCTTATCCCACAACATGGCTTATAACTAAATTTCTAAATATGAGTACTTCTTGAACCTCACTAGCTGGAAACTTGAAACAAAAACTAGATAAGGTCATTCAAAACACTCTTAGAACATATTACCATAATGTACTTTATCTAATCGTAATGTAACGATGCTACGTAGGTGCATCGTTCAGAAGAGGTTAAAGAGCCAATAAAAATGACAAATTTCTACTACTTTTTTGAACTGATTTTGTAGCGAAAGAATTTGTACACGAGCATTCTATCTTTTTCTGCGGGATTTTTTGTTTTTGATTTTTTTGCTCTCTTGCACTAAAAAATAATATGAACAATATTGAAATTAAGGAGGAGTCGAATGCGAAATTTCAAATAGTTCGTTCGTTCCTCCAGGACAGGCTGTGTCGGAGGGCGGCACAACATATGTGTTGGTCGTACTAGGGCGACAATTTCCGTTCCAGGGATGCGGGAGCCGCCTGGAGTTGAAGCTGTCGCTCCTGGGCCAACACACCTGGTTTTATTATTTTCTTAGTTTCTGAGGCCGTGGCAAACATAATTTCAAATTTTTCTTTTCCCTTCTCATTTTATTCTTCATGCGGTTATTCAAGCATGAGAATATGTCTTGAAAACCCCACGCCGCACCGTGAGCTCTAGCCAGCTACAATACTGCACCAGACCTCTATTCTCATGTCTGTTTACGAAGTCCTTGTGGTTTCGTTACAAACCTCCTTGGCAAGGCTTAAATTAGCGTGGTCAATTTTAACTGTTTTTTTATAAAGTAGAAAATAGTAACAGTAAGTAGGTAAGTTCCAGTGGAAGTGGGTAACCAAAGACAACCCTTTTGATCAATTAGATTTAAAATTCTCAAGTTTTAATACCATAATAAGGATTATGGCAAGGCCGGTTGGCTTCTATTGGAAGGGAGGGAGGGGCAAAATTGAGTAGATTAATCTACCAGCTCCGTAAACTTCCAGTAGGGTGTGCATCACGAGAGCTGTTCTGGTTATGTATTAGACAGCTGCGTGAAGGGTACAATTATGTAAGGGGTAACCTGGTCACAATTCGCAACTGTACGTACTGCCTCCTTGTGGCAACCGCTGGTAACTGATGCCATTTTGGAATATTTTTTGGCCATTTGGTACAGGGCTGAAGTACGGTACTAAAGGAGAAACCTTGAAAAAAAAATCCTAATCTAAGGTGGGACCGTATATGCCGATGGATGAATGGCTGATAGGTTAATTAGTCTGGTCAAGTATATTGACTCTGGATACCAGGCACAAACCATAAAACTTTCGCAGCAGAAGAAATAAAACATTCTACGCATTTCCAAAATTATGATGTTTTACGAGGTACCTGGACCTCCTATCGTAAAGGTTGATACCCGGACCTACTATGAGGAACATCCAGTTATCATCCCAAAAGTCCCTCCAAACGCCAAGATGCTGATTCAAGAAACAAATACACAAACGATACTTGGAGGAACACAATTAACTTTAGCTTATTTCCGCACCAGATACTAGATCGTACACGATCGCAATTTAACACTACATTTTATATCAAAATGTATAAGGTGTCATCGGTTCAATTCTAAAATTAGAACACAGCTCATAGGAAATTTACTAGTAGTACGTATCATGTCTGGAAGATCATTTTTGAGAGCCGGAGTTGATTAGGCGGAACCACTGATTCGTAAACAGAAGGAGGAGATTACAAGGCTCAGAAAGGATATTTGGCAATCGTTTGTATGACAACTAAGGCCATTCACATTGAGCTAGCCAGTGATTTAACCACCGAAGCATTCATCGCAGCTTCACTACACGTAGAGGATTATGTGGTGATCTCCACAGCGACAACGGCTAATTTTGTTAGAGCTAAAAATCAACTTGAGCGAGAATTGACTGAATTTTTTCGTAAATAATCTAAAGAAATTGCCCGACTACTGGCAAATGATGGAACAACATGGCATTTCATACCTTCAGCCTCACCCCATTTGAGAGGACTTTGCAAGGCGGCAGTCAAAGCAGTGAAGAAACATTTAGTGAAGGTCATTGGTGGAGCAACTTTAACTTTCGAAGAATTATCAACGGTTACCTCATAACTAGATAAGCTTGCTTAAACTAAAAACATCGGTCCACAGTTACTATCAATCCTACAAGATGCTATAGAAGAAACTAATATTCACATTTCACAGTCATCTGAACAACTAAACATGAAAGTAGATGACGTAGGACGGCTCATCAAGGGCGGCAATGATCCTCCATTAAAGTGGCTGACTGGACGTGTCGTGGAAGTACATCCAGGCACAGACCAAAAAATTCAAGTGGGCTCACTTCAAGGCCCGGGAGGGGTCCTCTTTAAAAGGAAAATCCATAAACTAACGCCACTACCTATAGAATCTGACAACAGCCAACCAACAACTACAACCCATAGCTCCGTTACGTGTTCAACCTCATGAATAAGTTAAACAATGAAGAGTGCACTACATCAAAATACTAGTCAAGAGAGGAACAACTTTGCGACTGATGTTATTGATACTCGGAATGATACAAGTGCTTTTATGCCCTGCTATGTCTTTAACCACAGTAGTTCTTTTGCCATCTGACGCAGGCATTTATTTTCACAACTCTGAAAGTTTCAATTAATGTAAAATCCTTACAGAAGAAAATCATAATAAATTTTAATTTAACCTGATATGGGGAAGATAACAGATCCTTAGAACATTATATCAATCATTTAGATGATGTCTGTGAAAGGGTATAGCAAGCAGATAACTGGTTTAGAGTTGTGTGATGTTCTGATGCAGCAACTGAATGAACAAATGCAGGAAATTACCTTTCAAAATAGTATTCTTACATCACACATTGAGAATACAATAGGATGCATACTGGGTGAGGCATTTAGCATCCTCTCCCACATAGAACTACAGCTTGAAAAAGCAGAACCAACGAAGAATATTTGTTAGAACTCATCAGGAAAACATCCAGCATAGATGCAACCACAAATATATTCCAATACGAAAACAAATTCAACGACAAGAATTTCCGTCCTATTATCGCCAAACAGTTCTTGTATCTCGACAAAAAAAATCGGCAGAGTATCCGCAGATAATGTTCACTAACACAGAGTGCAGACTATCACAACCTTCACAATTCAAATAATGTTGGTCAAGAGGCGATAGCCGAACAACAAATCTGCTGATAATCGACTTACCACGCGAACATTCTGCTCATTTAAATAATTGAGATCTAGAACGACACATTGAATTAACGGATATTGAATAGTTGTGCAATATTTCACCAATTTCTAACACATAATCTCAACAATCACAATGTAAAGTTAATCTGCCGATGCATGCAAGCGAGAATCAGGAACCCTAACGCTAGACCCTAGGTGTATTTTAAAACATGCCGAGTTCCAGCTAACAGACATTGAACAAAAAATTACAGTGGATGAACTCCTCAATTATCACGTCAGTCAAACTTCAATATGGCAATGAAAAACCAATTTACATCATGCTGCAAAAAATAAACGAAGCGAAATTACCGGAGGTCATCGATCCATCACATTTCGGACATTATATTCATCATTACGTGCTAACCTATACACTAATGGTTGCAGGTGGAATCATTATTATACTATATCTCTTTCAACGCAGGAAAAACCAACAAGAAGCATCCAGAGGCACGTCTGCACCACAACGACCAATTCCACGGCCAAGGTCCCTAAATTTATTGGCGACGCAGTATGTTCAATCTTGCGACTGATCATAATTACAATTATATAATTTACAACATTCATTACAACAACAACACTATATTTTGACTACTTGACTTATATTCTAACTACTTCACATTAACTAAAGTAGTAAATCTCACTCATTCGAATTTACGACTTGAACATTAGGGTGAGACTTATCATTGAATTCAGCAAAGAAAGCAGATCAGTCAAAAAAAAAAAATAGTTTCGATTAAAAATAAGAACACCGCTCAGTACAGTAAAAATATTTTTTGTCTGAAATGCCTTTTCAGAATGTAGTCAAATCAAAAAACTAAAAAGGCAGTTATTAGTTCTTTTTAGATTTGTGATTGAATTTTTTTTTTGAAAAGGAGATTTAATTAAACAATTGCAAAGGAATTCCAGTCGAAATTTTTGTAAAAAGTCAAATTAATGTTATGGTACGTCCAGAGTTTCGGTATGTCCGAAACGGTTTTAAAATATTCTGGAAAATGCGTTGTTGTTCATCATAACGGCATTTTAATAATTTTTATTTTTTTATTCTAATTGGAGTTAATTATTTAATTCGTGTAATCACCAAATATGTATATCACGAATTAAATAATTAATTCAAATTAGAGTAATCAAAGAAAAGTTATTAAATTTGCTTACACAGGAATAAAGCTTTGTGAATGTGAGGAAGAAAAAATTTGTAAGGGAATTTGGTTGCATTAGTATAATTCGCTAATAAAATCTAATAAAACCTGCACAGGACAATTCTGTATATATACATAGAATGAAAATTGTGGTACCATCAGTCCAGTCGCCGCGGCCTGATGTGAAATTTGATTTTTTCATAATCATAACAATTTTCGGAAATATTTATTTCAAATATAATCAACCTGTTCTCTGACCAAAACTCCTTTTTTTCGACCAAAGTTCATTTCTTAATGGAGTTTTAATCGTATTATTTATGACTAAAACAAATTTCGATTTTTGACCGATTAGCTTTTGACCGTATTTCCTAGAAAAATTTTTGCCTGGAGTTCCGTTTTAGTTGCTTGACTGAATATACTTTTCAAAAGGTAAAAGCAAAACAACCAAAAAGGCATTCGCAAATTTATAACTTCAAGGAGGTTAGGTTGTTCAGTCCAAAAACTCAAAGGGAATTTCAGTCAAACTGTTTTCTGATCGAAACAACTTTTTTTGACTAAAGTTCCTTTCTAAACGGAGTTTTAGTCATAATATTTACATGGGAAAATTTATGACTGAAACGACTTTCATTTTTTACCTGAAATATTTTTGATTGATATTGCTGGAGCCTTTCTAAATCTGAATTTTTTGAATGCGAATATTATAGTCAGGAATATTTGGGTCTTTGAATATAAGTAAGAGAATTGAAAATTGACAAATGTTTTTATAACGGATGATAATGTTTTTTGAACCAATTTGAAGCGGTCGGGCACCGGGGTAAAGGGACTTTCCTACAAATTCAAACGTTTAAATAAACGGCATAAAAAATGGTCTATATTTTTGAATAACGATTTTTTCTGTACATTTAAAATGTGCCTTTTACGTGAAAATACCTAACAGTTATAAATATGAAAATAAAAAAATAGTTGAGCTTAGCATATTTTGAGGCTCTTACCTTCACTGTAGGAGCCTCAAAATATACACATCTTGTTATCTCGGTGGTCAGTATTTTCTATTAAAATTTCAAAGTGGCCTTTCCTTACAAAAAAGTTATTTATAATTATTTTAAATTTATTTTTTTTTTCATTTAAAATGTGACATTTATGTCAAAATACCCAACACTTCAACAGAAATAATTCAACTTTCAAGCAAAGTTGCAGCCAGGATCCTGAAAATCTGCCCGTCAAGTTATCAGGAGTGTCGAAATTTTCTATTAAAATTTCAAAGTGGTCGGACCTCGAGGGCAAGGGCTCCCTTATATATTTAAAAAAAAATCTAATATCTCAATAAACAGAACATAGAAACATATGTTGTTTAGTTTATCAATGAGTTTTTTGTAATTTAAAATGTGTCCTTTACGAGAACTTGCCTAATAATTATTATAAGAATATAAAATGAATTTAGGGGCCTAACAATTTGCACATCTTATTATATCAATTTTCAGTGAGAGTCACGGGATTCGTCCAGGGCCCGACCATTTTGAAATTTCAATAAAAAGTATGTACTGGCAACTGAGTTAACGGGATGTGGAGATTTTCAAGCTCCTGGCATTAAGCTCAATTAAAGTAATTTCAATTAATAATTGTTAAACATTTTCACGTAAAAGACATATTTTAAATGCACAAAAATTTTTACAATTTCTAAACAACTTGCTTCTATATACATATATATTGTTTATTTAGTCATTTGAATTGCTTTCTCCCAGAAACTATATGGGAGCCCCTTTACCCTAGCGTTCGACCACTTTCAAATTTTATTAGGAAATTCTCACATTGGCTCCTAGCTTTATTCTAAGCTAATGAATTTTTCATTTCATTATTTGTAATTGTCAGACATTGTGTTAATGTTCACAACGTCTGACAATTTTAAATGTACAGAAAAATCGGTAAACAAAACATAAACCATTTTTTCTATATATTGTTTATTTAGATAAGATGTGTTTTTATATAAAAAATTTGTAAGGGAGTTCAGGAAGTAGCATGGAGATTCGACCAGTTTGAAATTTTAAAATATTCCATATTTTAGGCTTTTACTTATATTCTAAGACCAAAATATTCTTTGTCACGAAACCCCACAAGGGCTTCGTTAACAGACATGAGAATAGAGGTCTGGTGCGGTATTGTAGCTGGCTAGTGCTCACGGTGCGGTGTGAGGTTTTCCAAACATATTCTCATGGTTGAATAACCACATGAGGAATAAAATTAGAAGGGAAAAGAGGAAAAATTGAAACTATTTTTGCTAAGGTCTCAGTAGCTAAAGAAATTAAAAACCAGGTGTGTTCGTCCGGGAGCGACAACTTCAATTCCCGGCGATCCTCGTCCTGACTGCCACCCGGGCCTACCCTCATCGACCCGCCTACTGGGATGCTGTCTTCCAGTCGCGATGGTCACCGATGCCAATTAGGCATGGAAGGACGCCCGTATGACAGTCCTAACGATGACCCCCCGGAACGGAAACCACAGCCCATTACGACCAACACATATGGCGTGCCGCCCTCCAGCACAGCCTGTCCAGGAGGAACGAACGGCACGCCCGGAACAAATATGGAAAAGGCCGACCCTCCACAACATCATGCCTCACATTATCCAATCAAACGAAGAATTTACTCTCCCATGAGGTAAATGTGACTCAGGCGAGAAAAAGATAAGGAAATCGCACAATCCCTCATGGAACAACGGTACACGAAATATTACCGAACACTAGCACAAAAAAAATTATCACTGAATCTACCCTGATCGCTGTATTAAACAAAGAACAAAAAATTGAAGTTGAAACCGTTAATAAAAAATCGAACCATACCAAAACAAACAAAAGAAAATAGCGGAATATAAAAAAACCAGCATGAAAAATATTTGAAAAAGCTGAAAGAAAAGCCAGGTCTAAAATGCTCAGAATGGAGGTGCAAAATACGTGTACACACCACAAACCAACCCCAAAATAAAAAAGAAATATAATTTTATATAAAAAAAGTAAAAGAGATAAACAAATTTAAATAAGGCTCGAAGAAAAACTCTTTACGTTAAGAAATTACCACAAAAAAATCAAGAATCAAAAAAAAATCATCAGTGCATTTACGTTACAATTTAATTTACAGAAGAAAAAAAATTGTACAGTTTGCCTGTATTATTCAACACCTTTATCGGCCCGTCGGTCCTCACAGCAAGCAGCGCCGATGCAGGAACTCCCTCAACAACAATGGTTGCCCTGCCCCCCACGGGCGGGAATACGGCATCAATATCACCGTTTGATTGAAGGGCTTACAGTTATCACCAACAAACACGCAAAATAATAATAAGAAAAAAACTCCGTGAGTAGAAAAATTCGTCGGATTATTTATTTTCCGTTTTTTTTTTTCTGGAGACACTTTGTCCAACCCAAGCAATATTCACTATTTTTTATTTTTTGTTTTTATCTTTATTTTTTCTGCCACCTCAAAACCAAAAAAAAAGAAACACAAAGGCTGAAGTCTAAGGCTTATTCACACCTCGCCCAAGGAAGAATAACATAATACATAATTTATATATATATAAATAAAAAAATGGTTGTTGTATTTGTTTATTAATTATTATTTATTATGTATGTTTTTGTTTTTATTTATTGAATTTTAGTTCACATCCAAATTGTGCAAAATTTTTTCTGTTCACAATGAAAAAAAAAGTTTTTTTACTCCACACAAATTTTTATTCGCATAAACTAAAATAAAGAAATAAAAGAAACCACATTTTCTTTGTACACAATAAATCAATGTTTTCAAACTTATTTTCAATTTTCTATTTTCTTTTTACATACATTTATTTTTTTCTTCTATTTAAGTTACAACAAAAAAACATCAATGAGATAATTGCCTTATATATTATATCACAAATTGATAATAAGGCACACGGCAATATCACCGCACTCTACACAACTCTCAACTTTACTCGACTTTATTTATTAAAAATCAAAACTTGACTAATTTTTATTTTTTATTCCAAATCATCAAGAGCTCTCATCCATCAATCTGTTTTCATTTCTTTTTTTCTCGTTATCTTTTTTTTATTTTTGTTTATTTATGTAGGTACACAGACAACATCGCGCGACACATCAAACCGACGATGAACATATATTTTTCTTCTCCTCTCCGGCGCGTTCGTGCCGCGTACACAGAAGTTTTACCCCCCCCCTTCCCCCCTCTTCCTTTAGTACAATTACAAGAAACCAACAACAACAAATCAACAATGTATCCAAAACCAACAAAAATGTTTATACAAGCCAAACAGTACAAACACTTAAGATATAAAAAAGTACGCTAAGGCTTAGTATTAGTGATGCATATAAATAAATCAGAAAGTATATATACACAAAACAAATAAGTATAGGTGATAGATTCATAATAAATATAGTGTACATTTTTTTGATAGGATCTGTGTAAGGAGCGAACGAGACGGCTTGTATAAACATTTTTGTTGGTTTTGATGTATCACAAAAATAATATTCCAAACGAATAACACATAAATGACACTCAATATCATGCGCAGTACATAACTTACACATAAACACAAATGCATTTTATACTGTGCACATATTTCGCTATAGCAATAGTTGAAAATTATATTTGTTTTCAATATTTAATATACATGATCAAAGCAAAATATGTTTAATGACAAAACGAATGGAATATTATTATTATTTTTTTTTTTAAGCATAAAAACAACATAAAACCCTTTAAGGCGCGTAAATGAACCATTTACTCACGAAATATTAATTTGTTTATATTTTCTTGTCTCAACCATTTTTTTAGCAAGGTTATGACGGAAAGACGGTCGTAACATCTTGACTCTAATATTCGCATTAAAAGAATTCTGATTGAAAAAAAAAAATTAATTCCGTTATTCAAAAATTATAACAATAACTTTTAATTATTCATTAAACATTCATGTTCTCAGCTAAAAAACGAGCTACACTCGTAGTTCTCAGCTAAAAAATATTTGAAGTTAAACCGATAATTAACATAAATATTAGTTATTTTCTGAAATCGCTCAATCTTAATATGTTTGATGCGCATGACCTTATCTTCAGTATTTGTAGTATCATGTGCGGTTACTGAATTAAAATATTAGCTTATACCCCACTCATCTTTTTACTTTCTTTTACGTAAGTAAAATAAAGTATAGTAATCATGAAAATTTGGACCTTGAGATTTTTAGAGATTTATCTGTTTTGAGGTATCCCGAGTCCGAAAAAGTGGGTTTCGAAATGGTGTCTGTCTGTCAGTCTGTGTCTTCTCCACAACTCAGATAGTTTAACCAAAACCTTCGAACTGAAACTTCAGATTTAAGGTTTTTTGATAAATTGGGAGGACCCAGTGAATTTTACTCCAAATCGGCTAACCAGAAGTGGACACTCCCTTGGTCCAGAAAATTGATTGTCTAAATATCTTAAAAAGTATAAGGTTTACAAATATCTACTTAATACAAAATGTTTCCAAAAAAAAAAAAATAAAATTGAGGTGTAATCGAAAAATAAATTTGCATAATAAGTTTCTCAAAATTTGCTGTTCGTAAAAGAAAGTGTGTTGGCCACACCTCAATTTTTTCATTTTCATTTTAATGTTCGTTGTGAAGAAGAGGTATGTACAATTGTACACCAACAACGGCTCCTACTCTGTACCTATTTTAAATATTATAATAAGCGGAGTAACGATTTTCGATTTCTATTTAAAGGGTCAAATAAAATTGCACACGGGAAATTGTCTTAGTAAAAAATCTGTATTCGGGCAGTTAAACATGACCGGACAATTTTTCACATTTGTACTAGTTTCGGTCGCAATTTTAATCGATAATCCCAGGGGGTAGATTCTGATGAAATAACAATTTTTCGTGACATTTTGTTATTAGTACAAAATATTGTCACGAAAAATTTGCGATTCTGATGAAATGAGTTATGACATTAACAGCAGTTTACAGCAGTTGCATTTCTAGTTTACCGCAGTTATATTTTAAGGTTTATTTTGTATATACATATATGTACATGTACAAAATTGTCATTAATTTGGTTTTCCGTGACAAAAGTCAGCTGCATTTTTAAATTAAATATGTGTGAGTATATTTTGTTAATTTTTAATAATTCTTGTTATAAATTTTAATTGTTTATGTTTTAATTAAAATAAAACAATATTTTATCTATTTTTATATATGTATGTATAAAAATAGATAAAATATTGTTTTATTTTAATTAAAATATAAACAATTAAAATTTATAACTAGAATTATTAAAAATTAACAAAATATACTCACACATATTTTATTTAAAAATGCAGCTGACTTTTGTCACGGAAAACCAAATCAATGACAATTTTGTTTAATTTGTCATTTTTTTTCTTGTGACATTTTGAAAAAGTCACTTCATCAGAATCGCATTTTAGAACTCACAACTATATTGTCATTTTATAGCAGTTAAAATTTTAGTACAAAGTCACAAAAAATTGTCATTTGTCATTTGTCACTTGATCAGAATCTAGGCCCAGTAGTCGATCTAAATAAAGAAAAAAAATAAAATCCACATTGTAACGATCATCTATGATTAACGCAATCGTCCTAACAAAATTCATTTAAACAAAACGTGAATGTATAACACCGCGTAACTCGATAGAAATGAATATTTCAAAAATTCTAACAAAAATATTGAATTTAAATGAAACTATAAACACGATTTCGCCGACTCCCGTTCAATGATTCCCTTACTATATTGTTGTTATTGCTGTCATATAGAAAAAAATGCATTTTAACATTTTCACCTCTCTTCACTCCATATCCCTAGAAAAATTTTAATACAAAAAAAAAAAATGTTTCCCAATATTTTGCAATTCGTTCGAGTATAATACCAAAAAAAAAAATTTTTTTTTGTGTTATTGTTATGAAAACTCAACAAAGAAATATAAATATAAAATGCGTTTTTACTAAATTCGATTCGACAAACCGAATAATGTTGACAATTTTTCCCATTTTTTTGTCAATGAAAATCAATAAATTGTTTACCCACTACAACAACAATAAATGGAAAAGTATATGTATATATTTCCATAAAATAGATTTTCATTTAGTATCTCATATATAGTATACGTATGTATATACAGAGCTGCTATTTATCGTAGTACACAAAAGAACAAAATTAATAATATTTATCTAATAATTTTCTCCATAATATATCTTTCGTCTATATATTACGTATATATATATATATGTAATAAAATTTTCATTTGTGGGTGGTTAAATGTTATAAATAACGAAAAATTTTCGAATGAAGAGTGAATAAGATATAAAGATATATAACTCACAGCAATTCACCGCATAACGCCATCTGCAAATCTAAACGCGTTCAGCAAATCTCAATTTAATCTAAAAATCACTAAAGACTTCCGTTTTGATCGCTACCAGTCAGAAAATTACACCGAAAATATTGCTTTACAATTATATATTCTATCGGGATGAGGTTATTAATTTAAAAAACTTGGATATTGCTAAACTCCGAATGTAATCCTGTCTCTTGAGTGACAAAAAATATTTTGACGATAAGAAATCATTATGTACGAGTATACTTCTCTCCGGGAATCATACATTTTTTTATTTTTTTATTCTTGAATCTTTCTACATAAGAAACTGACAAGAAGTAATCAAATGTTAATCTTTTAAATATGTAACATTTTAAGTCTTAACCAATGTTAAAACTTATTGTTAGTGCTCACAATTTAATTAATTTAGATTATACTTATATGTATATATCGAATTAACTTTACAGGTTCACAGGTTCATCAGTCCGAGTGGATCTATTCTTCTCAGTCGCCTAAATGGCGGCTGTTTTAGTATCTCCCTGGCCAATTCATTGGGATGTGCTTCTAATTTTGAGTAATATTTCAAACTGAATTCTTTAATTGTTTCTTTAAGGGTTTTAATCCCAAGGTCGTAATGTATATTACTATTTCGAATGTACTAAGGAGCATTGGTAATACTGCGAAGTATTTTCGCTTGGGTTCGTTGCAGGAGTTCTCTGTTTGAAGGGCTGGTGGATCCCATAACTGAATACCATATGTCCATATGGGTTTGATTATCGCTTTGTACAGTAAAACTTTATTAGCTAATGACAACTGAGATTTTCTTCCCATCAGCCAATACATTTTGGAAAATGTAATTTTTATTTGATTGCGCTTTGTTTGAATATGGTTTTTCCACGTTAACCTTCTATCCAGATGCAAACCTAAGTATTTTACCTTCGTTTGTTGAGGAATATTTTTATCGTTTAATTTCACTGGTCCGCGACTTACTTTATATGATTCTGTAATTCATTTGAAGCAATTTCAGGATTAGTGTGAGATATCAGGATGGCCGTGTCATCGGCAAATGTTGATATTATTACTTTGTTAGTACAACAAGTATAATATTGGTCCTAGAACGCTGGCTTGCGGGACACCTGCATTAATATCATTTTAGCAAGTAGTTGCGCTGTTTTGTTTGACCATGTATTGCCTTTGAAGAAGATAGTTTCCGAAAACTGAGTGAAATTTCTTCGATAGAAGCTCTTTAATTTTGTAAATTAGTCTATTGTAACAAACTTTATCAAAAGCTTGTGCGATATCCAAAAAGGCAGCAGAACAAGGAATCATAAATTAAATTGACAGCTATTAACATAAGATTAAGGAATTCCATTTTCTTATCGAGCTAACAAAACGCCATATCACATTTATTCCAACAATTTTTTCAATAGATAATTTTAGTTTTTTATGAAATTTTTAACTAAAAGCGCATAACAAGCCTGAGTTCAATCAATGCTCCCACCGTTCAATAATTGAGACCGACCTAGAAGTGGCGAACAATGCAACCATTAATTGAGAAAAAATAATATTGTGTTAGAGTATTATGAATCCTTTATGCAGATTACACAATTTACGGAATTTCAAGTAGATAATGAAATAATTTAACATTTCTTGTGAAGAAAGTGACAAAACCAAAATATTGTGTTTTATTATATAAAAAAAATCTTATTGAAACAATGTTGAATCTGAGTAGAAAAAACCAGCCTCCATTCATTGGTACGCCGCTGAGATTGCCTAAAAGAATAGGCCTTGGTTTATGCTTGGTGCAGGTTTAAATACTTTGAGAACTTTGTGCTGGTAAAAACTTTTAAACAAAACACTAAACAACCTAAATTTTCATTTTCTCTGTTTATATTAGTTTCATTAAATAAATGTTTTGTGTTTTTAAATTGTCATGATTGGAGTATTTTATCCACTGATAAAGTCTGACTCGCTTATTAGTATAAATTGATTCAAAACGTAAATTCTTTGTATGTGGTAGTGATAAGTTTGTTCATCAGTTCGTTTGGGAAAATAGCCAATTTTGAGGGGTACCTGGCACTGTGAAATCCTTAAACTCTTCCGTACTGTTGAGACTTAAATGTCTCGGTGAATTATGTTGTTTCTCACGAACCATGGTGTACCTATTATCATTTTTAGAAATTTAGATTACAACCGATGAAGAATGTCCAAATTCAAGTTTCTGGCCATTCCCCACATCTGCTTACTGTATCTCTAGAAAGGTTTCATTATAATTTTATAGAGGAGATTGAAATTAGACTTTCTGCTTGTGAACCAATACATTTTTGGCAGCTTGATGAATGGTTTTGTTGACTTTCAATTTAATCTTTGAGTTTCTGTGCTTATGTTATCCCAGTAACTGACTGATAAGATGGATCCAGATTTGTAGCGGGCTGCGACTTCTCCACCAATTTTTCTCTGAAAGGGACAAATCTGCGGATTTAATCTTCTTTGTAAACACTGCAGCCTCTATAGTTGGTTGGATGACTACCATTGCAGAGCACACCCTCCACCTCTAAACTCCACCTTTTCTTTTCACATTGATGTATGAGATGTTTACATGTACACTTCACTTATCCAGGTCGGTGAAAGCAATACGTTTTGTACGCCCCTATCTTTGACAATAAGTGCATTACCCCATTTTCCGCTTGACACGAGACTTTTCGATGTGTACAATTAAATACATCAGTCTATATCGAACGTATTTATTAATTTTTTTAACTCTTTCGAAACTCCTAACAGAAAAAAGAAGAGCGAGAAGAGAATGGCAACAAACAAGGGTCTTCAAGATAAAATCATTTGAAGAATCTCACTCAACAATTAAAAAGGGAGATCAAAGAATTGAAAGATGAATCAATCAGGAACAATTTAAGAAAAATAAATAATGATAACAGTACTGATAATTCTCTTTAGAAAGCAACCAAAAGAATTAAAAGACTAATAATGCAGATGCCTCCAATAAGAATAACAGATGAGAAATAGGCTAGAAACAATGAAGACAAAGCTCGAGAATTTGCTGAGTACCTCGAAAAAAAATTCCAGCTACATGAAGACCAAACAAGCTGTGCAAAAAAGTAAAGAAATCCTACCCACAACACCAAAAGAAGTCATGCGCGAAATAAAACCTAATATGAATACGAAAAAAGCTCCTAGGTACGATCTTATTACTGCATAAATCTTAAAAGAACTGCCAAGGAAAGCTCTTGTAAAGCTCACCAATCTTATAAATGCAGCATTTAGAATCAAATGTGTACCAAGCTTATGGAAAATTGCAGAAGTAATTATTATTCCAAAACCTGGGAAACCACCACACGTAACATCGTCTTATAGGCAAATTTCGCTTTTACCAGTCATGTTCAAACTCTTTGAGTAGCTTCTGGTAAGAAGGTTAATCAGATAATCGAAAGTAAAAACTTGATCCCAAATCAACAGTTCGGGATCAAGTTTTTACTTTCGATCCCAAATCAACAGTTCTGTTTGGTGGTTTGGCGACTATTGGAGGGGGCGGGGACCAAAGTTGAGTAGATTAATCTACCAGCTCCGTAACCTTCCAGTAGGGTGCGCATCACGTGAGCTGTTCTGGTCTTGTCATTAGGCAGCTGCGTGATGGGTACAATTGTGTAAGAGGTAACCTGTTCACAATTCGCAAGTGTACGTACTGCCTCCTCGTGGCAACCACTGGCAACTAAGGCCCTTTGGCACATTTTTGGCCATTTGGCACAGGCTAAAGTACGGTGCTAAAGGAGAAAACCTTGACAAAAAACCCTAATCTAAGGTGGAACAGCATATGCCGATGGATGAATGGCTGATAGGTTAATCAGACCAAAATATGCGGACTCTGGATACCAGGCACCCTCCAGTTTTATTTAGCCTTCCTGTAGTAAAGCTGGGTGACCTACAGGCGATTTGCAATTCCCAGCAACTCGTAAGAGTAAAATCAAACGGAATACGGGGCAGGAGTAGGAATATACGGGAGTGGGACAACCCTTTCGAGGTCCTTGGGTTCCAATGCTACCGTCTTTCTAGCGGAACTACATGCTGTAGTAAACATCTAGGAGGGAGAGCAATAAGCCCATATAGTATGTATCAATTACCGAGAAGCAGTATTGTCAAGTTCATTAAGAACCTGAATATTGACTGGACGGATAATTAAGCAGGGTCCAGCACAATAGATCTTTTAGGTCGCAGTGCGAAGTGGCTGATCGCCCGCATGGCCCTCCAATAATAATAATAATAATAACAGTTCTGTTTTCGTAACCAACAATCAACAATTGATCGTACAAAGAATAACCAGTATAATTGAGAAAGCGCTAGAGGAGAAAAAAGTCTATTCAACAGTATTTCTAGAAGTTGCACAAGCGTTTGGTAGAGCGTTATATGAAGGACTTAACCACATGTTAAGAAATCTTCTACCAACACAATTTGCCAAAATACTGTAATCTTGCTTGAAAGATAGGTTCGTCAGGATTAAGTTATGATACTTTTTCTGAATTGAAAGAAATCAACGCAGTGGTTTCACAAGGCAGTATCTTAGGGCCGGTTTTATACCTACATACTATACACTTATGATCTCCCTGCATTAGAAAACAGTGGCGACTGGTTTTAAAAAGCAACGAAGAATCAACACAGAAGCTAAAATCAGCATAAATGGACATAAAGATGAAGAATAAAACTAAATAAAACTAAATCAGTTCACATCAACTTTACAACAGAAGATTGGACCATTTTCGGATTACCATAAATCGGGAAATAGTACCGCAAGCAAACACATCCTAGTATCTCGGCCTGACCCTGGATGCTAAACTACGATAGAAAGCACACGTCAAGAAGAAAAGTGAAGATCTAAGAATTAAATACAGAAAGATATATTGGCTAATGGGAAGGAACACTTTTCTTTGTCAACATACAGCAAGCTTCTACTTTATAAGCAAACATTGAAACCGATTTGGACTTATGGTATTCAGCTTTGAGATTGTACAAAACAGAGCAACTTAAATATCATCCAAAGATTTCAGAATATGGTATTAAGGAACATCGTTGATGCACCTTGGTATGTCAGGAATAATGACCATCATAGGGACCCCTAAGTAAACCTCATCTTAAATGAAAACCAGAAAAAAGCGCGGAAACATGAAGAAAGACTCCGCCAACATGTGAACATTGAAGCAACTCAGCTCCTAAGTAACACGAATTTAGTACGCAGACTTAAAAGAATCAAACCTTTGGAGCTGGTGTGATTGCCAGCTTAAACAGCAATGTGCTGAGCTAAAACCCACTACAAAGATGTGGTTTACTTCAATTTGTAAATTTAAATCAATAAAATCATTATCGTAATTACATAAAACCAATAAATAAAATTTATTTGAAATAAAAAAAACTCTTTCGAAACTCGACTGTCAAAAGTGGGAGCAGCTTTTACATGGATTTAAGTTTCATACCACCTCTGCCTGGTAGGTTTTGCTCACTTTCTGTTGAAACGAATGGAATTTGGTGTTCCGCTCCGGAAGAGTTTAATGACAACTCGACTTCCTTTAACTAGATTTTAACCTGGCCAGTTCCGATAATTTTCAGATCGTAGTTATCATAAGCCAGTTCTTTAACAAGACAGGTAAGGTTTGATTGCGTCTATGCCTATCATAAATAATGGAAGCGCCAATATTTTTCTTTTACTTGGAGTTATTATTTGACTTTATCGTCAAAACTACTAGATTGTTTAGATAAAGCCCCTGCATATTACTCTAACTAGCAGTCATTTATCTATATTTCTTTGTTTTTGGTGTTAAGTAATATAGGACTCGTGCCTTTATCCGTTTTGTGTGGCGTGGTCCATTCTTTGTTATCTCTTTTAAGGTTGTTTCGATAGAAGCAGCTGTTGCGGTATTAATGGAAATATATGTTTGGGCGACGACGAAGAACAGTTTCGTTGTTGAGATGACATGCTTTCTAGCTTTAGTGGAGTTTGCGAAGTTTCTGATAATAAATCTATCATTATAATATTTACTGTTCTATCAAGGTCATTTTATAATGTGCAACCACTTTCTTCTTTTGCACTTTTTAGTTTAAGTATAGTTTTGTTTATTGAAATTAATACTTCCAATTTCTAGCATTGCACTTTTTTTGCACAATAGAATAAATTTGATTGTTTGCTATTCAATTGTTTAACTCTGGAATATTTTTTATTTCAAGTTTTCATTGAGAATTGCTCAAAATTCAAAAATTTAGTTTGATGTTAAATAAATTGAGTACAACAATAAAATTCACATTGCCTATCAAATTTAAATTTAACAATAGAAAATTGATTGCTGCACAACCAAAGTCACATATTATTCAACACTAATGAGGGGTTTTAGAATAAGGGGTTAAGATGCATATAATTTCTTTAATCAAAATTGGTTTTCCGAATAATGATAAGAAATCGTAGAGTTGAGTTCACCAATCTGAGAAAGTAATTCGATGATTATTTTCTATGAATATCATTTTGTTGCAGTAGACAAAAGAGGAAAAAGAAAAACAATTGTATAATTGTAATAATCAATTTGCTTTCCCTCCCGTTGTCTTCTAAACAAAACAATTTCAGTGGAAAATATTTAAATTGCCTTAAACAGCATATACAAAAAATTTAGTAGAAGTATTTCTTTCCTTTAAATTTGATTCTCTGGGAATGAGCTCTCGATTTATAAACAAAACCATCATTTGAAAGGGATTTGGATAGCGTAACAGATAATTGAAAATGAGGTTCTAAAACAGTTCGAATGCTTTAATCTGAAAATGGCTTATCTTTCATGGGTGGTATATACAGGGTGGGCCAAATAATTTTTTTTTTAAATGCAATAAAACAAAAACTTCTCAAAAATTTTTTCAAATTTATTTTTTCATTGTACAGAACAATCCTTCCGATTAAATATGGAATACTATTTCATTCATATGACTGCCTCGGCTGGCCTTGACGTACCCCATACTGTCGGTCCAATTTTTGAACACATTTTCGATGGTATGCGGCATTATGTCTTCAATGGCAATGCGAATATTGTTCTTGAGAGCGTCAATCGTTGCTGGTTTATCGGCGTAACACATATCTTTGACGGCACCCCAAAGATAATAGTCCAACGGCGTCAAATCACAGCTCCGAGGCGGCCAAATCACATTAGCATTTCGGCTGTTAATTGGATCTTCGAAGACAGTGCGCAAAAGATCAATTGAAACGTGTGCTGTGTGGCACGGAGCGCCGTCTTGTTGAAATCAAATGTTGCCTATGTCCTCCTTTTCAAGTTCCGGGAACAAAAAATCGTTTATCATGGCGCGGTAGCGCTTACCATTGACAGTAACGGCGGCTTCTTGCTCATTGTCAAAGAAAAATCGCCCAATGATGCCACCGGACAAAAATCCGCACCAAACAGTCACTCGTTGAGGATGCATCGGTTTCTCTGTGATCACGTGCGGGTTCTCCGTGCCCCAAATGCGACAATTCTACTTGTTTACATAGCCGCCAAGACGGAAATGCGCCTCATCCGAAAAAATGATTTTTTTGCCAAAATTTTCGAAGTAATGTTTCAATATTTCCCAGCGTTATTCAAGCGAATACACAACCATTTTCGTTCAGCGGAAGGATAAAACTAACTTTCTGTCAAATCAAAAGTGACATAACCCTTATCATACTCAAAATAACCGCTAGTTCAAAAAAAAAAGTTAGATGGCCCACCCTATATATTCTATCTAGATAAAATTTTTAATACGATTACAGCAGATCACCACAGAAACTACCAATTGTAGACATTTCATTCACATAGACATTTCATTCGTCAAATTAATATTCCTCAAGACGATTAAACTGATGTACTGCGTCATCAAAACAAAACTAACCATTTATTGATTTAGTTAAAATATAAAAATTAAATTAATATTTAAAAATTTGAAAGTCAATATATTTAGGATGGGCGGTAAAATATTTAATTTTGCGAAGGATTTGCACAAAATTGCTTACAGTTGGCTATTTTTGATAGGAATAAAAAAATTTTAAATTAAATTAATAACATAGTAACATTTTAACCTAGAAAACTTAAATTTTCACAGTCACAAATAAGCTTATTTAGTAAGTATAAAGATAACCGTTCCCTATTTATTGTGGTAGATAACAAACAGGGTTCTGTGGGAATAATGATTTAAGGAATAGCTTAGGGATCCGTATTACCAGCATTATTTCGTTTATACATAAATGATCTACAATCCTTAGAGCTTAAAGGTTATCTACAGCTGTTCGCAGATGTTTGTGCCATAATGTATATATCTGAATCGATGGAAGACCTGCTCTATATAATGTAGTGTGATCTTCAAAAGCTTCAAATGATTGATGAAAACTTCATTGTTGTTAATCACATGGAACTAAACTATAAAAAAATCAAAATATGTGTGTACATGGTTTTCGAAAATCATAGGCTGTGTGATGAAGAAATAGAAGAAACTTCAATACAGAGAGTAACGGAGTTTATATATGTTGGTTTAATAATAAAAGTCACTAAAGTGGGCTCAACACATTGAGAAGATTAAAAAATTCATTACCGCATATATTGCCATTAAAAGGACAACAAAATATCTCAAAATCTTTACATCTTCTGATATAAACTACAACTTATGTTTGGTTTATTTAAATACAATCTGAATATCAATTTTGGTCGCAAAATGAGGATTGCGTTTGATATTAGTTTTTCATTTTACTTGATGCAAATGTATAAAATGCTTGATGCGAATGTAATAAAATATGACTGCCCTTTATTTTATGTGCTTTTATACTCGCACCCATTACTCCGAAAGAAACAATAAATTCTAAAACAAATAATTTTTCCATTCTAATGCCGGGTTTCCACCAAACGAACAGTTTTTAAAACAGTTCTGTTTTCAGAAAGCGGAACAGAAACATGTTTTTTTTTACAAAAAGTTTTTTTTTTAAACAAACTGTTTCATAAGATTTGTTTGTTCTATTTTTTGAGTGTTTGTTCTGTGTATCCGTATATAGTATATGTTCAAGTTTGCAAAAATGTCTGATGACGACGAGACATTCATTATTAATTGTAAATTTTTTTTGATTAATGAGACCCAAAGAAAACGCAAACCGAGATATTGGGTTAGTTCTTTATTAAAACGAAGAGTGAATTACGGTACAGAAGAATTACTATGCGGTTTAAGTACTGACGACTTAGGATTAAACGGAGAATTGAGATCATCCTTCCGAAATTTTACTAGAATGTCAAGTACCGATTTTGAATTGTTGATTAATATGCTGGGACCAAAAATCGCCAAGTAAAATACAAATTACCGGGATGCAATTTCAGTGAAGGATCGTCTGGCATTAACTTTGAGATACTTGGCCACAGGAGATAGTTTTCAATCATTAAAATATTTATTCAAAGTTTCAACTTCTTCTGTATCAAGGATCATACCGGAAGTATGTGAAGCCATATATGACGTTCTCCAACATTATATTAAAGTAAGACCAATTAATTATATATTATTAATTTAATTGCTATCAATAGGGTCAGTCAATTATATTTAGCAAAAGTAGGTAAACTACATAAAGGTTTTCAATGTACAATATCCAATTATTTATTATCAAAATAAAATTATTCAAAGCTATCCTTGTTAGTCATTTTCGGAGTTCAGGCCAAAAGTGGTAGCTACAGCCCACACCAAAGGTCCCTCTACAATCTGATGGACCACTTCTTCTTTCCGGGCGCTAGTGTTTAAGTCGTTATTCAGTAATTGTTGCTCAAAAAAAAATGCACAAATTAAAATTTGTTTTTATTGACGATCAGTAGAAATTTTTTGTTTAGATATATTTTGTTTTGGTTTTTTATTAAAACGAACCAAATAAATGTCGTCGGTTACAGCAACAATAGATACAAAAATATCGAAGCGAGCATAAACACCAACAATTTGAACCGATTTCACCCGATTCACTTATTTTTGATGCTTACCATCATGAAAAAATACAATAATACAAGAAAAATATACGACAAAAAATTCTCATTACTCAATCCTCATTTTGCGACCAAAATCGATGTCCTAGAATGGCTCTGCTGAAATTTTTCACTGTTAAAACTGAATTAACAGATCCAGGAGAAGATCTTATTTAGAGGGGTAAATTGCTTTTTCACTTAATAGCGTATTGTAAAGGGGACTAAACGTGTTTAGTAAACTACTTTGAAATATTAAGCATGCCAATTCAATTCCGATATTTTTTAAGACGAAACTTAATGAATATCTTTGTAAATTTATCGTAAATTTCTTATTATTATTTTTTATTTTTTTAAATGGTGCTTAAAGTTTCAATAATTTATCTAACATTAACAATTTTTGTAAATAATGTTAAAAAATTTATAATCTTATTTGTTATTGTTACATAAACCTTAGAAATATGTTTAAAGTTTAATTGACAATCTAAGCTTAAATTAAGTAATATTGAAATACATAATAAATAATTTTAGTGTAAAAAAAGTATTGATTTTTTCTATTAGTGGATTGATGTTACTTTCACAAAAATATGCAAAAATAATGGTTCTAAATCCAATAAAACAAAACTGTTTCTAATGAAACGAAACTAAAAAATCCTAAATTGTGACTTTGTTTGGAAGTGAACCTAATTATTTGGAAATTTCCTTAATTGTCTAATATCGGGAGCAAATTTATTTATTAACTCATATTTCTATTTATGTAATATCTTTTCCTCGCTCATGGAGTTGTTATATTTCAAACAATCCTGAAGGCATTCTTAAACTAAAATTTCCAAATAAAAATTCTGTCAATTTATTAAAACTCAATACATCACAACTATTTTTATGTGCTAAAAAATACTGTCTATCGGAAACATACTCATTAAAAAAATATAGTTTTCATTGTAAAAAACAAATGCTGTGAGGATAGGTTCTTCCCATTCGTTTGATTTGCTCGGAATATAATAACATATTGTTACATTTTTACATTGTCAACCAAGGTTCGAATCACTGAATTATGAATAAAACAACTAATCACAATTATAAAACATTCTATTTTATTTATACAAAAAATTTTAAAGCAATACAATTATCCCACAATAATTCACAAAATCACTTCCATTCACTTAAAACACTTTCACACTCATTAATAGCAGTATTAAATATCATTTTATAAATAACAATGTTTAATCTTCACTTTATCGCATTCCAAATACTAATGCGTGTCGTATTCTTCGATAAGAGGCGGTAGTCCCTCTATTGGGGCCAGCAGCCACAACACTCATTCTACAAACGAAGGAAAGCTTCACAATGAATTGTGTAAAGCTAATAATGCATTAGTTGAAGCCAACAATATAAACAAGCAACTGAATGTTACAATTGCATGGAGGCAGGAGCGTATGAAGACGCTTGGAAACGAAGTTAAAGCTCTTAAGCCAAAGGAGGACATCGGTTCTACTCCTAACCAGAATACAACTCCACAAAGTATCATACGGTTGAAGAAGAATTAGCTCGAGAAACTGAGTGGATTAGAGTTAAACGTGGGAGAATAAAGGAGACGGAATAAGACGCCCTCCCCACCTCAATTAAAGGATGATGTTCCAAATATTATCCAGAAACAACCAAAAAAAATACCCCCACCACCACCAATAGTAATAGATGAAGGGAAAGAATACGATGTACTTTTTGAGAATGTAAAAAAAATAACTACTACTGATAAGTTTAATGCAAAGGTGATGAATGGAAACACCATCAAAATTAACTTAGAAGATGCTGAAACATATAGAAAAATGGCAAATATGTTAAATGAAGAAAAACGTGCTTGGCACACGTTTGAAGACAAACAAACCAGACCAATTAGGGTCATCACCAGGGTCGTCACCAGAAAAAATAATTGATGACCTGAAAGCAAAAGGATTTGAGGCAACTGATGCATCGATTAAGCTAAAACAGAGAGGCAAAGTACCTCTCAACATGTTTATGTTGACAGTCGATACTGATGAAGATATCGAAAAAATTTATCAAATTAAGTACAACTTGATGTGCAAAGTGGTTATTCAGCCTCTAAGGAGATCTAAGCTTATTCCACAATGCAAACAATGTCAAGCCTATGGACGTACACAAAAATATTGCAACAGGAAACCCAGGTGTGTCAAATGTTTAGTTAAACATCATACCAAAGATTATGTAAAAACCCAAAATGTTCAACCTAACTGCGTCCGCTGTGCAGAAAACCATCCGACTAACTACAGAGGATGCAGCGTTGCTATTGAACTGCAAAACATCAAAAATAAGAACGTGATTGCTAAAAATCTAAGTTTATTCAGGAAGCAAGCGGTTAAGATGAACCGACCCGAAGAAAATCGTAAAGTATCGGGAATTACTCAAGGACTCGGGAAAAACTGCTCAAAATGACGATATAAGTCAAACACTTAAATTAATTTTAAGCATACTAAGTACATTTGATGAGCGATTACAGATACCAGAGTACAGCACTAAGGGAGCCATCCCTAAACAGAAAAATGGCCAATGATCTTAGAATCCTATGTTGTTATGCCAATGGACTGATGCAACATCAACAAGAACTGCCAGTGGTCCTGGACACAGAAAAAATCTATGTATGCCTCATCACGGAAACACACTTCATTATTACACTATTCACCCTGGAAACACTGCTAAAGGAGGTAGTGCTTTTATAATTAGAAATAGTATTCATCACTATGAAGAGGTTAAATATGAAACGGAACAAATACAAGCAAATGCTGTTATTGCCAAAACCAAAAGTAGTTCTATTTGTATTGCTAGTATTTCACTCAATGAAAGAAAAAGATTATCTAGAGTTCCTCAGTAAATTAGGAAAACGATTTGTACTTGGAGGAGATTTTAATGCAAAAAATGTCCACTGGGGATCCAGATTAACAACGGCTAAGGGTACAGTACTCCTAAAAGCTATCAGAAAATGCAGTTGTGAAGCCCTCTCAACTGGAAAACCAACCTACTGGCCAACTGATTCAAACAAAGTACTAGATATGGTTGATTTCTTCATAATAAAGAACATATCTGTAAATTATGTACAAGTAGATGAAAGCCATGACATAAACTCTGATCATTCATCAATACTTCTAACGTTAAGTGAAAAAATCATTCAGAAAGAAAGAAACCCATTCCTAGTAAATAATCACACTAATTGGGCAAGCTTTAGACTATCGCTAGAAGAAAAAATTAACTTAATGATTCTCTTAATGATTCGATTTGCCAGTCATGTCCAAACTCTTTGAGAAGCTTCTGGTAAAAAGATTAAATCCAATAATCCCAAATCATCAGTTCGGTTTACGCAACAAACACTCGACAATTGATCGAGAAAAAGTCTGTTCAACAGTATTTCTAGACGTTGCACAAGCGTTTGATAGAGTGTGGCATGAAGGACTTAACCACAAGTTAAGAAATCTTCTACCAATGCAATTTGCTAAGATACTGGAATCTTACTTGAAAAATATGTTCAATGAAAAATCAAATCAACCAGGAGTTCCACAGGACAGTGTAGTAGGGCCGGTTTTATACCTACTATACACTTATGATCTTCCTACATTAGAAAACAACACAGTGGCAACTTTTGCAGATGATACGGCGATCTCTGCTGTTGGAAAAAGCAACGAGAATCCACACAGAAATTACAATCAGCTATAACTCAAATATATAAATGGACTAAAAGATGTAGAATAAAACTAAATGAAGCTAAATCAGTTCACATCAACTTTACAAACAGACGATTCGAACATATTCCGATTACCATAAATCGGGAAATAATACCGCAAGCGAACACTGCTAAGTATCTCGGCATGACCCTGGATGCTAAACTACGATGAATACGTCAAGAAGAAAAGTGAAGAATTAAGACTTAAATACATAAAACTGTATTGGCTGATGGGAAGGAACTCTTCTTTATCAACATAAAATAAGCTTCTACTTTATAAGCAAATATTGAAACCGATTTGGTCTTATGGTATTCAGCCTTGGGGTTGTACCAAACGTAAATATCATCCAAAGATTTCAGAATATGGTATTAAGGAACATCGTTGATGCACCTTGGTATGTCAGGAAGAATGATCTTCATAAGGACCTTAAAATGAACCTCATCTTAAACGAAATATACTACGACTCAGTTCCTAAGCATCACGAATTTAGTACGCAGTCTTCAAAGAACCAAACCTTTTGAGCTGAAATCCACTACAAAGATGTGGTTTACTTCAATTTACCAAACAGCATGGAACGCCAATGGGAAGAAGCCATAGATTAATTTAAATTAGTAAAGTAAGTCAGAAACAAATTGATCATTAGTCCAGGAGACTAGATTGTAATAACAAATAAATAAATAAAATTTATTTTAAATACAAAAAAAAAAAAAAAATCAACAAATAAACCTAGGTACACTAGGCTTTGACTTTCGAGTCAGACAGTCTTAAATTTTATTATTTCTCTGTGATGCCTTTTGGAGAATTATCTAAAATGCCAGAATTTCTTCATTTATTGTATGCGCTCTTTAAGAAGAACGATCGAAGGGAAGTGAACTGAACTGCGCTTATTATGCCGTTAACTCCTTGTTTTATTGTGACACCCCATTGCAAATGAGCTCAGTCTCAAAATGGGGTGTTCCAAAATTTATGTATACAATAAATTAACAAATAAATACAACAAATAGGTTTTGAAGTAATTATTATAATTAATTATCATTAAGGTTTTTTATATTATTATTTGAATTAGTTTAAATTATTAAATCAATATTTTATTATGGTTGGACTGCGACCTCACGGAAATACCTTTTTATTCGTTTTTATTTTTATTGAATTTTTTTCTCTTAGCCAAATAAATATTTTTGTGTCGCGATTACTAACCAAGTGACCGCTTTTCATCTAAAAACCCAAATTTTTCCGTATTTGTCTCTCCCCATAACCTATATACATTTTATTTACTTTATGTAACAAAATCTTATAATATTAAACATATAATTCTATGTACATGTATTGTATACGAATAAATTTTAGTACAATGTAAGTGTAGTCATTCAATAAATATATTCAGCTTAACTAATCAAACAAATATATTTCCTGGTCTTTAGCATTTGGAATCACTTTAGATAAATAAAAAAATAAAATCAATACAAATACTTATTTAAATGGGGAGAATTTCATTACAACCACAACTGGCACTTGTTACAGATCCAAGGAAGCGCCACAATCGATTTACCTCGCTATCCCTCCTGAAACCGATAAACCACCTTATTGCTCCTCGGTGATAATATTTTATTCCGTTGAAGCTTGTGAAGCCAATCGGTGTGGTATTTATTACTTGCGCGAGTTTTTATCCGAACATTTTACATTCGTATTTTCTCCCTTATAAACTGACGTATCTCATCAAGTTTTCTTTGAACTGGTCTGTAGTGCTTAAAAGTACAGCGTTGCTCTAAAGTACAACTAATTTGCGTTAAAGTACAAGATAACTTTGGTGTACACCATATCTTGAACACCTGTCTTGCTATACCATTGCCATCTGACCAAGGTGCCGCAACTCGCATTTTAAAAATCAATTCCGATTCCATCTTAAAACACCCGAACCGCACTAAGCGTTTAAAGCAGCCGGTACATATCAATCCTTAAATAGCATAACAGCAAAAGAGTAACGCTTTGCCAGAATGGAGATCCTGGACCGTGTTAATGGTTTACGGAGTTATACAAACAATAAAAAGTGCCGTCCGGTACTGATTCTCACAGAAAATTCTTGGTTGCAACACAAAAATACAATTAGTCACGTTGAACAATTATTTTTAAATATCAATATACTTATACATCACACCTATAAGGTTCATAATCTCGGAAAATTTTAAGCATTTTCGGGATCCAGGATTTAAGAATTTTTAATCCCGCAACCCCGAAATTTTGCAAATTAAAAAATTAAATCAAATATTAAAAAAAAGAAATTCTGAAAGAAACAAGACTAAACCAAATCGTCTCTACCATCTCAAAATAAATTTTTCATATTCGCTATTAAGCTCTCAAATTGGAGGATGCAATGGTAAATCGTATAATATTAAAACTTTAATGTAATCATAGATAATAGTTTCGAACAGTTTCAAAGTTTCGAAATCGAATACATAAAAAATACTCGAAGTTAAGACAAAGAAATTTTCAATGGACTGGAAATTGAGTTTCGACCAAATTTGTTCATATCGCAGGATTTTTTAGGTCTTGTGGCACTGATTAAGATATTCATACACACACAAAAGAAACATACAAACAAACACCATACATACTCAATTAAATGTTCTTTCGATTATGAAATCGCAAAAAGCTTATTTTCTTCAAAAGAAATACAGAGCAGGCCTGCTAAGCCATCATAAAGCATCGGTCCCAAAATCTGATACTAGCATTAGATTTCCAAGGAAAAATCATACTAGATACCGTAGTAATCTTAGTGCCAGTATTATCGCTTTCCAAAATATCTAACGATAATATTCCAATACCTTTTATATGAAAAATACGATTATTATCATTCAAGTATCCATAACTCCAAAAGAGAAGAAAATCCTGCAATATGGAAAAATTTGGCCGAAACCCAATTTCCATATGATTAGTGCGGGGTCCTTTGATAGTTTGAAATGGTACCGATGATAATAGCCAGATAATTATTTCTTACGAAGAGTGAAATTATTAACAGTACGCAAATTCAGATTCGACCAGATGAGGATTAAGAAAATAGTATATTGTATAATTAGGAGGAAAAGTACTGCGTTTCCGGTCGATAGTGGAAATTGGCGGACGAGGAGATAGCCGAGTCCGGCAACCACGGGAGTCCGGGAAGGCCCTTTTCCTCCGAATTGTACATACTATTTTTTCTCCGATCGGACTTTAAAATGAATATAAACTCAAAATAATTTTTAGTATTATTCATTAATTATCATATTAAGAAATCAAAACAAAGTAAAAAATCGAAAATAACATAAAATTATTGCTTAGTTAGCCACGACATATTCCCGGCCTAGGCCAGAAAAAATATTCTCGTACTATTATTACTTGTTGCTTAGCAACAAATATAACATACTGGAATCATGAGCTTTTCGTTTCGAAAAAACAACGGAGATATATTTTTTCCTACGATCGGAGAAAAATGTATTTTCAGTTATTTCTCCTATTTCGCTAATTAAGGCGGCTGCACGAGTCCGTCTCGTGCGCATCGCATTTTGCGACGCGCTTTAAAATTAAACATTTTTCAACTCAGGAGGGGAAATTTTTTTTAGATTAGGGTGCTATGATTGGTTTAAAAAGCGCGTCGCAAAATGCAACGCAAAGTGATACGCTTGTCCACGACTAACATATAATATACTCATTATACATTTGTTTCTTCAATTATAATAATATTCCTTTTTCACTGCTAGATTATCTAGTAGTCTCTTCGTTCATTATTCACTACTACCAAGTAAAAATTTCATTTTTGAAATTCTATCTAGTAGTCTTTTGTCATTTTCATTATAATTAAATTGAGACGTCAAAATGTCGACGAAAATTTCTTTCAGATTATTTAAAGGATTTGATTATGAAATACAATATTTTTTATTGGTCATCGCCAAAGTATCATATTGACTTATTCTACTCGCATATAATGGATGTTATTCATTCAGATGATTAACGACACTCGTCTATCGGCTCGTGTCGGTAAACTTCATCTTCGTGAATAACAGCTATCATTATATGCTTGTTGAATAATATACTATTTAAACGATCTCAGTTAGCTAGATTAAAACGACATTCTTCTTCAATTAGCATTTGTCTTTGCATTTAAAAAAAACGATTTCTTATTAGCGAAATAGCGTTCAAATTCAGTTTTAGTAAAAGAGACAAACTTGCTTCTCGCATTTTTGTACAAAATTCCAGTGCGGGGTATAATAAGCATTTCAGTCCCTATAGCATAATAATGTAACTGAAATTGCGAATGCTTAATAATTTCACTCTACATAAAAGGAGAATGCTCTTTTATATTCTTCGTGGTGATTGGCTGATTGGAATAATTAAATTAGTTTTTTAATTGACATGAAAAGTGCAAAACTAGACGGGTTTATCGAATTGTGTACTAATTTGTATACTAATTTGAGGCTAAATTAATTATAAAAATCATAAGAAATTCATTCAATCTACACTCGCCGGCATAGAAAACGAGACACCATAAAAATTGTTTTTCTTTTAATGTGAATATCGTTTGAACGGCTCTAGCGAGAAACATGAAACAAAAACCAAATTCAAGGTCATTCAAAACAATCTTAGAAAATATTACCATACCATGCTTTATATAATCATGTGGCCAAGTTTTTTTACTTATCCCACAACATGGTTTATTACTAAATTTTCAAATGTGAACACCTCTAGGACCGCACTAGCTGGAAATATGAAACGAAAACCAAGTTCTAGATCATTCAAAACCATCTTACAAAAATATTACCATAGCATAGTTTGTCGAATCATGTAGCTAAGTTTTTTACTTATCTCACAGCATGGCTTATAATTAACACACCAATTCCCATAGTCGTATCATGTTATTTTTCATGACTGTAGTCACATCGCATCAATTTTCCAATTCTCTTAGTCGTTTGTTACGCCTACAGTTATTTTATACGATAGATGTTACTTGAATTTTGCAAGTGACAGGCAACATTTTAGTTAATTTTTTTTTTAAACGTTTTCAATTGCGTAATTTTGTTCACTTGTTTAAATAAGTTGTTGTGTAAATTAATAGTTTTTTGTTTTAAAACGGTTTTATTTGTACTTTCACCGATATGTTTTAGCTACAGTCGTGTCTCTTGAATCGACTTCAGGAATACAAATTATCATGCGACGTGAAGTTTCTTAAGTCACACGACTATGATAATTGCGGTGTAAATTTGATGCGAATATCTTTTAAACCGCACTAGCTGGAAACATGAAACAAAAGCCAAATTCAAGGTCATTCAAAACCTCCTTAGAAAATATTACCATAGCAAACTTTGTCTAATAGTGTGGCTGAGTTCTTTTACTCATTCCACAACATGAGTTTTGATAACTAAATGTTCAAAAGTGAACACATCTTGAACCGCGTTTGCTGGAAACATGAAACAAAAACCAAATTCTAGTTCATTCAAAACAATCATAGAATATTACCATACCAACATTGTCTAATCATGTAGTAGGTATTTTTTACTTATCCCACAACATGGCTTAGAACAAAATTTTTAAATGTGAGTACCTCTTGAACCGCATTAGTCGGTAACATGAACCAAAAACCAATTTTGGGTCATTGAACATTTTTTTGTTGGAAAATTTGAGACCTACTCTTTCTAAACATGTGGTTGAGGTTTTTCGAATTTTCAAACATAAACCAAACAATGACAAATTTTAAAAATAATATTAGAATTTTCACAAACATAAACACAACAAAACCAATAAAAAATATTTAGTAGTATATATTGCAGCTTGAATAACCGCTGTCATCCTAGGTCCTGTTTTGAATGACTTTGAATTTGGTTTTCGTTTAGTGATTCCAGCTAGTGGCGTTCAGAAGATATTCGCATAAAATTTAATTATAAGTCATGTTGTGGGATAAGTAAAAAAAACTCAGCCACATGATTAAACAAAGTTGGTTTGGTAATATTTTCTAAAATTCTTTTGAATGACCTTGAATTCAGTTTTTGTTTCATGATTCCAACTAGTGCGGTTCAAGAGGTGTTCACATTTGAAAATTTAGTTATAAACCATGTTGGAGAATACGTAAAAAAACTCAGCCACATGATTCGACAATTCTTTTGAATGACCTTGAATTGTGTGTTATACGATTTCATCACGCGGATGATATTTTTTCGACGGGAATAATTGCACGGTTACTGTCAATAGAGAACTGCATCTAAGATCACTAAAGGAGTTTTTCTTTACATAATTACATAGAAACGGTAACTAAGTGCAGTTTCAGCAAAACGGTTACAGCTCACATTACTGGAAAATGTAATGGCAATGCTGAACCGAAAATGTTCAAACAAACAAATCTCATGCAACAACGCATTTCATTGTCCACCAAGAATAACCTGATCTTACTGCATCAGATTTTTTTTTATTTTGTGGGGATATAGTAAACAAGAGGCGTAGAAGGCAAAACCAAACAATACTAATAGCAGAATTCATTGACCACTCTATACTCAGTATTTGACGTATTATTTAGAATATCGAATCAGTGTTCACAATATCGAATTCCAATATTTTTTCGAGAATTGCGACTTCACCTTTTACCCCGACCACAAGCCTCTGGCAAAAAAAAACATTATATCAACTGGATTTCATTTCTACATCGAACCATCATCGGGGCATATATATATTTCGCACCTAGGTATTCGTCTCACTTAAAAATTGATCATATCTCGATACTTTTAGCCCATCTGAAATCAGAATGTAATCCGGTAGGCAGAATCTTGTCTATAAGGTTATATTTGATGAGGTCCATTAAAAATAATAATTAGGAAGGACGTAGAACGGGGTTCAGCAAACGAGTCGGGAATATAGAAGCTATAATGTGGACAGGGTAGTTAGGGCATTATGTCCTTTCCCACTCTAGTAGTAGTAGTTTTGATTTAAATGTTTACATATTTTTAAATATCACTTTTTCCTTGAATTAAAATTGTTTTAATAAATTTGCTGTTGTTTGACTACGTTTTATGAGGTTATCCTGTTCATAAAATATTGAGAATGTTACTAAACATACTAGTTAAATGCGGGTTAAGTCAAGAATGGTCATATCTATATATTTTAATCTGCTATTAAGAATCTGTTTTTCAATTCATGAATTTTTATTGAATTGTTTTATATGTATAAGTGCGTTGTAAAAGTATTTGGATGACTTTTCGAGTAGGAAAAGTTAAAATTTGTTGTCTTCTTTACTGTTTTGTATAGTACATATTCAACTAGTGTCTGATTCGATTTTATTGACTTGCTTGATTATGCATGTTTACACATAATCATATAGACATAATATAATATATGTATATGTAGATATGAATAATAGTTTTACTGGATAAAATTTGCTTGGTCATCTGGGTATAGATACAAAACACCCATAAGAATATAAGGTTTTGTACCTCCTACCCTAAATACATTCTATTTACTATTTAATAAGAAAATATTTTTAGTAATTTTTGCAAGACTTTCTTCTCTTATTATTATTATTATTATTATTATTATTATTATTATTACAATAATCAACATCATATATTTTTCAGATATATACACTAATCATTATCTCTACTTTACCATCATCTTCTAATCATCAACATCTCAATCTAAATATCAGATACACACAGGCTCTTTTATATATTTTATGTATAACATTATACGATTCTAGCAAGTACATACAAACACTTATACATATATATTTTCCTTATAATCTTCCATCTCGCATAGAAATAAGATTCTCTTCTTATTTTCCATTGTGTATACATATTTCGATGTTTTAGTACCGAAAATAAAGGAAAATATTCTATAAATTTTCCTGCTTTTCCTTTTGTTGTAATATATAGGAACATTATATTTTCGGTATGTATCGATGTAAGTATAAAGTGTATACATATTTTGTTCGGAAAATTTTCCCAAATAAAAAAAAAAAAAAATTTTTTTCTTGTTTTTCCCTTTTTTACAATTTTTCTCGTTCAAATTTTGTATTAAGGGCGTTTATACGTATATTTTCCCAAACAAGTGTATTCTCCTTTTTCACAGGATCTTGCTGTGCTCTCATATAAATACCAAATTTTTTATTATAATTTGTAATAATTATTTAAAAAGAAGTACAAAAATCTTTGTCGAAAATTTCTTTTCTTTTTTATTTATTTTTTCGGCTTTACTGTTTTTTTTTTCTTGTTGCTGCTTTATTAAATAATTTTCGTGTTATACATATACATATCTAGAGAAAATATTTTTTATGAGAAAATTAATAATTAAACTAAAAATATTTTTTTTATTATATAAATGAAAATGTTATGAGAAAATTTTAGGAAAATTAAAGAACATTTATGAAATATGGTTTTTAATTGTCTTACACTCTGTTTTGTGAGTATTTGTGTGTGTATATGTGTTTGTTGCTAAGTTAATTTCAATTTTATATTAAACTGTTATCTCTTTTGAGAATATCGAATTTCTGGTATGTCGTTTCGAGCATTAGAATGTGTAAAACCCGAAGAGTTTTTATAGTATTATTTACGTATATTAATAGAGTGATAGTGTTCTGATTGTGGAGGAAAATCACAGCGTAATTTAAGAAATTATCAATCAATTAAGTTTAATACTTAGTGGTTCTTGGGTACTCTGCACATCGTTTTGCCTAATTAACACAACACAATACGAACACTATAGTAATCGAATGATGTTTAAAAAAAAATTAAAAAAAAAAAAAAATCGTAGAACATCAAAAAGCATAATTAGAATGAATCAGAAGGTTTTGTGTCTTGTAATTAGTATATTTAACTTGACACAATTATAAATGCTATAATCTTGATGCTTCAGAACCGGAATATCACAATTACCTAATTTGTGTTTGCTTTTGTTTTTAGTTTTATGTTTATATTTTAATCGTTAGATACTCTACCTTTAGATCTACTTACGTTACGAAGTAAAGAACTGTGTAATTCTCGATACTGATGGATTAAAAAAGAGTAAATTTCTATTATGTTTTATTATAGTCTTAATATCCCGCCTGGAAGGACAGTTTAGTTAGTAAAACATTAAATAATTTTAAACAGCAGGCCGAAGTGACTAACAGTCATCAGTATTTCTAAATACCAGGTGATTTTTCTTCATAAGCGAAGGGCTAATAAATCTCACGACTCTGACAATTTAATACAATTAACGCAGACTACCAAACCCATACATTTAAAAAGAAAGGTTTATTTTCATGAACCTTTGGAAAATGCCAATCACTTCCTTTGACAGAAAAATATTTACAATAACAAATATTATATATATATACATATATATATAAATTGGAATTAATCTTAGAGAGGCTCTATAAAATATAAAGGAAACAGCAAAAACTTAGTTTTCAAAATATTTAAAACCATTTTAATTGTCCTTTATTACAGCCAGAACGTAGAACGAAACAAACATACATAGTTATATTACCAGTTGTATCTGCTTTTGGCAGTTTCTGAAGATCTTCCCTCAGATGGCTCAAAGATATTCCTTTATTTGGATTTAGTATAATGCACAGTTATATCACATTTTCTGTTAACTTTTCATATTTTGATTGATATAAACTATTATTAATTGGGTTGATCCTCCAAGATTGGTAGTGACAATTAGTTTAAACTTCATAACATAACATAGAGCTGTTATGTTGCAGATTCAAAGGCCTTCAAAGCTGCAAATGATCTAAACAAATACAAAGAAACGGTGTTAGTGTATCTCACAATTATTATTTATTTTATGCCCGGTTTCACAAAAAATGTCCAATTTCTAGTTATTTAATATTGCATTCCTTTCTTAGTTATGTTTTTTAAATCGAAATCTTTAGCCTTCAGCTAAATATTTAGCTCGACGAAGTTGGGCAGTTAAATATTTAGCTCTCCAGTTAAAATGTTCATATAAAAAATAAATAAAATTAACATGCTTTGAATTTGAATTATGAAATAAATTGAAATTGCATAAAAGAAGAAAGAGATTTTAACCGGAGATTGGCTCTATTTTTTTTGAAACCGGGCATTAGAAAAAGACACAAAAGCATGTTTCCTCAGTTTTTATTTATAAAGAAAAATAACATTTATTGACCGATAGTTCCGATAGTAGGATAGAGCCCGCTAAGCTATCAATAAAGACGCAAGAACTGAGTATTTTATTGAGAATATTTAAATAATTTTTGTGTTTAAACTTATCTTGTATGGGCATTTAGTACGTCCTAAATATAATTAGAACTACTTACTCCAGTTCTGGCTGTTGCATTATATCCTCCCATATTTGAAAAATAATAGGTTTAGATTAGCAAAAAAAAGTTTAGGTAAATGAACTAATGCATTACCTGCTCTGCAATTTGCGGCGGTAAGCTATTCTAATTAGCTCGCCAACTTCTGTCAATGACCTCGCCAGTATTGTTTTCGCGGTCTGCTGTTTTTCGAACTAAATAATTTCGATGATGTGCCTTTGTCGATTCCTCCTCCATTAAACCAAAAGTGTACAAACAAACAACAGCTGATAGAAATTTGGTAAAAATTCCATTGGCACAAAACCACTGTTCTCGACGTTTTGAAAGTCCCTGAGTCCGAAAAAGCAAAGTACCCTTGAAATCTCGAGAACGGCTTGCTATAGTAATAGCGGATAATTGAAAGGTTTTGGAACCGGTTCCTCAACAGATTCAGATACCTACAATACGAATTGACCAAAAATACCTGTTTATGCTGGTTTGAAGATTGAGTTGTTCATTGAGTTTGGGGTTGAGATTGAGATTAAGTTAGGGGTAAATTTGGGGGTTGAGTTGAAGTTGAGTTACGTTGGATTAGATTATATATGCTGGCTTGAGGATTCAGTTAGGCGTTGAGTATGCTGTTGATTTGAAGGTTGAGTTGGGTTTCATTTGCGGGTTGAAATGAGGTATTGATGGTTGAGTAGGAGTTCAGTTGGAGTTAGATTATAGTTTAGTGAGAAGTTTAGTAACCTATATATAAAAGATGGTGATTGTGATGGTGATAGTGATAGTGATGGTGATGGTGATGGTGATGGTGATGGTGATGGTGATGGTGATGGTGATGGTGATGGTGATGGTGATGGTGATGGTGATGGTGATGGTGATGGTGATGGTGATGGTGATGGTGATGGTGATGGTGATGGTGATGGTGATGGTGATGGTGATGGTGATGGTGATGGTGATGGTGATGGTGATGGTGATGGTGATGGTGATGGTGATGGTGATGGTGATGGTGATGGTGATGGTGATGGTGATGGTGATGGTGATGGTGATGGTGATGGTGATGGTGATGGTGATGGTGATGGTGATGGTGATGGTGATGGTGATGGTGATGGTGATGGTGATGGTGATGGTGATGGTGATGGTGATGGTGATGGTGATGGTGATGGTGATGGTGATGGTGATGGTGATGGTGATGGTGATGGTGATGGTGATGGTGATGGTGATGGTGATGGTGATGGTGATGGTGATGGTGATGGTGATGGTGATGGTGATGGTGATGGTGATGGTGATGGTGATGGTGATGGTGATGGTGATGGTGATGGTGATGGTGATGGTGATGGTGATGGTGATGGTGATGGTGATGGTGATGGTGATGGTGATGGTGATGGTGATGGTGATGGTGATGGTGATGGTGATGGTGATGGTGATGGTGATGGTGATGGTGATGGTGATGGTGATGGTGATGGTGATGGTGATGGTGATGGTGATGGTGATGGTGATGGTGATGGTGATGGTGATGGTGATGGTGATGGTGATGGTGATGGTGATGGTGATGGTGATGGTGATGGTGATGGTGATGGTGATGGTGATGGTGATGGTGATGGTGATGGTGATGGTGATGGTGATGGTGATGGTGATGGTGATGGTGATGGTGATGGTGATGGTGATGGTGATGGTGATGGTGATGGTGATGGTGATGGTGATGGTAATGGTGACGGTGATGGTGATGGTGATGGTGATGGTGATGGTGATGGTAATGGTAATGGTGATGGTGATGGTGATGGTGATGGTGATGGTGATGGTGATGGTGATGGTGATGGTGATGGTGATGGTGATGGTGATGGTGATGGTGATGGTGATGGTGATGGTGATGGTGATGGTGATGGAGATGGTGATGGCTTTAAGTCATTAATTCGTATCGCCATTGTTACAGACTTGTATCTCCGCTAAACACTTTCTTTCAAAATGCGTTATTGGTTTTTTAGGTATGTTCCTTTTATTACGTTCTACATCAAAATACTCTCCTTGAGATGACCTTGATTTGATTTCAAAATTGAGTTTTCCAATAATTTTTCGAACTTCCGCGAATTGTATTTGAATTATGAAAGAAATTATAATGGGCATAAGATTATATAAGAGATCAAATAGCACGTTGTTTCGTTACGATTAAAGTGATACTTTGTTTGTCGAACAATTACAAAGAGAAAAGCAAATGCAAAAATTCCAAGTCAAACAAAGTCACTACTTATCCGGATAACAAATATAATTTTTTTGTCCAACGAAGAAAATTCTCTGTAAACTAGTTATAGTCGTGTTTCCATGAGAACTGCACTAGAACTCGATAAATTTTTAATTCCTTTTATTCTATGTAAACAGAAAAAAAATTAAATTCATAAAGTGATAATGTGTAGTGCATTTCACATAAATACACATTTTAAGTTGTTATAGCAATAAATAATGATAATTATAGCTTATTTTTTAGTTACACTGGATAAACCCATGAATTTATCGAGTGTAGTTGCGTGTAATGACGTCAGCAAGAAATTAGAAAATATTGATGAAATAACTGAAGGGGGAAATTTTTAAACTTAAAATATGTAATTATATCAACTACACTACACATTCGCGCTTTAAGAATTTTTTTTTTTTCATTTTACATGGAATAAAAGGAATTTAAAGTTTATCGAGTTCTAGTGCAGTTCTCATGGAAAACACGGCTTATGGGGATCAGAACCATCTTGATATAAATAGAGCCGGCATGTGAAAAATGAACTTAAAATAAGTCACATAGAAACACTACAAAATAATTTATTTTCATAGAGTTTGTATGAAAAAACGCGATTTCGATTGACGATAAAACATGAATAGAAAGTTAAACCTAGTTAAATTTTTTTTTCTGAAATCGCTAAAATCCTCTCAATGTCTTACTCATTTAAAACACAGGTTCTCAAATTTCACTATTTTCCAGCAATAATCAAAAGAAAATAAGGGAACGGATATTTAAGTCGTTTACTTTTTAATATTTTAAAAGTACCCTCAATATGTACTAATAAGATTTTCGCTAATATATAGAGTATTTTTAATTTGGTTTCATGGAAGAAATTTTTTTTTACAGCAGTTTTAGGTCGAATTTGTACTTCTTGCTTCCCCATGTTTGTTAGTAATGTGGGATGAGGGAAAAAAATGGGTTTATTTAGCCTATTCCTTTAATCGGTAGGGTGAGTTTTCTCTTTCTTTCTGTTTTTATCATTTCTTGATGGGTGCTATGTGGGATTCAATAGGGTAGGCGTTGACCGTTTATAGCCAATTATAAATTGGTTTATACTCCAACGTTGCAACTATGTAGAAACCATCAACTGTCTCTAGTTTACATCCACGCAATAGCACCTGGACAACGTTTGTTTTGCATTTTTAATGTATCACAACGGCTGAACTTCTAGAGGCGAGTGTAATAACACTATAAAAACAAAAGCAATGGATAAAACAAACAAGGAAACTAATACCCTAGGTGGCAGACCTGATGTTCAGGAAAATCCACTCTCTCCGGAGGTCGGTCCCATGGATTCTAGGGGGGACCAAACATTGCTACATAATTCAAATGATACCAAAAATAAGCTAAGCGATATCAACGCTCAAAAGAGTAACGAGGAAGAACTTTCATTCCGAAAGGGCTCCATTACAATCAGATCACCAATAAAAAAAAATATTTGCAAACAACGCAATCTCCACTGAAAAAGTAACTTCATTATCAGAACAAATGCCGAGTGCATCAACAAATATTATAAATAGCGAGGAGCTGTTAAATAAATTTCAAAAAATGGAGAAACTAATCGCGCAGCTGAGCAATGAAGTTGCTGAACTTAAGAGAGAAAACTCTACACTAAAAGAAAAGGTTAAAAATAGCATAGCTAAGGATTCAGCACGAGTTAACAATCTTTCTTCAAACCATATTCAGCCATCAGCCAGTCAACATGAACATTCAAATAATTCCAACTGGTTACTGCGGTAATTTCCAGTTTTTCAACAGAATAATAGATTCAGTGCTCTGAGTCAAGAGGATTATTGCACAGATGAGGAAGAACTGGAAAAAGAAGTTTCCGGTGCTGATAACAGAAATGCTAGGAAACGCAGGCGTACAAAAACGAAAACTCCTCCAAAAAATACTACACAAATTGTGATCAATAACACTGAACAGAAAACCCCAAAAATACCACTGCCTCCACCCATTAACGTGAGCAATATCAAAAATTTCGAACTTTTTCGACAAAAAGTAATAAAAACCACTAGTGAATCAACTAATTTTAAGGCGCTTTCAAATAGTGACATTAAAATTACATTTCAAAATGAAAATGATTACAGAAATGTCAAAAAATTACTGGAAGAATTAAAAAAAGAACCCAGCAACCAATCCGAAAATATAGAATATCACACCTATCAGCTGAAGAGTGAAAAGGCTTATAGAGTAGTTATCAGAGGCTTACCATCTTCCATTAGTCACGATGTAATTAAAGCAGACTTAGAAAAAATGGGACATGAAGTCGCAGGTATTACTAACATATACAAAATGGTCACCACAACTAATGGTGTAAAAGACAAGAAACACTTTCCATTGTTTTACATCGACTTAAAACAAAAAGACAATAATAAAGAAGTATACAACATCAAGAAACTTGCGTACTGTATAGTTAAAATTGAGCCACCTAACAAGACAAGGGATATTCCACAATGTACGAATTGTCAACAACTTGGACATACCAAGAGTTTTTGCTATCGTCAAACCAAATGCGTTAAATGTGCTGGAGATCATCACACGACAAAATGCAAAAAACAACCAGATATCGCGCCTTCATGTGCTCTTTGTCAACAACAAGGACATACTGCAAATTATAAAGGATGCTGTGTATATCAGAACAAAATTAAAAGTCAACAAAATAATAGAACAAGAGTAGTGCAGCGATTACAAACCAAAGCTGCTAAACCACAAACAACAATCACACCATCCACAGTTGGATTATCCTATGCGCAAATCACCAAGTTATCTGCTGATGAATCAAACCAAAACAACAAACATATAGAAGTTAATAACGAGTCTAATAACTTTGAAATTATTAAAAAGCTTAGTCAAATTCAACAGACACTTGGTCACTTAACAGAAAGGGTGGCAAAACTAGAAATTAATTTCTATCCGCCTAGCAAAAAAAGTCAGCATACACACAAATGATTAACTCGTTCCTACGCATTGTAACTTGGAACGCTAATGGACTCAACCAACGAGCCCAAGAACTGGAAATATTTCTCCATACAAACAACATAGATATTGCACTTATTTCAGAAACGCACTTCTCCAACAAAAGCTTTTTTAGAATAAAGGGATTTAATTCCTACTGGACAACCCATCCTAGTGAAAGAGCCAGAGGTGGTTCAGCTGTACTAATTAAAAATAATATCAAACATAATCAACAAGAGGATATTCGAGAAAGCTACATGCAAGCAACTGTTATCTCAATCCAATATAATGGCGCAGATCTAAATATTGCGGCAGCATACTGTCCTCCACGGCATACACCAACGAAGTTACAATTTAATAACGTCTTTAATAAGCTCGGTCCAAGATTTATTATTGGAGGGGACTATAATATAAAACATACAGCTTGGGGTTCCAGGCTAATTTCTCCTGGGAAAGGAAATGCTTTGTTCAATGCCCTTCATGAAAACAAATGTGAATATCTGTCTCCAAGGAGGCCAACGTATTGGCCAACGGATGCAGGAAAAATACCAGATTTGCTTGATTTCTTCATCATAAAAGGTATTTCATCCAATTACACTATAGTCGAAGGAATTAACGACTTAACATCTGATCACATTCCTGTACTGTTGTCAGTAAGCGCTATAGTCATCAAGAAAAAAAAGAAGCAAAACCTTACTAATAGATTCACGGATTGGGACCTCTTCAGAGAAAAACTGGAAGAGCTAGTTGAATTAAAAGTTAGTATTAAAAGTAATGAAGAATTGGAACAACAAACAAACAATTTCATTGAATACACTCGTATGGCCGCCAGTCTAGCTACTCCAGAATTAAAGGACAAAGCGGAGATTGAAGTCAAATACCCGGCTGAAATCAGGGAACAAATCAAGGAAAGGAGAAAGGCAAGGAGAATATGGCATCTCACCAGCAATCCCGCTGACAAAACCACCTTCAATCGAATAAGTAACAAAGTCAATAGGCTAATCAAAAGCTTCAAACAGGATTGCTTCGACAACTACTTAAGCGGGCTAGGTCCAGAAATGGATAAGGACTACTCGTTATGGAAAGCAACCAGAAAATTTAAACGACCTGTAGTTTGAGTACCACCTATAAGAAATGCTCAAGGCAATTGGGTTCGACATGACAAAGAAAAAGCGGAACTATTTGCTCAACACCTAGCAACAGTGTTTCAACCCCATGACATTCAATCCAACATTGACGTAACACCTGTCTATCAACCAAATCAGGATTTTAAAAGGGTCACGCCAATGGAAATTGCTGAAGAAATCAACAAAAGTCTTAGTTAAAAAAAGGCACCAGGAATTGATGAAATATCACCGGGTCTATTCAAGGAACTTCCACGCAAAGCAATCATCATGATCACATACTTATTTAATGCCTGTATGAGATTGAAGTATGTACCCAAATGCTTCAAAACGGCTCAAATAATTATGTTGAAGAAACCAGGTAAACCAGATGAAGAAGTAACATCATACAGACCAATTTCACTGCTTCCGACCTTATCAAAGCTGTTTGAAAAACTACTACTAAAACGTCTAAAGCCAATGGTAAACGTTCCTGATTTTCAATTTGGATTCAGGAATAACCACTCCACAATAGATCAAGTCCATCGAATAACTACGGTAATAGAGCAAGCGTTAGAAGAAAAGAAATATTGCCCCGCCGTATTTCTGGATGTATCTCAGGCCTTTGATAGGGTTTGGCACGAGGGATTGACATTCAAGATGAGCAAAATGCTACCACAAAACTATTGCCAGCTGCTTGAATCATACCTCTCTGATCGCCAATTCAGAGTCATCCATGAAGAAACATGTTCTGACTTTTATCCAACTCTAGCGGGAGTTCCGCAGGGAAGCGTATTGGGACCCCTCCTCTACCTTATCTACACTGCGGACATACCTACAACGAATAAAACGTTCATCGGCACGTTCGCTGACGACACTGTAATTATGTCAGTAGACGAATCACAACCAAGGGCAGTGAAAAATCTTCAACGAGCAATGAACGACGTTACTAAATGGACAATTGACTGGAAAATAGTGCTTAATGAGCTCAAATCAACCCATGTGACATTTACGCTCCGACACAAAAATAACAGTCTACACATATACCTCAATGGGGTGCAAGTGCCGCAGGCTGAATCGGCTAAATACCTTGGTCTGCATTTAGATTCAAGGCTCAACTGGAAACATCATGTGAGACAAAAAGCTGAACAGATACGATTAAAACAACGTCAAATGTACTGGTTAATTGGGCATCATTCCAAAATGAACCTGTATTGCAAAAGACTAGTCTACCAGACTATCTTCAAACCAATATGGATGTATGGTGCGCAGCTATGGGGTTGTACTCATAAATCCAATAGAGACATTATACAACGTAGCCAAAATAAATTTCTTCGAATGGTCACCAACGCTTACCGATTTGTGACTAACAGGGAAATACACAATGATCTAAAAATACAATTGATAGACGACGTCATCCGCGAATGTGCCATTAAACATGAGAAGAGGCTTCTTAACCACGCCAACGTTGGGGCCGTACAACTACTGGACAGTACAAACGAAATAAGGCGGCTCAAACGAATCAAACCACATGAGCTACCGTATGAATATTATATCTTAAGGGAACTGGATACTGGTCCAGCAGACCCACACAAGTTTATGCTTATCTTATAAGTACTAATGTCAACCTTACTAATGAATTAATAATGTTTAAGATTGTAGTAGCCATATCAATAAAGATGTTTTTTAAAAAAAAAAAAAAAAAAAAAAAATTTCTTGATGATTTGGGTGGTTTTCTTCATCCTTAATTTCGTTTGGTTTTTTATTTGTTCCTGGGGTTTATGTTGTGTCAACTTGTTCGTTGAAGGTTGATTAGTTTGTGGACTGTTTGTGTACCTATGATCTACTGAATGAGGGTCCGTTCTTGTGTTTTCGAATTGAAACTGTGGAGCGTCGGGGCTCATTTGTGTATTTGGGGCGTTTGGTTTTTTCTGAGTGTTTATTAATTTATGGTTCAGAGTCTAGTCTCATAATTTTTGATTGAAGTTTTTGAGCGTCGGGGCTCGTTTGTCTAATTATGTTTGCGTTTAGTGGTTTGAACCTGTTTGTCAGCCTGTTTGAGGATCATTTCAGCAATAATACCTATTGTGAGAGAATAATCGTTTTCGTGTTCGTTTTGCGTTTGTGATTCATATTTGTTATATCAGATCCGATTCGTTGAAGTTTTCCGGATGCTGCGGCTCTTTTGATGTGTAATGGTTGTTTTGTTGTGATACGTAACTGCTTGATGTGTATTGTGAATTTTGCGGATAAAAATTCCGTTGATATTGCACTTGCGATTGGTGTTGTGTTCTGTTTTGTGATTATTTTTTGTTCGCATTTTGATTGTATTTTGAATGTTGACGGTCCATTTTTATTTTTTGCTTTTGCAGCTTTTTTGTTGTTTGTTTGTTGTTCCTCTTTGGTTTTGAAGTCCTTTTCCTGCGTTTTGTCTGCTTGCTAAAAAACATTAACTGGAGGAGACATTCCCTGGTCCTGGTGGGACCGATTTAGATAGAAGGTTGTTTTAATTATTTGTGTATTAATAATCGGGATCCTGAACCCTTAAATCCGTTGACTGTCGTGCCTTTTTCTGAACTTATGAAACACTTAAAACTATTTCGCTATAGGTTCGAATACTATAGCGCCATTGTTTTAGAAAATTTTACCTTACAACGTTTTTTGTTTCATCTGCCTTGCTCCAGACACAATCGATTTTTTGTAGCTTTCACAAATTGGAACTTACCGAGCTAACGGCGCAGTGGTTACAGCTGCGGTGGTTGGATCGGGAGGTACCGGGTTCGAATCCCGATAGGGGCGGGATGCAAAAGGGATTTTTCATCATCTGATTACGATCGGTGATGAAGATGAACAGATCTATGACCCCCTGTTGAGAGTACAGAATCCATGGGCAGACCCACTTTTCATGTCAGCACTATAGGTTGTCATGAAGCAATGCAATGTGCAGGTGGTTTATACAGAAACGGGTATATAGCCGTTCGTCCTCGATTTGGCTTAACTGCGTAAGGTAGGACGGTAAAAGGGAACTGCGAAAGAGTTGGGAGTGCCTAGAGACCCAGAACAGATTGCTGAGTTTCAAAGAGGAAAAAAAATTGGAACTGGGCTTTGTTTGATCTCTAATTTGATGTGGAGGAATTAGTTGTCGGTCTTCAATTAATGGTTCAAGTAATAATTTTTCAAAGAGTTGAACGACATAAGAAGAGTTTTGACATAATTGGCAGCAAAGAAATTGACCTATATAATTTTTTCTCGTTAGGTGGTGTATCAGGTTTTACTATCATGATAACTTCTGATACTTTCCATTGATGCGGAACATATTTTAACTGAAGGGTCACATTGATTATGTGTAATAGCTTACGAAATCCTTTGTCGGGTAGAGTTAATTTTTGAATTGCCGCCATTTAAATTTTTTATACAAGAGTGCCATATGTTATTTGATAGATGATAAGTAGAAACAGAGATATAAGATTGAATAATGCGAATTTATTGTTAAAATTATTTTAAATTTTTTGAAAGTTACGCAGAAGTTATAAGAAAATTTCGTACAGAATATGGAAGAGGAAAATACCCGTCAAATGTGGCCGTTCGAAAAATTATTGGAAAATTTGTGGAAACTGGTTCGGTAAAGGATGAAAAAAGCAAAAGATAACATCGTAGTGGTCGTTCAAAAGAAAATAGAGAGTTCAAAAACATCAATTCGTCATCGTTTACAAAAATTACACATTCCACCAACCGCTGTATTCAGAATTGTGCACAAACAATTGGGCCATAAAAAATACCTGAAGATGCGAATTTTTTAAACAGTCATATTTAGCGACGACGCAAATTTTGAGCTGGGTGGATTTGTAAACAAAGAAAATTGTAGAATCTGGGGGTGAAGAAAATCCACGAGAAATAATGGAAAGTGATTTTTTTGGTGTGGGTTTGGGCTGGTGATTGCTGTTATTGTAAATGGTGTTCATGACGAATTTTAGGACGATTTTAGGAATGGAAATAAAAAAAGAACATAACCCCAGCATATCAGCACCCTTCATAATTACTGGATCAAAATACCAGAAATAGAAATAAGATTTAATTCTTACTGTGATTTATAATTATTAATTTAAAACTTACCCTGTTTTATTATTGTTTTGTTGACCATTTTATTATATAATTTTTGACAGAAGGTCATATTTACAAAACCAAAAATGTAATAAAATAATTTATGTTAACAAAAGAGGTAATAGAAATTTTATAGCATTAAGTTTAGTACATTACATTTATACATTTCCATTAGATGGCGCTTTGTCATATTTTTTGAATTATGTTCTTCTTATAAAATAATTGACTTTAGATGGCGATTTGCCATATGCAATTGCCATACAATTTAAAGTTCATAAAAGTTATAAAGTTGTAAAGTTGTTTCAGGTTCTTCAAGAATTTCCTAAATTAAAATATGGATTAATCCTTTATACTAACTATTCTAAAATTAATTAAGTATATATTTAATTCTCTGAAATAAATTATAGATTAATCTTTATGACTACAAATAAATTAACATTAATTGTTTGACAATAATTAAACCAACTCGTACTGTCACCTCAGCCAGTGCCATCTTGGTCGAGTTTCTCCGGTCTTTTCTAAACTAAAACCATTTTAAGTAACCGATATCAACAATTAATACCAGTATGAACATTAACACCAATACCTACATCCACATCAACACCAATACAAATACCAATCAACACTGACATTATGACGATTACACCAAAAAATTTATTTCACTAAATTTAATTCAATTTAATTTTAATAAAAATTAATTTAATTCCATTAAATTCAGTAAAACCCAAACCTAGTTTACATCATCATTAATTATTTATTTAAAATCAGGCCTTAACACCTTTAAATAAAATAAATTCAATTCAGCATTTAAATTGAAGGGCAGCAAATTGAACTCTACTAAATAAACTGAAATTCAAGATGCAATAAAAATTTAAATTCTAAATTATGAATTTTAAACACTAAATATCTTACTATATTTTTTCAAACTAAAATTCTAAAATCAAAAACTAAAAATCTGAAACCATATAAAATTTAATTTCCAATTCTTTAGCTTAACCAGTTATTGACTCCAGAAATTAGAGAAATTAATTAACTAATTCCAGAAATACCACTAAAATCAAAATTAAAAAAATAATTGTTTATTCGTTATTCTGTTTAAATAGCTCTGCAAAATAGCTAGTTTAAATTAATTTGAACATATTACCAGAACCATCTTGATATGAATAGAGCCGGCATGTAAAAAATGAACTTAAAATAAAGGACATAGAAACACTAATAAATAATTTATTTTCATAGAGTTTGTATGAAAAAACGCGATTTCGATTGACGAAAAAATATGAATTAAAAATTAAACCTAGATAAATAATTTTTTCTGAAATCACTAATAAACAACTCAATGACTAACTCATTTAAAGCACAGATTCTCAAGCTTCCCCATTTTCCAGATATAATCAAAAGAAAATAAGGCAATTAAATTAAAAAACGTTCTACAACAACAACAATATGTATTAAAGAGAGAATATTCTATTTAATGACGTCATCACTTATCCACAACTAAAATCAATGGTAAAAAAAAGACAATACGTTGAACAGCCAAAATTAAAATAAATCAAAGAGAGTCAAAGAGAAAAAATTATAATAATATGCATTGAGCGAGAAGAAATCAAAAAAATCAAATCAACCCAGATTGTTATGCATCACAAATAAACGACATAACCAACAAACATTAACTGTAGTATAAATGCCTTATTTATTTCTCAAGTATCAGAAATATTATTTAAATTAAGTCACAGCTGAAAATAAATACAACATGATTAATAATTGGCATCGATTTTTATTCCCATAAATTAATGACCCATTGAAAATAAGTTTTTGTTTAGAATATTTGAATTGTCATAACATTTGAGAGCGGTGTATAAAATAAAGTAGCTCTTACTTATTATTCCTATTCCTAGATGTCACTTAACACACAAATAAAAACAACAGGGATTCGGGCTATGTAAACGATTTGAAAGAAAACTTTTTAAGTAAAATTAACATAATTTCTTTCATAGCAATGGTTTAATTTTAGTAAATTTATAAAAAAAATTATATTAAATGAATTATTATTACAATTTAGTTATTACTGTAGAGGGAAGCCACCAAAAATATGTTTAACGGAATCAAAAATCAGACCGATTTTAGAATCCGACCGGTTCGATCCCCTGTTTGATTTTTTTATATGTTTTTAATTGTAGGCGACATCTATGGTTTAAACAAAAGTCGTTAATAAAGCATTGCCACAAGATATGAATCTGTATTCGGGTAGATTTTTGTCATGTGGCAATGCTTTTAGAAGGAGACTAAAAGAGATGGTTATAATTGTTTATAAATTTTATGTTATGACGTATTTTACAACAACAACAACATTCCATAAAAGTTTAGCAATAGTTTATATTCCAAGAGGATTTTCACTAAGAAATAAACATTTTCAAAATTCGATTTTTCAATCAAATAAAATTACATGTTTTATGAACACTTTCATATAAAAATAATGTAAAAGCTCATAATTCTTATAGACTAAAAATGTAAATGAAAACAATCATTTTCCCATATAGTTTCATAGTAAAGAAAAAATTGTATGTACTTTATTTTAAGCTTAGTAAAAAATACAGTCAATGTGGAGGCTCTTATTTATAGAGTAGGCTCTGATATTACATACTAATAGTTCAACGTTTCCACGCTAAATTAAATTTAATAAACCGACAGTAAAAATAATAAAATAAAAGAAACAAATAGATAATGAATAATAATTTAATAAAAAGACGCGTCCGTTTTCTCCGCTCTAAAACTCCCATCATAAATAATGAACAATAATAGATAAACACTGAAGCCGCGTCTGGTTTCTCATCTGAACATTTCAATGTATCGAATCCATTGGTAAATATCAATTAAATTCCAACACAAGAGTTTAACTTAGTTGCTTAGTTTTAAAAAAATTCTAAAATTCGAATTTAAAATCGTCTAATACCTGAAACCATATAAGTTTAATTTCCAAATTTATAACTTAATTAGCTAATTCCAGACATACCTCTAAAATCAAATTAACAATTAATTAATTGCTTATTACTCTATACCGTTTAAATCCCACTGCACAATAATTAAAAATAGTCAAGAACACATAAAATACTAACAGCTTAAAGTTGACATACTAAATTACTAATTATTTTATACTAAACTATTTTTCCTATTTGTACCAATTGAAAAAACAATTTGCACCGACCAAACGGTGCAGTGGTTAAAGCTTCGGCGTTTGGATCGGGAGGTACCGGGTTCGAATCCCGATAGGGGCGGGATGCAAAAGGGATTTTCATCATCTGATTACGATCGGTGATCACGATGAACACAACTATGACCCCCTGTTGAGAGTGCAGAATCCATGGGCCGAGCCACCTTTCATGTTAGCACTATAGGTTGGCATGAAGCAATGCAATGTGCAGGTGGTTTATACAAAACGGGTCTATAGCCGTACGTCCTCGATTTGGCTAATACGGCGTAAAGTAGGATGGTAAAAGTAAACACCGAAAGAGTTGGGAGTGCCTTGAGCCCCAGAACAGATTGCAGAGAGATCAAAACGAAAAGAAAAAAAAAACAGTTTGCATAAAATCTATGATTTGACTCATAAACCAAAATAAAATTCAAACCCATAAATTTGTTCAACGAAATTTAAATTCAGATTCAATTTGGTACAGGAATCCAAAACTTTACCAACCTTGTCCCAAAGAAAATCGCTTGAACAAACTACTACATTGAACTTACGAAAAACTCCTGTATTTTTCACGATTAAATAAAATAAAACAAAAATATAAATTTTATCAACGCATTTTATCTACAATAATAAAAATTGTTTTCAACCCATGTCCCATCATATCATTCGTTTGGTGTATACATGCACTGACATGAATTCAATACAATATGCACCTACCTAGAATCAGCCTGTTTAGACGAGTACTTCTTCATCGATTTTTTGTGTTGTAACAACAACACCTCGCGTTTAGACTGTTTGTTGTTACTCGTCCTATGTATGTGTATATTACATTCTAGAAATTTACTGATTTATTCCATGTGTAGATTTTCTTGTTTGAGGTTTAAAAACATTGCGAATACCAGAAATTAATATCCAACCGATTGTATAAACATGGATATTTTTTAAATTCATTGTTAAAAAGAGTATTTGCTCTTTGTTCCAATCCATTTGGGTCATATTATTACCGATAATTATCAATTTAATTCTCAAATAATATTAAATTAATTTTAACTAAATATTGTTAAATTATTGTATTTAATTTTATTTATTTTAAGCACCAAAACAATTTTTTTGCACCTTCTCGCTTGTAACAAGAAAAGTAGAACGAGCTCCTGTCAAAATCAAAAAAATAAGAAAAAATAACTGCAATATATTTTTATATGTGTTGGTGTATAACAACCCGATCAGCGCTAGAAATTATTGTTGAAAACGTTCGGAGTATCCCTACTCCAATATTACTTTGTAGGCAAAGAAGTAAGACCCAGGGTGCTGGGTGTGTTTCAATAGGGTAGGCGTTGACCGTTTATAGCCAATTATAAATTGGTTTATACTCCAACGTTGCAACTATGTAGAAACCATCAACTGTCTCTAGTTTACCTCCACGCGGTAGCACCTGGGCAACATTTGTTTTGCATTTTTAATGTATCACAACAGCTGAGCTTCTAGAGGCGAGTGTAATAACACTATAAAAACAAAACGCAATGGATAAAACAAACAAGGAAACTAATACCCTAGGTGGCAGACCTGATGTTCAGGAAAATCCACTCTCTCCGGAGGTCGGTCCCATGGATTCTAGGGGGGACCAAACATTGCTACGCTCAAAAGAGTAACGAGGAAGAACTTTCATTCCAAAAGGGCTTCGTTACAATCAGATCACCAATACAAAAAATATTTGCAAACAACGCAATCTTCACTGAAAAAGTAACTTCATTATCAGAACAAATGCCGAGTGCATCAACAAATATTATAAATAGCGAGGAGCTGTTAAATAAATTTCAAAAAATGGAGAAACTAATCGCGCAGCTGAGCAATGAAGTTGCTGAACTTAAGAGAGAAAACTTTACACTAAAAGAAAAGGTTAAAAATAGCATAGCTAAGGATTCAGCACGAGTTAACAATCTTTCTTCCAACCATATTCAGCCATCATCCAGTCAACATGAACATTCAAATAATTCCAACTGGTTGCTGCGGCAATTTCCAGTTTTTCAACAGAATATTAGATTCAGGGCTCTGAGTCAAGAGAGCACAGATGAAGAAGAACTGGCAAAAGAAGTTTCCGGTGCTGATAACAGAAATGCTAGGAAACGCAGGCGCACAAAACGAAAACTCCTCCAAAAGATACTACACAAATTGTGATCAATAACACTGAACAGAAAAACCCAAAAATACCACTGCCTCCACCCATTAATGTGAGCAATATCAAAAATTTCGAACTTTTCGACAAAAAGTAATAAAAACCCACTAGTGAATCAACTAATTTTAAGGCGCTTTCAAATAGTGACATTAAAATTACACTTCAAAATGAAAATAATTACAGAAATGTCAAAAAATTACTGGAAGAATTAAAAAAAGAACCCAGCAACCAATCAGAAAATATAGAATATCACACCTATCAGCTGAAGAGCGAAAAGGCTTCCATTAGTCACGATGTAATTAAAGCAGACTTAGAAAAAATGGGACATGAAGTCGCAGGTATTACTAACATATACAAAATGGTCACAACTAATGGTGCAAAAGACAGGAAACACTTTCCATTGTTTTACATCGACTTAAAACAAAAAGACAACAATAAAGAAGTATACAACATCAAGAAACTTCCGTACTGTATAGTTAAAATTGAGCCACCTAACAAGACAAGGGACATTCCACAATGTACGAATTGTCAACAACTTGGACATACCAAGAGTTTTTGCTATCGTTAAACCAAATGCGTTAAATGTGCTGGAGATCATCACACGACAAAATGCAAAAAACAACCAGATATCGCGCCTTCATGTGCTATTTGTCAACAACAAGGACATACTGCAAATTATAAAGGATGCTGTGTATATCAGAACAAAATTAAAAGTCAACAGAATAATAGAACAAGAGTAGTACAGCGATTACAAACCAAAGCTGCTAAACCACAAACAACAATCACACCATCCACAGTTGGATTATCCTATGCGCAAATCACCAAATTATCTGCTGATGAATCAAACCAAAACAACAAACACATATAGGTTAATAACGAGTCTAATAACTTTGAAATTATTAAAAAGCTTAGTCAAATTCAACAGACACTTGATCACTTAACAGAAAGGGTGGCAAAACTAGAAATTAATTTCTATCCGCCTAGCAAAAAAAGTCAGCATACACACAAATGATTAACTCGTTCCTACGCATTGTAACTTGGAACGCTAATGGGCTCAACCAACTAGCCCAAGAACTGGAAATATTTCTCCATACAAACAACATAGATATTGCACTTATTTTAGAAACGCACTTCTCCAACAAAAGCTTTTTCAGAATAAAGGGATTTAATTCCTACTGGACAACCCATCCTAGTGAAAGAGCCAGAGGTGGTTCAGCTGTACTAATTAAAAATAATATCAAACATACGAGTAATCAACAAGAGGATATTCGAGAAAGCTACATATATGCAAGCAACTGTTTTCTCAATCCAATATAATGGCGCAGATCTAAATATTGCGGCAGCATACTGTCCTCCACGGCACACACCAACGAAGTTACAATTTAATAACGTCTTTAATAAGCTCGGTCCAAGATTTATTATTGGAGGGGACTATAATATAAAACATACAGCTTGGGGTTCCAGGCTAATTTCTCCTGGGAAAGGAAATGCTTTGTTCAATGCCATTCATGAAAACAAATGTGAATATCTGTCTCCAAGGGAGCCAACGTATTGGCCAACGGATGCAGGCAAAATATCAGATCTGCTTGATTTCTTCATCATAAAAGGTATTTCATCCAGTTACACTAGAGTCGAAGGAATTAACGACTTAACATCTGATCACATTCCTGTACTGTTGTCAGTAAGCGCTATAGTCATCAAGAAAAATAAAAAGCAAAACCTTACTAATAGATTCACGGATTGGGATCTCTTTAGAGAAAAACTGGAAGAGCTAGTTGAATTAAAAGTTAGTATTAAAAGTAATGAAGAATTGGAACAACAAACAAACAATTTCATTGAATACACTCATATGGCCGCCAGTCTAGCTACTCCAGAATTAAAGGACAAAGCGGAGATTGAAGTCAAATACCCGGCTGAAATCAGGGAACAAATCAAGGAAAGGAGAAAGGCAAGGAGAATATGGCATCTCACCAGAAATCCCGCTGACAAAACCACCTTCAATCGAATAAGTAACAAAGTCAATAGGCTAATCAAAAGCTTCAAACAGGATTGCTTCGACAACTACTTAAACGGGCTAGGTCCAGAAATGGATAAGGACTACTCGTTATGGAAAGCAACCAGAAAATTTAAACGACCTGTAGTCCGAGTACCACCTATAAGAAATGCTCAATGCAATTGGGTTCGACATGAGAAAGAAAAAGCGGAACTCTTTGCTCAACACCTAGCAACAGTGTTTCAACCCCATGACATTCAATCCAACATTGACGTAACACCTGTCTATCAACCAAATCAGGATTTTAAACGGGTCACGCCAATGGAAATTGCTGAAGAAATCGACAAAAGTCTTAGTCAAAAAAGGCACCAGGAATTGATGAAATATCACCGGGTCTATTCAAGAAACTTCCACGCAAAGCAATCATCATGATCACATACTTATTTAATGCCTGTATGAGATTGAAGTATGTACCCAAATGCTTCAAAACGGCCCAAATAATTATGTTGAAGAAACCAGGTAAACCAGATGAAGAAGTAACACCATACAGACCAATTTCACTGCTTCCGACCTTATTAAAGCTGTTTGAAAAACTACTACTAAAACGTCTAAAGCCAATGGTAAACGTTCCTGATTTTCAATTTGGATTCAGGAATAACCACTCCACAATAGATCAAGTCCATCGAATAACTACGGTAATAGAGCAAGCGTTAGAAGAAAAGAAATATTGCCGCGCCGTATTTCTGGATATATCTCAGGCCTTTGATAGGGTTTGGCACGAGGGATTGACATTCAAGATGAGCAAAATGCTAACACAAAACTATTGCCAGCTGCTTGAATCACACCTCTCTGATCGCCAATTCAGAGTCATCCATGAAGAAACATGTTCTAACTTTTATCCAACGCTAGCGGGAGTTCCGCAGGGAAGCGTATTGGGACCCCTCCTCTACCTTATCTACACTGCGGACATACCTACAACGAATAAAATATTCATCGGCACGTTCGCTGACGACACTGTAATTATGTCAGTAAACGAATCACAACCAAGGGCAGTGGAAAATCTTCAACGAGCAATGAACAACGTTACTAAATGGACAATTGACTGGAAAATAGTGCTTAATGAGCTCAAATCAACCCATGTGACATTTACGCTCCGACACAAAAATAACAGTCTACACATATACCTCAATGGGGTGCAAGTGCCGCAGGCTGAATCGGCTAAATACCTTGGTCTGCATTTAGATTCAAGCCCAAAACGTACTCGCCTAAACAGGCCCAGTTACAGTTGCTTTGGATATTACACACAGACACAATATAAATTCCGATAATAACAATTCAACTAAGCCGAAATACGATCCCAAAAGAAACAAGAAATTTAGCAATTTTGTTGTTGCAATATAAAGTCATCAATTATTGGTATGTGTCCACTTTTTGGTGCATTTCCATAACCAATACCTTGTATTAAGCTTTGGAATGCATAAATAATTTGTTATGTATTGCGTACATCCGATTCTGAATTCAATTCAAACGTACTCAATTATATGAAGTATAAGAATCCCATTTAAATCAAACACAAATCAATTTGTTCTGCATACACACAAAACACAATACACTTGTGGTAAACAAAATAATTTCCAATTTTATACCACAAAGCCAAACACATACCTATTTATTATCATTATTCATATATAATCATCATATATGATCATGGAAACCCCTATAGTCGCCATATGATAGATAACCCTGTCATTGAAAGAATACTCCAGAGAACGAGTCTACTTGACCTAGTGAACTTACCAAATTAAAATTAGTAAATAGGTTTAATTAATAATGGGACTAACCGTTGGGTTACACTCCAACAAAAAAGAATTTTATTAGAAACATAAAAATTTGTGTTTGAAAGAAAAATTGCTAGATGGGTGCAGTCTCAGTTGTAATAAAATAAAGAAAAAAGGGAAAATTAACAATATTTGAACACATATACATACACAGTTATTTAGTTAAGTTTGAAAACATTTGGAAGTTAAAAATAATTTATATAAAGTATCCTCTTGAAATTATAAACAATTAGAATGTGTTAATAAAAAAATCATTTATTTATAAATAAAAACAATTGTTGATAACAATTATAGTTTAGAAGATAATGACATAAAAAAAATATTATTATTTTTTTTTTTGTGTTTGAGAACATTGTCCAGAAATTCGTAAACCTTTTTAAAAGTTGTTGTTTATAAATAAAATAATTTGTCCACGAATATCTTATAAATATGCTCAGTATACTTGTATTTCTTCAATTATATTGATATATATTATACTAGCAATGATTAATTCCTAATAGCTATGCCCCCTCCCCTTTCCCTTGAGATCTAGTCAAGGACCCCGACCGACAGACAGGATTTCTACAGGTTTTCATTCGATTGCTATTTAATTTTAATTTTTATGATTTTAATATGTTCCGAAGATTCACCTCTATTATGATTGTCGAGTCGATCAACAATCGACACGACTCTATGTTGCGTTTTCGTTTTTTCATTTGATATTATTAATATGAAAAACGAAAGGGCAACAGAAAGACGTGTCGATTGTCGATCGACTCGACAATCATAATAGAACTGAACAGCTTATGATTAAGAAAATATCAACCTTCTCATCAGACCTAAATTTGGGTTAAATTCTCTTACAATCTTCTAAATTAAAATTAAATACCAATGAAATAAAAACCTACAGAAATCCTGTCTATCAGTCGGGGTCGTTGAATGATTGTTCGTAAATACTAATATACTTCTACGTGTTAATTTGTAAAACTCATTAAAAATGGTCTTAGGACTGGTTGCATATGAGAAATTACACAAATTAATTAATTAACTGATGAGAAGATTGATTTTGAAAGGTTAAATTTATAGAAACATCTTATTGATATTAATTACCTAACATAGTACAGTTAATCCCTACAAACGATTTAAGTCGATAATGTCGTAAAATTCTATCGCATAAAATATTGAAGCAGAATGTACTCATGATTATTTGTACGAATAATTTTGTCTGTGGAATTTGGATTTCCGATCTTTCAGATTGTTAATTAGGGAATTTTTACGTTTTCCTATATCACTAAACCAATGACACTGTATGAGCTCATAATACTGGTAAATTTTTAATTTTCTTTTAATGTATTATTACAGTGGATTTAATGTCCTTTGATGGAAAAGCAATTAATATTATATTTACAGACACAAAAAATAGTAACAATATCGCGGTGAGTGATTATTATCGCGGATTTTTCTGACTTTTTCAACAATTATGCAAAATCATCTTCTTCGCTGGAACAGTTCTACGAAATTTGCAATATTTCTGTTGTTAAATTTTATTTGAAACTGAACCAAAAATCAATCAGTGTGAAAATGGTAGATTTGGTTCTGCTTTGGAGAAAATAAAAAAAATTGGTTTATTGGTTTATGGGTTCGTTAACGGCTTGACTTGCAACCCTGGATTCGTGCAAGGGCATATCATAAAACTGTTCAATTATTCGAGTGGATTTTTTTGTTAAATATATAATCTTATCAAATTAAAATGAACGATAATATTTGATTTTACGTTGACTAAATCCGATAAATTGTTATCGCGAAGTCGGATAACACCGAATAAAAAACACCAATAAACAAAAATTGCAAAGCCGGTGGAGCATGAGATTTAGAAATAAATTAAATAATGATTTTAAATTTAGTTATACGCAAACACAACTTAACATTTGGGATTAAAACGGCACTGATTTGTCTTTATTTACAGATAACCCGAAAAATGGAGAATTTTTATGGTAAATGCTTAGATAAATATACTATATAAATGATGGGTTATGTCAGAGCACCCTGTATTATATAGAGCCATAATCTAAAAATCTGATCTTTTATAAAGGAATTAGAAACGATGAAACTTTCCAAAAACACAAAACATATAGGAAATCACTTTTTTTTCAATGAACGATTTTTAAATAAAAATTCACAGATTCTTTATTACGGACTATGAAATAATTAGCAGAAATGTTTGAAATTCAACATACGAGTACATGAACATCTTTTAAGAAAATGATTTTCATTTTCTTTTAATAATTGTTTTATTTAAACAAACATTTTTACAACAACAATAATCTCCACTAAATTTAATGAAACATTGCTTACACAATAAAAAATAAATTTAGCTACTTCAATGCTCGCCAATAGATGGTAGCAAAGCTTTCCGTTGCTGTCAAAATTTTCGTTTCAGAAAAAAAAATCAAAGCAATAACGAGGTTCAGCTAAAATTATTATATATAATTTTACCAACATAAATATCGGTAAGAAATACATACGTAGTAACTATATAAATAAAACAATAATAAACATTTTATATATTCCTTATTACAGTGCTAACAAAAACCTTCGATCACGATTTTGTTAACATACGATTATGCAAACATATATTTTTGATTTTAAAAAGGTTTCAATGAATTTACCAAAATTTACCGAAAATATTTACCTAACCATTTGTGCAGAAAAAATGGCAGTTATCTGTTTCAAATATAAAAGAGGCCACCGGTGTAGATGTTATTTTAACAGGAATGTCTAATGGGATATTAAAATTTTGTGCTGGAACATTTAACTTAGATTTATACAGGTATATCGAAGTCATTAGGTAAATATAATGTTTTATAAAAATTAAGGAAATAAACTATTTGTATATTTCTGTTACAGTTTAACATATTCAACGTATCAACTGTAGTCTTATTTTGGTATTTTTACAACAACAATGCCGTACAATTTCATTCCGGCTAGAAGCGAAGTAGGAATAGAATAATTTTATTCTAAATGTAGTTGCAGTGTTTACCACAATAGCAATTCCAAATTTTTCGATAAATCACAATTTTAAATTTTGTTAAATATCATTTCGAATTATTAAGGCCGGTACATATTGAGAACGAATTTTCATTTTTCAAAATAGTGAAAACCGTAAGTTTTTAATTAACGATACTTAAAATATCGCGTATTTACTAAAAACAAAACGTAAAATTTTAACAGTTTTAATAAACAATTTTAGTTCATCGTCAATTCAAAATTTTCGAAGATAAATTAAAATTTTTTATTAAAACTATAAAAAGTTTTACTTTTTATGCTTAGTAAATGCACAATATTTTATGTATTCTTAATTATTGTAGAAAGATACGGTTTTCAATATTTTAACAATTTTTCACTATTTACCAAATTTGGTGAAAAATGAAAATTCGTTCTCGTCGCTCGTTTTTAATGTTTACCGACCTTAATAATTCGAAATGATATTCCATAACTTAGCTTTGTTTTATTTATATAGGGCCTATTTCAATGCCACTACATAAAAAGCCACGACAAAAAAATGTAATTCAACATTTTTATTTACAAATATAAATAATTTGATATCAAATATATCGAAGTGTAAATTGTGAACAATTTTGATTGAAATTAATAATCATTTATTAAGTAATTTTGCATTTTTATAAAAATATTTTTTTCTCAAGACATCGTCGTGCTTCGTGTTCCTCTAAACATTTCATTTTCATAATAAATTTATTATGAGAGAAACACGAAGCATGCCGATGTTTTGAGAAAAAATTATTTTTATAAAAATGCAAAATTACTTAATAAATGATTAATAATTTCAATCAAAATTGTTCACAATTTACACTTCGATATATTTGATATCAAATTATTTATATTTTTAAATAAAAATGTTCATTTAAATTGAAAATAAAGACAATATAAAAAAATGTATTTGAAAATCCCATATGATTTTGTTTACGTTTCATAGGAAAATAAAAATCTTTATTCCCCTCTTTATATTAGTGATTTGACTTTTTTAGACTGATGTCACGGCTATTTATGTAGTGGCATTGCCTATTTGATAATTCTTGCAGTGCATACGGTTTTCCTTGTCTCCTTTGATTTATTTTCTATTGATAAAATAAAGAGAAAAATGTACACTGCACCGCACCGTGCGAATTATCAAACAGACCCATAATAGCAAAGCTTGTATATAATAATGCGTGATCTTAGTATCGCGTAATTTTATATTGATTTATTTGTTTTTCAAAACCACCATGAGCTTCAAAGAATATCGGTTTTTTATGCATACAAGCAAATGAGAAATTCAAGAGCTCGGGCTGTATAAGAGACTCAATTACCGGACGGATTTTGTCCAACACAAAATGATTCTGCGCTAGAAAGCTAGATTTGAGCAAAATACGAACATTAAGTAAAAAGTTTTATCATTGAATTTGTTTTTTTAAACAACATTTTAATTTTTTGATACTTTTAGATTGATTAGAACAAATAAGTTGACGAGGAAATAGAACGTCAGAAAAGTATAAAAAAATCGACTAGCGGACGACTAGTTTAAATTTATCATCTCTGGTTTTGGTAAACCTAAAAAGAATTCAAGTAGCCCTAAATTCTCAAGGATTGAACTTACTCTTATGCAGCCACAGCAAAATAAAACCCAACGGGATTTTTCCGGCTTGGTGGTTTTCCGGCAGCAAAAATGCAACATATGCCGCAAAATCAGTTTGTCGGAATGCCACAACAATATCTGGATATAATGCTGGCGGGTGCAAATCAATTTGTGGGACATCAGTTTAATTTAAGTGGTCTAAATTTAACAAATCAAATACCATCGATGGAACAAAATCCAGATATTCCAATCATTCCTTAACAAAATATGTTCAATATGAGAACCAATGATGACGGGACGAATCCAATTTCATTTCCAGGGAAACAACTACAAATACCACCGTATCAGCAACAATTTGCACAATTCCCAAGTGCTACAAATTTTGTCCAACCGACAAAACTAAATCATCATCAACGAAATCATTTAACTCGAAAATTTGGTACGATGAGTTACGTGTGGCAATAAACTACTAATGGATATTCTCGTATTACTGAGATACATAAAATATAATAAATTTAAAATAAATACCCCTAAGTAGTCAAAACTTTATTTTAATTTTAAAAACAAAAATTGAAGTAAGATAAAGCTAGTATAAATAAAAAATGTTCAAGTGAAAATTAAACGGGGTCAATCAAGCCGATAAGATATAAGAATGATGCTGGCTGATATTGCACCAACCTCTTATCGGAACTGGCTATCCGCCAGTATGTTTTAGAGCTGATTGGATTTAAAATTGTAAATGTTATTATTTATTTTTCAGCGTTTCCTGGAATAATAAACTCGCAAAAAAGACTATGGTTCACGATCAATGACTTTCAAATACATCGAAATTCACTTGACGCAAATGTTCGTGAAGCGTTGCTCGAAAATCCCGAATTTAAGGAAAATTAAGGAAAAAAAGAACGATTCTATAAATTACTACATTAAATGGGTCACGTTCAATTTGGCATTTCAAAAATGCAAGGCCTTACGAATTCATTCCAAATTTAGTGGAGAGTATGAGCGGGCATTAGACAGTCAAATAATTATGTTGGCACCTGTGGCAAAACATTTTGCGCCATAATTGTTCTTAATATAAATAATTTCGAGCAGTCAATTTATAAAATTCCAAGGAATAAATTAGATGAAATCAAGCAGTTCGAATGTGAGGAGACTTTAAATTTCGAAAGTATTCGAATGTATATTGGCAATAAAAAGATTCGCAAGTGTGAATTTGGTACTTTATCCAGGCTACCAAGCTCAATTGATGATTTATTGGTTCCAAAGCGATCGAAAGGTCGCAAATAAAGAATAAAAAAATTGAATGGTGGTGCTAGAAAAGGATAAAATATATGATAACAACAGAAATAATTTTACACATTTTTAATATTTATTAAATTTTTTTTATTTCTAATAAATTTGTGAAAATGTTTTATACTTTCGTTTTTTATTCGATTTTCCTTGTAGTGTCCAAAAATTAAAAGCGGCTGATAAATATTTCAAATTATTTATATCAAAAAAGCTGTTTAAGAGACATCTATGTTACGATATTATAATAATAAGAAAAGTTAGGGCTTTTTTCCATTTTATAATCTTTCAAAAGTCATGCGCATACAAATTATTTTAAGCCATTTTAATTTAATTTATGGCTTTATTAAAAACCGCACGACCAAATTAATGACACCTTTCTATGGCAAAAAATATATTTCATTTAAAAATGAGCTTACTGCAATGTTTTACCTGAAGTAAGTTTAAAGTGACTAAACTATTATTTAATTCAAAATAAATAATACAGAAAACGCCCTCACTATTACTTTCTTTTACTCTAGTAAAATAAAGTATAGTGATCATGAAAATTTTGGACCTTGAGATTTTTAGAGATTTATTTGTTTTGAGGTCCCCTGAGTCCGAAAAAGTGGGTTTCGAAATGGTGTCTGTCAGTCTCTCTGTGTCCTCTCTACAGCCCAGATGGTTTAACCAATCGAAATGAAACTTCAGATTTACGCTTTTTTGATAAATTGGGGGGTCCCAGTGAATTTTACTCCAAATCGGCTAACCGGAAGTGGCCACTCCCTTGGTTCAGAAAATTTATTTTGCAAATATCTTAAAAAGTATAAGGTTTACAAAAAACTACGTAATACAAAATGTTTCCAAAAATTAAAAACAAATAAAAATAAAAAATAAAAAATTAAAAAAAAAAATTAAATATCTCAAAATTCTCTGTTCGTAAAAGAAAGTCGAGTGTTGGCCACACCTCCATTTTTTTTTTTTGTAGGTACACTGTTACTATTTGGAAAGTAAACTTGAGACATAGTTTTATTTTATTATTTCGGCGATTAATAATCAGTACTACCACACAGGATTCAGATATGTTTTTGTTCAAGGTATTTAGAATAGCTTTGTTATTCTTTTTTATAAAATTTGGGCGTTTATCATTCAAACTTTGAAGGAGAAAAACACCCTTTTTACTATGGATTGCTATGGAAATCAGTGATCTAAAAAATACGACATTATGACTATAGCTCTATACTCTAGAAGACTCTGGTTGTATTCGAACCTCAAGTTTGTTTGAATTTTGCACTAATTCATTGATTATTTAATTTTACAGGTTAAACTTGATTTCAATAAAGGACTAACGTTGATTTATCAATGAATTTAACCCAAAAACATGGTATATTATATCTGAAATTAGCAACAAATATTTACGAATTTATTTCGATTTAAATTCAAATAATACACAAAATCACTTTAGTTAATTATTTATACACATATGGATCATTCTTTTATATTTCTGCATGGTTCTGAGTCAATCTCAGCCATCTCAATTATTTGATTTAATTCGTATTTCTAAAAAGTCGAACAGTGAATTTTTTTAAGCTTTGTGGCGAGCTTTCGGTGTTATACTGCTTCAAATATGGAGCTTGCCTCCTTTTAATTTTTTCTAATATTCTACTGTTTGTTTATTTCTGTGTAATATGTGACGTACAGCTATAAGTTTGTTTTACGTAGTACCCGAGTACTCGCATGAAACAAGTGTTGATCTTAATCAAATGACGAAAAATCCTTTTTGAGTTAACAAGCCATTTGGTCGGTGAATTAAATTATAAACAAAAAATTAAAGAATATTAGTGCAATTTACCAGAGCAGATTCTGCGATGGTCTGTTGGAGACCTCGCCAATCTCTTTAAAAATCATTAAAAAAATCTTGCCCTTTTAATTATTTAGTTCGATGGGTAATAAAAATATAATTTAAGAATTTTTGGCTTGTCTCATCGAAACTATGTACATTGAACAAATTAATAAATCGTTATCCCACATTTATAACTTTTATTAAGAAATATAAGGTGATTAGGACGGATATTATAAAAAAAACGAAATTGCCCGAAAATAAATTTCAGATTTTCATAGCATTTCTGAAAATTTCAAAATGTTAGCAGACCTTGTAAATAAAGACGGTTACCAGAGAAGTGTTATTACAAAAGTAAATCGATTGTCTATTGAACATTGCATTACGAAGAAAATTTTGAATAATACGGGCGAAAATCAAAATTTAGTCGTTGACGGAATAACCGTAAATGTTTAATTCCGGTTCGATACGTTAAACTATACTCTTTGAAAAAAAAATCTTTTAAAAAAGTATTATACATATACAATTGTTTATCCAACCAATAGCTTGAATAGGATTTTCTCCAATAAATTAAATGAAAAAATTCCTTTAGATTTAGGACTTAGTGTTAAAAACCGGAAGTACGTCACAAAACTGTACAAACTAGCAATAATTAGCATAATTGGGCTAATATACACCATAATTACTATCAACATAATTTTTTTATTGAGAACATACCAACTTACGTAATTTAGAAAATATGACAATGATAAATGCGGAAATTGCTATAACACCCTGTAAAAAGCCCTATCCAGCATTTTAAAATTTTGGCAAGCATAAAGCACTATGATAAAGCTGTCCCAACCATAAAAAAACCCCAAATAAAATTTAGAAACATGGAATATTGATGTACATTCATTTTCCTATTATTTGTGTTAAAAACCGGAAGTACGTCACAAAACTGTACAAACTAACAATAATTAGCATAATTGGGCTAATATACACCATAATTACTATAAACATAATTTTTTTATTGATAACATACCAAGTTACGTAATTTAGAAAATATGACAATGATAAATGCGGAAATAGCTATAACACCCTGGAAAATATTTAAATTAAAATATTCGCAGGAATACATTTATGCAATGCAATATTTTTTATTATTATTATTATTATGGGGGGACATGCGGGCGATCAGCCACTTCGCACTGCGACCTAAAAGATCTATTGTGCTGGCCCCTGCTTAATTATCCATCCAGTCAATATTCAGGTTCTTAATGAACCTGACGATACTGCCTCCCGGTACGTGATACATACTATCTGGGCTTATTGTTCTCCCTCCTAGATGTTTACTACAGCATGTAGTTCCGCTAGAAAGACGGTAGCATTGGAGCTCAAGGACCACGAGAGGGTTGTCCCACTCCCGTATATTCCTACTCCTGCCCCGTATTCCGTTTGATTTTACTCTTACGAGTTGCTCGGAATTGCAAATCACCTGTAGGTCACCCAGCTTTACTACAGAAAGGCTAAATAAAATTGGAGGGTGCCTGGTATCCAGAGTCCGCATATTTTGGCCTGATTAACCTATCAGCCATTCATCTTTCGGCATATGCTGTTCCACCTTAGATTAGGGTTTTTTGTCAAGGTTTTCTCCTTTAGCGCCGTACTTTAGCCTTTGCCAAATGGCCAAAGATGTGCCAAGTGGCCTTAGTTACCAGTGGTTGCCACGAGGAGGCAGTACGTACACTTGCGAATTGTGAACAGGTTACCCCTTACACAATTGTACCCATCACGCAGCTGCCTAATGACAAGACCAGAACAGCACACGTGATACGCACCCTACTGGAAGGTTACGGAGCTGGTAGATTAATCTACTCAACTTTGATCCCCCCCTCCAATAGACGCCAAACCACCTGCAATGTTATATAGTATATCGAGAAATCGTTTACATGGAAGCAGTCATTCATTATCTATAGATTTTTCAAAAATCCAAATAATTTTTTTTATTAAAAATTAAGTGTTTTCCAATTTGATTATTAAAACGGCAAAAACTTGGATCAAAAGTCATCGTTAAAAAAAACAAAAAATCAGCAATTTCTAGAAAATTACTGTAGAATTTAAAAGATAACGAATTACATAACAATAGTGTATTATTTCAAAGTTTGAATGTTCGAATCAAAGAAAATGTGCTGCGTCGCACTATGGGATATCTCGATTTTTCCTGTTTCAAAATCAAATAAGTCCGAATCCAGTCGGTCGATCAACATGAAATTTTTGGGAGATGATGTTCGTACTATCAGAAATCACAGAAAAATGACCAGAAATGTTGATGTTTACTGTATGGTCCAGGATAACTCGTTAAAGTTGACGGTTTTTGCAAAAAAAATCACAAAAGTCACTGTAGATCAATGAAATTTTTTTTTATTTAATGTTTGTAAACGATATTTTTATGTATTTTTTCCCGCTGAATTCAAATCTGCCCCTTAAAATTTTGTGGGATTTTTTTTCACCCAGAAAATCGGGAAAAACGTGTAGAATCGCCAAAATTTTGTCTTTTATGACTCCGTAGGATTTGTTCTCATTCTGTACAGTTATAAAACTCTGTCATTTTATGTTTTTTACAATGCTGATGGTAAATATATGTTTGATTATATAAACTGTATTATAAATACGTCATACGACCCACATTTACGCATGAGCGCGCGTGTTTTAGCGCAAAAAAGGAAACAACTCTTTATTTGCAGGGTTTTGGGATTGTATACATCGCGATTCTGATGTTTGTGTATGCATATATATATATATATATATATATATATATATATATATATATATATATATATATATATATATATATATATATATATATATATATATATATATATATATATATATATATATATATATATATATATATATATATATATATATATATATATATATATATATATATATATATATATATATATATATATATATATATATATATATATATATATATATATATATATATATATATATATATATATATATATATATATATATATATATATATATATATATATATATATATATATATATATATATATATATATATATATATATATATATATATATATATATATATATATATATATATATATATATATATATATATATATATATATATATATATATATATATATATATATATATATATATATATATATATATATATATATATATATATATATATATATATATATATATATATATATATATATATATATATATATATATATATATATATATATATATATATATATATATATATATATATATATATATATATATATATATATATATATATATATATATATATATATATATATATATATATATATATATATATATATATATATATATATATATATATATATATATATATATATATATATATATATATATAATATATATATATATATATATATATATATATATATATATATATATATATATATATATATATATATATATATATATATATATATATATATATATATATATATATATATATATATATATATATATATATATATATATATATATATATATATATATATATATATATATATATATATATATATATATATATATATATATATATATATATATATATTATATATATATATATATATATATATATATATATATATATATATATATATATATATATATATATATATATATATATATATATATATATATATATATATATATATATATATATATATGTATGTGTGTGTGTGATTTTATTTATTATATTTTTTCCCGCTGAATTCAAATCTGCCCCTTCAAATTTTGTAGGATTTTTTTTTCACCCAGAAAATCGGGAAAAACGTGTAGAATCGTCAAAATTTTGTCTTTTATGACTCCGTAGGATTTGTTCTCATTCTATACAGTTATAAAACTCTGTCATTTTATGTTTTTTACAATGCTGATGGTAAATATATGTTTGATTATATAAACTGTATAATAAATACGTCATACGACCCACATTTACGCATGAGCTCACGCGTTTTAGCGCAAAAAAGGAAACAACTCTTTATTTAATACTTGCTGGAGCAGATAAAAAATGAAAAATAAAGCTTATCCTTATGTATTTTTGCCCGCTGAACACGAATCCACCATTGTTTTTGGCCTATGTAGCCCCGGTTCTTTCATAACCTCAAAAAATACTCCAAAAAGAAGTTTTACTCGGATAAGACTCGCAAAAGTAAGCAAAAAATTAGATAAAAAGCTTATTTTTTTGTATTTTATCCCACTAATCACTAATCTAACTTTGTTTTAGGTCCTCTAGAATGTTCGATCGTCTCTAACTCTAAATAACACGTTATGAATGCAGATAAACGTGATTTAAAATTGCAGGGGGGTTAGAAAGCTTTAAACTACGCATGACACCTTGCTTTTGTTAAATTTAACTATTGTGTTGGCTCATATTTTTTGTCCCAGATATCCCCTTAAATAATTATGTTAGTCATTCGGTTGTATTTGCAAGTTTTATCAAATATTGTGAGGTTTTGATAAATTTGGTATATGCAAACGAAATTATATTTATGCTATGTATGCATTATTAATAATATAAGAATATAAAAATTTATTTTTTAATTAAATAAATAATATAATAATTAATCTATAATTAGGTTCCTGTGAGGCGAAACAATACATAGAAATGAGTTTGTCCAAAACTTTATAACCACCCCTGCAATTTTCATTCACATTTATCTGCATTAATGAGGTGTTATTTAAATTTTGAAATTTATATAAATCGGCAATAAGATTTATTAAAAAAAAAAATTTAATCGACATATAATAGGTAGCTATATTGTAATTTACAAAGTTTTAATAAATCAAAATAATAAACACGAGAAACTGCGTTGTTTTGCTTTGTTTAGAACTGTGTACTTTACCGATTCCTTACTTGTTTTCTTTTTCGTCAGAACTACAGTTCTTGAAATTTTACCTATTATTTTGAAAGAATGTTGTTCATAATGTAATTTTAGCGTGTCATGAGTATTAGTATAACTTTGACAGTTGATGTGTGCATAGCAAAGATATAATAAGATATTTCATACGTAAATTTACTTACATCGCGATTTTCATAAGTGGTGTTAACTTTATTAATTAATTGTACATTTCACGTGTAAGCATGACATAAAATAAAGGTAAGTGTAAAGTAATATTTTAAAACTCATTTAAAGCCATAATTTTTTTCATAAAAGCATCCAAAAATTAGTGTATTTAAAATTTTTAAAAGAGTAACATTTCTCTATAATATTATTTCAACTATTTTATTTATCACAATAATTATAATTTTTTAAGTAACTGTTGTATTTGCAATATAATGAATGCTACTATTAACATATTATAAGAAACTTAAGTAACCGTCTTTGTATATTTGAGTGATATTGTCATAAATTTATTTGTTAAAATTTTACATTTTATTTGTTAGTTTTACAAGAATAGTTATCTTAAAGTTATTTTAAATTATAGTACTTTTAAAATAATAATTTTTTTTTGTTTGTGTATTATAGATATTCTTTACAATAAGTTCAGTTATCAAAATATAGAAACCCGTATGATAATAATATAATTCGAAATTAGAGCTTTTTGTGAATTTTACTTCAATTAATCAGAGGTACAATATGAGACGAAAAAGGAAGAATAATAGGAATTCTAACGTAAAAGGAAGGCCAAAAAAGGCGGTCGACTTAGCATTAACAGTGGTCGAAAAAGAAGTACGTTGAAAAATGCATCAGAATCAACTTTGCGTAGACGAGCTCATAATCTGCTCAGTGATCCCAACTATAATGAGACAGTAATATCTATCGCAAAAAATATGATCAACTTGAAAAGTAACAACAGACAGGATGGACAAAACGAAATAAATGATCCTCGAGAAAGGCATACGCCCAGTTCGGCCTTAGCTTTCTTAATTACAAACGAGTACACAAGACGGCAATATGAAGCAATAATTGCTGATACAAAAGCATTAGGCTGCGATATTTATCCGTGTTATACCATTGTCTTGAAAGAAAAGAAAAACTGTTATCCACGTAAATATGAAATAATAAATGATATCGAGGTCTGCGTTAGTTTACAAGAGCTACTCAATATTACTGGTGAGCGATTGTGCAAAGCAATAATACACGACTGGCCTGATGAAACATATCGTAACTTGCAGATGCGTGTATCAATAGGATTTGTAAGTTCTTCGTGTCATAAAAATCCTCAGCAAAAGTTCGAAAATGTAGAGTATGAAAATAAAAACGCTCAAATATCACTCTTTGTTACTTGTATTGGAGGGATTCAACTTTTTCACTCAACAAATAGTAAGTGCAATTGGATAAACCCAACTCCCATGAGTATAAGATTTTTTAGACCTGTGAGACTTTGTTATGAGAAAGAAACCCCTGAAAATACAAAAAAAGAGTACGCACGATTACTTACAGAAATAAAGTTTCTTTCTTCGTATACCTTTACCTTGGCAAAAGGAAAATCAGTACGTCTTCAATATGAAGTTTTCCCTACTTTATTCGACGGTAAATGTTTGAATACGATTACTGACAATCCGTCTTCGTCAAGATGCCCATGTTGTAATCTCACAACGACTACATTTGGTGACTTAAAAAATAAATTTACACCAAAGGAAAATTCATTAAATTATGGATTAGGTATTCTACATTGTGAGATTAAAGCCATTGAACACTTAATGAATATAAGTTACCGCAAACCTTTTAAGCACTGGGAGAGAACTGACAAAGATAAAGGTGCGAACTATTACTTATTTTTAACAATATATGATAACTTATTCATTTGTCCAAGAAAAAAGAAATTATTTTACAATTTCAAGTAATTATTATAGTTAATTATTTTGACGTTAAATGTTCTAATTTTTCTACGTTACAGTTTTAATATGGTATTTATGCACTTTTTAAATCTGTATTTTGATAACAATATTTTATTTTGTTAGCTATGTTACATTTTATTTACGCTTTTATAATTATATGTAAGAATGAATGGTATCTTTTAAAATAAAAAAAATTATAGAAATTATTAATTACAAATTAATTACTTAAAGTAATTTTAATAAATAAATATTAAAACAAAATAATAATTATAATATACTAAAGAGAATCGAACTCAAGCATGTACTTGATTTAATTACAGAATGCAATATAAATTTGTAAGATAAATAATTGTTAATTTAAGTAGGTTATTTACTACAAAATATTTTAATTTTTTAGATAAATACAAAGACAGGGAAAATGTTGTCAAAGAAAAATTGTATGTAAAATTTCATATTAGAGCGGATCAACTTCTCCAAGGTACAGGGACAACCAATACAGGCAATCTAGCACGCATATGTTTCAGAGAACCATCTACTTTTGCGGAAGCACTAGAGCTTGACAAATAGTTGGTTACAAACATAGCAATAGTTCTCGCAGCATTTAAATGCAAAAAACGACTAAATTTAGAGAAAATGGAAACATTTTCTTTGGATACGTATAAATTATATTATACGCTATACCCGTGGGCAAAAATGAACCCAACTACACACAAACTTTTGGTACACGGGTGTCAGATCGCTAAAAATTTCCCTCTTCCTATGGCATACTTTGCAGAAGATGGGCTAGAATCATGGCACAAGTACTATAGGTCAAACACACAAGATCATTGTCGTCAAAATTCTCGAATAAATCGTATTACAGATTTATACAACAGAGCGATTGAAATGAGTGATCCTTTAATATCCCTCATCGGAATAAAAAAGAGTATAGCTGTTTTGCGCAAACATAAAATTTCAGCTGAAGTTAAGAATTACATAAAGAAAAAGTGAGTATTGGAAATAAAAATGTGTTACTTGTCTCCTTTATTTTAAAATTGATATAATTGTTTAGTCTTCTTGAGTCAACATTTGATGAAGTAGAAATTGACGACGAATGCAAAGATTGTAAAAAGGACGAGACTGAAATGATCACAAATGATGAATTTGAATCACAAAATATTTAGTATATATAATAGCATAATGGTTCAATTTATTGTATTATATTTGTAATTAAACTATTCGTAACATTTCTACGAATACAATTACTTCTTACCTTAATCTCATATTTTATCTATTTTATTACTAATCCGAAGACGAAATTAACTATGAATATTTACATAAATGCATATTTTTTAAATATATTAGGGGAGATGTGCCCAGTATACATAATGCCTAGTATGGATAATTTGATGTTTCCAGCTTCCAATAACAGATAGAGCTACTTTAGGTCGGTTTTTTCGTACGTATTTGTGGTCTAATAAACATACTTCGGTACCGTTATTTTAAATTAATCACAGAAAAAGTTATAAGGAAAATAAGTAAATGTGCATTTCAAAAGTGTGAAAAGTTATTTTACGAGGATTGAAAATTGCACTTTTAAATATTGATGTAGCAAATTAACTATTCACGGGACATCGAATCGGGACAATTCCTAATCATAGAGGGCTATGTAAGGAACAAATTCACTTGAAAATTTTTCATTTTTGTGGAGGGTAAGTAAATAGGTACAGCCGAAATTGTTAAAATTATCCATACTGGGAGCATGTTTTCGAGATTTCGTAGATTTCCTTGTAGAAATTGGACTAGAGAATACGTAGAAATTTCGAATTCGAATATTCATCGCGTTGTTTAAAAGTTATGCCCAAAATAGCTAAGAGTATCAGTACTGGGCACACTTCCCCTATATCTATTATACACGCACGCACGCACACACACACACACACACACACACACACACATATATATATATATATATATATATATATATATATATATATATATATATATATATATATATATATATATATATATATATATGCATACACAAACATCAGAATCGCGATGTATACAATCCCAAAACCCTGCAAATAAAGAGTTGTTTCCTTTTTTGCGCTAAAACACGCGCACTCATTCGTAAATGTGGGTCGTATGACGTATTTATTATACAGTTTATATAATCAAACATATATTTACCATCAGCATTGTAAAAAACATAAAATGACAGAGTTTTATAACTGTATAGAATGAGAACAAATCCTACGGAGTCATAAAAGACAAAATTTTGGCGATTCTACACGTTTTTCCCGATTTTCTGGGTGAAAAAAAAAATCCTACAAAATTTGAAGGGGCAGATTTGAATTCAGCGGGGAAAAATACATAAAAATATCGCTAACAAACATTAAATAAAAAAAAATTCCATTGATCTACAGTGACTTTTGTGATTTTTTTGCAAAAACCGTCAACTTTAACGAGTTATTCTGGACCATACAGTAAACATCAACATTTCTGGTCATTTTTCTGTGATTTCTAATAGTTCGAACATCATCTTCCAAAAATTTCATGTTAATCGACCGACTGGATTCGGACTTATTTGATTTTGAAACAGGAAAAGTCGAAATATCCCATAGTGCGTCGTCAAATGACAGTTTCTACCAATCAGTCTGAAACTACTATTTTCACCAGTTTATTGGAGAATAATCATTTTGCTTTTAAAAATCGTTTAAACAATCCGCACATTTTAAAATTATTGAAACTGCTATCCTGAACTTGCAGATCATATTATTCGATTACTGGTTTTGACCGGTACAAACTTTCTTTAATGGTATTATCAATGATTGTTTGTTGCTTTACCCATTTAATGATTACGCACAAATTCTTTATCGCCGAAAATACCCTTTGCACGTTCGATTCTCAAAGTTGGAAATTTTTTTAATTTCATTAAAGTAATATTTATTTATTTTTAGATTTATTTTAAAAGGAGTTTTGTTGCCTCAATTCCGTTACAAACTCCAGAAACGCATTGTGAAAATGATAATACTCGTACAAGTAAAAAATTAAATTATCAAAAGAAACAAATAAAAAAATTGTGGTAATTGATTGTAACATTTTTATTTAAAGAAATTTAATGTCATATTAGGTGCACAAGAGAGAAATTTTAATTAAGTTGATAAATTTCTAAAATACATACTTAATTGGTCTACCTTCTTAAAATATAGATTTTGTATGGTATACAATATTACAACTTATGTAATATTGGTTGTAAGTTGTTTGACTAATTGAAAAAGATTAACGGCGCTTTGGATACACACACCCTAACGAGTTCTAAACTTTTCTAAATTACAATAAGAATTAAATCATTACAATGAGCGCAAACAAGATAAATGATACACGACCATCATTGTCGTCAATGTAAAAACCCATCGAATTAAAAATGTTTCCGTTAAATTAAGCGGCTTTATTCAAAACAACATAATTTTATATCTAAATTATGCGTTGTTGTGCCTCGCCAATACATCACGACGATCATTATCTACGGTTCAACTTTACATATAAGTACCGTGTGCCTTAATCGAACATCAAACAGAATCAAATAAGGCCCAGCCCACCCATTTATATACAATAATATAAATTAATATTGTGAAAGCTCATTTAGTTCTCAATCAATAAAGCATGTTTGCATAAAGGTAATCGGGTTTCGATTTTAAAAATTTGGATAATTAACCAATTAAGAGATCAGAACACCTATGTATAAAAATTTCACAGAAATGATATGGATTGTCATCGAAAAAAATTAAGTTATCAATTAAAGTGTTACCCTTTTTTTATTTATTATTTAGTCAGACCTCAAATTAAAGCAAAACAATTTGCGAATTAATGGCCCGGTATTTTTTATAAAATTCGTTTGAAAAATAGGTGAAAGCTGGTTGAATTTCGATACTAATCGATAATTCAATTTGCGCACACAAAAAAACGTACTAACATATTTGTAACAGATCGATCTTGTCGTCTCGAGTCTTTTAGGTGTACGGCAAAGTATACACACATTTATTAATAATCTTAATAATAAGTATTAATATTACAAAGATTTGTTATTTTTTTGGTTGGCTATCTTCTTAAGATGTAGCTGAAGAATTTTTACTTTTGTTTTGTGTGTATGTTTTTTTTTGTATGGTCTTGAGTCTTGAGACAAACAAAAAGTTGTTTTGACTGGTTTTTATTTCTTTATGAATTTCTTATATGTTTATAAAAAATGACTTAATTTTTTTTTGTCAATTCTAAAATATTATAAATTTTAAAATGTGATCAAAAGTCAAAATAAAATGAGACAAATTAAGATGAATATTTAAATTTGTGTGTGTATGTGTGTGTTTGTGTGTGTGTGTGCCTTATACATAAAGAGTTTGAATTGGTTTTTTGGTTGGTACAAGTCTACACATATTATGTATAAATGATGAGGATCTGGTGACCAAGATGATCAAGTTTCTCTGTGGTTTTATTACTTGCGACATATCAGATCCGTGTATATTTTGTATATATGGTATTTGGTTGGTTGGAGTACGCGAAAACTTTTGAAGGTCTTGGTATTTTGTGTTATTTGAAAATAAATTTTGATCATCAATTTTGTACAATTTTAAATATTACAACATATACCAGTTACAGTGCAGAATGATTAAAGAAAATAAAGATTTAAAACGCGTACACAAAGCAAGTTGACAGTGAAATATTTTAAAGATATTGTTAAAAATGTTTGTCATGAAGAATAAAACCAATTTCCGTTGTAAGTGGATCCATCAATTTCAATGATCATTCAGAAGGTCAAAGACATTTAGTTGTTTTGTTTTACATATATGGACCGATGCATCTTTCCTTTCCGTATTGCAAATGGTTTACGCAGAACTGGCATACAGGCGATTTTGCGTCTACGATTTAGCTATTGCTTAAAGGAGAAACTTAAAAGTTAACTGCAAGAGATTTAGAAGAGCAACGAGCCCCAGCAAATAATTATAATAAAACTTTATATAAACCGCAAGAAAGTCTATTTGATTCATACAATTTATTTTAAAAATATAATTAAAATGTCTTCGAATGCAACTCAATTTTCATAATTTGGTGACAAAAATGTCCTTTCTAGTTATGCCAGCTGTGTGACACCAGGCTTCATTAAACAGAGAGATAGTAGGTTTTGGTTTCTTTCCGAGCTAAACTGCACAGCCCAAAAAACTGGTAGAAGAGTACCTCGACATATTATTTAATAATATTGTATTATTTGATTGATTGATTGGTTTGGATATACGGCCAAGCATTGAGCATGAACTCCCGGACTCGCTGGAATCTGAAGGAGAGGATAGGATTGTTAGTTGTGACAGACTCAACCCGGCTACAGGCGCCCAAGCGATCGATAGTTAGTACTTTTAAGACGGCACAATGACAACACAACAACATCCTTAGCAAGTAAAATTAATTTCTTATTTCTAGTAATATTTGCGGCACTTCAAACATTTCTTCGCCGTGAAAGGAAATTTTTATTAGACGGAGAGGGAATATTCTCATACTGCAAATTCCACTTGAACTAATCATATCAAATGTTGCTTGACATTGTTTGCTGTCCTGTAATGAATTATCATTAATGTCACCGGTAACCAAGATTAAAATTGCAAAACACTTATTATTTTCTGCACTATGAATTCCGATCTGATGCTCCTGTAAATTAAGAGAACCAAAATCAGGACAACAGAGTTTCTACAACTACCCATCCCCTGGATGCATAGAGTTTCTGGAAATCTGCATTGGGTTTCTCCGAATATTTCTGAAAATCAAAATGGTTAAAACTTTAAATCTCCTGGTAACTATATTAATTAAGTTTATTAGTGTAATGAAATAAAATTAAAAATTAAAAACAAACAAAATAAAATACATAAATAAAATTCAAAAATATATTACAAATAAAGATAGAGATAATACATTTATCACGTCATTCTTTAACTAACATTTCAAAAAATAAATCATCACCCAAATATTACTCTACATCATGGACGTCCCAATATTTCGCCCCCCTAGACCAAAAAAGCAAACGTACTAGCCAACCCTTCAAAACTAACACCTATGTACTTCAGCATTTTAGGTATTTCAATTCACCACTAGCACGCTATCCTCTCAGTAGATGTCACCTGTCACCATTCGTATATACTACCTGTCTTAAAAATGTGTTCACCCCTAAAGTTTTGACAATTTGACATTCGCATCAATATTTTGATTCTGTCACAATCTAAAATTCAATAAATAAAAGCGCTCTAATCATAAAATATAAAGGGCTGAAACCTCATAAGGTGATCAGAACTTCGGTGTTCATTAATTCAACTTCCAAATCAATCCCGAAATAAGCATCTACAGTCAAGCTTCAGCTTAACCTCTAACTCAATTTACAACTCAACCTCTATCTATTAACGGCCTACTCACCATTAAACCGGCATATGTACCGTCTTACCATTATAACCTTAAATAACCATTCCATCATACCATTATTCCATTATAACATCATGATACTATACCATTAAACCATCATACAATCGTACCATTGTACCATGGTGACGTCTAATCTTCCCACCATCACACCATGATGTATGTCTTACCATCATTCCACCACACCTTCATACCATTATACCATCATATCATTATAAAATCATACCATCGTACCATCATAATCACGTTCCTATAATCATACCATCATAACATGGTACCATCGTACCATCATATAATCATACCATCATACTGTCAGGCCACGATATTGTCATTCCATCCAACCGTCATACCATTATACCGTCATACCATCATACTATCAGACACTCATTCTAGAATAAATACCGTCATACCATCGTACGTTGTATCATATATACAAACATACCATCACACCATCATACAATAATATTAATCCATCATAACATCACATAATCATACTATCATATATACCATCTAACCATGATGCCATCATACCATGGTACCGTCATACCAGCTTACCATTCTTCCATCGTACCAATATACCATCATACCATCTTACCATCATATGATCATATACCATCATATCATCATACCAACATACCATCACACGATTATACCATCATACAGGTTTTGGACTTCAAATTGTAAGTTTTAAACTTCAAACTGAAATTTTTCGATTTCAAATTAGATGTGCGTTAGAAATGGGATTCTAAAATGATTTTTGGATAAAGGTTAAGTTATTAACGCTAGAAATTCCCATCCGTCAAAATGATAAATTGTAAATTCATTGAATTAATTTGTATTCTAATTATGTTAGCATTGTTTCGAAAATTTATGATAAGTTTCAATATAACTTTGTTGTCATATTAAAAGTCATCTTGAATTTCCAAAACAATACTTACATAAAATAAAAAAAAATTGAATTAAATAAACGTACAACCGGTCACTGTGACTTCTAGTGTTAAAGGATTCTGATGGATTTTGACGTTTACGAACGAATAGAAGGAAATGTGTTCCAACAATTATTTTTAAACGAGGTTGTGAGAAATATGTGAATATGGCTTCTATAATGTTGTCTATTAAGGTTTCTGTGAATCATGCAGTTATTGAGGTTTCTTTAATACAGCTTAAACATAATATTTCAATTGATAAACGATCAAGCTTATCTCCGCAATAATATTCAAATTCCATTAGCAAATTTTCTTTCCAATCCTTCGGTTTAAACTTTGGGTTATGTATTCTTAGTATTTTCTGTCAGAGCGGTCAGTTTGGCTTTGATTAAAAAAATTTAGTATGTAACTGACACGCGCCCCAGCATTGAAACTAATAACGGTAGTGCAGAGTTTCGGAATTAGAAATATTATTTTAAATCCTCATTCCCAATCTCAAATTTCATTATAATCAGTTAGGGAATAGCAAAGTTCCGTGCTACTTGGCCATAACCCAGAACTTTATCTAAAACTCATTTTAAAATCCCATTATCATCGCAAATGCAAAATTCCATTAAAATTGTTTTAAAAATAAGGACAAGATCTATTCTAACTCGCCATATTCCAGAATTTCATCTATAAATAATTTTAAAATGTCAATACTAGTCCAACTATCGAACTTCATCATAATCGGTTGAGAAATAGAAAAGTTCTATCATACTTGGCCATATTCCAGAACTTCATCCAAATATCATTTTAGAATCCCATTTCCAACGCACATGTCAAATTTGATCATAATCGGTCGAAAAAGAAGCATTTAAAAAAAAGCATGGGGATAATATTTATACTTACGTGTGCTCGTATTTTGTCGCTTTTCAATTTTCCAATGAAATAAAAAAAAGAAAATTGTAATTAATTGATTTTCAATTTAATATTTATCTTTTATTTTTTTGTACTCATGTTAAACATTTTTTGTTTCATTTAATGAGAAAATCGTGGAAATTAAATGAAAATACCCTTTAATATAGTACAAATATATTTAAATACTGAGTTCGTCTTTCCACCATACTTGGCCATATTCCAGAACATGTCAAATTTAATTTTAATCGATTGAGAAACAGGCAATTTCCATCATATGATGTGGCCATATTCCAGAACTTCATCCAAAAATCATTTTAGAATCCCATTTCCAATGCACAAACCGAACATCACCATAATTGGTTGAGAAATAGGCAAACTCCATCTTACTAAGCCATATTCCAGGACTTCACCCAAAAATCATTTTAGAATCCCATTTCCAATGCACATGTCAAATTTCATCATAATCGGTTGAGAAATATGCAAGTTCCATCATACTTGGCCATATTCCAGAACCTCATCCAAAAATCATTTTAGAACTCCATTTCCACCGAACATGTCAAATTTCAGTTTAATCGGTTGAGAAACAGGCAAGTTCTATCATACTTGGCCATATTCCAGAACTTCATCCAACAATCATTTTAAAATCCCATTTCCAATGCACAAACCGAATTTCATCATAATTGGTTGAGAAATAGGCAAGCGTCATTTCACAAAGCCGTATTCCAAAACTTCATCCAAAAATCATTTTTGAATCCCATTTCCAACGCATATGTCAAATTTGATCATAATCGATTAAGAAATAGACAGGTTCCATCGTACTTGGTAACATTCCAGAACTTCATCCAAAAATCATTTTAGAATCTCATTTCCGGCGCACTTGTCAAATTTGAAATAGGCAAGTTCTATCGTTCTTGGCAATATTCCAGAAATGTATCCAAAAATCAGTTTAAAATCCCATTTCCAATGCACAAGCCGAATTTGATTATAATTGCTTGAGAAATATGCAAATTCCATTATATTTGACCATATTCCAGAACTTCATCTAAAAATCATTTTAGAATCCCATACCCAATGCATAAACAGAATTTCAAAATAATTAGTTGAGAAATAGACAAGCTCCACGCTAGAATCACATTTCCAACGCATATGCTAAATTAGATCATAACCGGTTAAGAAATATCTCCTAAGAAGTTCTGCAATTTCTTTTAGAGCAAGAAAAAAGTGTCTGACTTTCTATCTTCTATGTCTTACCAGAGCTCCGTCGCTAGTCAGCCCTTGGATATCTGTAATTCGTTTGCTTGCTCCAGCTGGAGGTTGGAAAGGGAGCGGATTATGATGGGTTGCCGCCGATTCTGTTTAGGTGTTCTGCTAAGAGTTTGACCCTTCCTATTACCTTCATATTTAATGAAAGCCTTCGTCGCGGTTTTTTCCCCAATCCGTGGAAAATTTCTTGTATTCATCCAATCTTCAAGACGAGTAGAAGAAATGATGTGAGTAATTATCGTGAGATCGCCACTCTTTCTATCTTACCCAAGTTGTTTCAGTCTATGGTTCATAGAATCTTGTTCTTCCACACTAAAAACTTCATTTCTCCTGTACAACATGGATTTTAACCCGGTAAGGTATAAACAGTAACACTGCAGTAACTTCGTTTTGTGGCGACTTATTTGATAGTTTAAATTCCAGACATCAGCTTGACGTTGTTTATACAGATTTTGCCAAGGCTTTTGATATGATGGACTACTCTATTCTTCTTAGTAAGTTAGAGAGTCTAAATTGTCAGTTCATTCCTATTAAATGGTTGCGTTCCTACTAATACTTGCGTACCTTCTCTTAGGTTCTTGGGTTATTACTCCAAATTATTTCGTGTGCCATTGCGGACCATTATTGCTTTCATTGTTTATCAACGATGTGGTGCAATGCTTTGAGTTTGCTAACTGCCTCCTCTTCGCAGATGACATGAAAATGTTCGCCCGAGTTTCTAGTTTGTCTGATTGTGTAAAGTTGCAGGAGGACTTAAACAGATTTTCTAGTTGGTCAATTAACAATAGACTGGCTTTGAACGTGAGCAAATGTAAGACGCTTTCTTCTAATCGTATCCGCTCACCCATTTTTCACCAATATCAGCTGTACAATGAAGACGTTGACCGAGTCGAGCTCATTTCCGATCTTGGTGTGATTTTTGCAGCTGACGCTACATTTACCAGACATGTTAACACCATTATTTCAAAGTCTTATATTATGTTGGGCTTTATTAAATGAAACTGCTGGGATTTTAGGGACCCGATAACTTTGACATCACTGTATGTCTCGTTTGTTCGATCTATTTTGGAGTATGCATCTCCAGTTTGGGCCGCACCCTACTACCATCATTCCGGGAGGATTGAAAGTGTTCCTCCCACCTTATCAAAGCAACGTCTAGACATATCATTAATTCCCGTATCGGTTGTACCGAGTTACTCGCACGTCTAAAAATCTATGCTCCCGCATGCCGAAAGCGTCAACGTCTTTCATTCATTGACCTGGTGCCAACAAACTATGGTCTTTCGGAACCGATCCTGAGAATATTACGGGTGTTCAATTCAGTTTTTGAAATTTTCGATTTTCAATTGTCGAGAGATTTGTTCAAGAATGTTTTATTTAAGTGTTTTCAAAAATTGTAGTTAGCCGTAATTGTTTGTACCGATTGTAGTCACTGTAGGTATCAAATAAATAAATAAATAAATAAAAATAGACAGGTCCCATTGTAATTGGCCACATTCCAGAACTTCATCCAAAAATCATTTAAGAATCTCAATTCCAGCGCACATGTCAAATTTCATCATAATCGGTTGATAAAGAGGCATATTCCAGAACTTCATCAAAAATATTTGGCAATATTCCAGAACTTCATGGTTTTCACTAGATGCTACCTGCGTACTAAACTGCGAATAGGCCTACAAATTAAACAAAACAAAATAATCAGAACCAGTACAGGGATAAATAAATAAAGTAAGGTTAAATAAAGTAAATTAAAATAATTTTCTTTTTTGATTTCCTGTGTTTATGCTTGTGCCTGTTACCGCATGGTACAATGATGATTGATGCTAACAAGGGCTGAAAACAATCACTTCTCTCAAATATACCACACATTTAGAATGTGATCCAACCCACCGAAATGGGCGATAATTTAGCATTCGTTGATTAAAATTTTGACTTTTAAAACCATTTATGTATGCAAAAATTTGAATGACAAGTATCAGTTTAATTTATTTAACTCATCTAATGCTCGCTCCGATGTGTCGTATGGATGAGAATAGTGATGACGAATACTCAACCAGAGGTCTACATTAACTTGTTATGTTTCCCATTGGCGATATGGTTTCCACCAGGTACCAGTTCCTGCATTGATGCACCTTTATGTGCCTGTCACCGTTTGGATGATGATGATGTATACTAAATGCATGAAAACAATCGCTTCAATCAATACATTTATCCGAATTCGAAATGCAATCCAAACCCGTAGAAATGCAGGAAATCTTCCCTTATTTAATAATATTGTATTATAAAAGGAAATTACAAGCTGAAGATTTCGAACTATACCTTTTCAACATTAACATAAAATAATATGATATACTCGTATGTATAGTACGATTGATTTTTTACTAAAGAAATTGGCCTATTTTAATTGTCATTTTGAATTTTTCATTTTTTTTTTTTTTTCATTTCTATGCGCACTTGTTCTGTGGATGGAGTGCGAACATTCAAAGAGGACAGATGTGTTTTGTCGTTCCTCTTCAAAATTTAATTTAATTTTATTTTTATTTTTTATTGTTAAGTGTTTGTGTGAAATGTTATGTATATACTTTATATACATGTGTATATACATTTTAATTTTAATTCTAATTCAATTCAATTTTAGTTCAATAATAATTAAAGTGTAAGTGAAATAATAATTATAGTGTAATTTTGGAAAATGTAATCTACCGGGATTCATTTATCAGGCAATGTTTTATATTTATAGATAAAGTAATCAAAATTCTTGATTTCTTGATTAAGTGCATGATTTTAACTTTTTTGTGGTTGTACATGAAATTTAATTACTAAAATCTAATAATTGGATAGTATTAAAATTGATTTTAACTTAATTTGATAGTGCGTAGTTATTTCTTATCGTATTTTATTTTTATGCTGACTTGAATGTGTTTTATTTTATGTACAACTGACACAAATATATTCTTTAAGCTTGATACTTAACAAAAGCATCAAAAATGTTTATACATGCCGTCTCGTTCGCTCTTTACACATATCCTATCAAGAAAATGTTCTCTATATTATTGGTTTAAACCATAATGAATATTTAAACAAAAACAGAGACATTTTTGTTGGTTTTGGTATAATCGTCACAAATATTTTCCTGTACCTTGATACATAGAACAGAAATGTTTGTAATATAATGAAATATTATACGTCTCCTGCTACGCACATGGAAGATTGTATGAAAATATTTACCTTCTCTGTGTGTGTTGGTGGTCAGTATATACGATTCTGTTGTTTTTATTTTGGTGTTGTTTTCTCTCTTTGTGTTTTTTGTATTAGGATTGTTATACTTCTTATAATCGAGTAAGTTTGAGTCGAATCTGAAATTGTTAATCGTTTACTTAGGTATGATTAATTTTTTTACAGGGTATTATAAACTGCATTAAATTGTATTAATTATATTAAATTAATTTAATTAATATTAAAAGATTATAAATTAACTAAATTATATGAATAAAAGAGATTTGAATTAATATATGGTTTGCAACACATAATGACGTATTTATTTATGTATGCCAAATTTTGATTCAATGAATGTGAACAACGTAGAATTATGTAAATGAAAATCGAGATGCTAAATGTATTGAACTTAATTAGTTAACTTAATGGATTTAGTGAAGTTTGGGTGGCAGTTTTCACATGCAAACGTCAAGATTACTTATATAGTAAGTACACCGATAAAATTTTTAAGAATATAATTTTTCAATTTCCTTTCATTGTTTATTATTTTAGTGACTTGTATTTTTAAGTGGTGATGGTAAATGATGTATGCTAATTGGATTTTTATTTAGGTAGTCTACTGTTTTATAAGTTTTAAATATCATTTTGAAATATTGATGATCGCTATCTTTCAATTAACGAGTAGCCAATTAATTTGATGTACATTTTCAGAGATATTAATGACCATGATGTTGAATTTAATTATTTACGTATACTCTTAGTAATTTTTACTGTTGAGCGGTACTTTTCTGAGTTTTGAAGGTTTTATATTTTACATCTTTAAGGGTTGTGTTTGTGAGTACAAATAGAGATACAGTGAGTAAATTTGGTGTTCGGTTTTTCTATTATCTTTGGGTTTCGGGGGCTTTTTGCTATTGGAATGAAGAAGGTATTGGTTTTTCTTTTTCAAGAATAGAAGTTTTATAGATCTTCAGTGGAGTTCGAGTGTTTTCATATTAAATAACATTACGAAGACATTGTTATTAATGTTGAAACAAAAGATGCAGCTATTTCATCGTTACTTTAATATTCGGTCAAAATCAAAAAATCAATTTTTAAAAGTAAAATATGTTAAATTAATATTTTGTGGGATACCCGTTCTGCTTCGAAACGTGATGTTAGCGATTTGGCATATTCTCAACAATTTTTTTGCAATAATCTTGACCAATTTCAGCCCATTCCCGTTTCAGCCTAATTTTCAAATCAGTTACTGAAATAATCGAAGTCTTTTGAATTCGCCGGTCTAGCAATTCTCGAACCAAATAGGACATATGTTTAGGATCATTGTCCTGGTAAAATTTAAAAGTGGGCAATATTCCCAGATTTTCGCCTTTTTTTTAGATTTTATATTACGTCGTTCCAGAAACTGGAATCTTTTCCAATATATTCCTTGGCAAACTGGATACGTTTTTTTTTCTGTTTCGGTCATTTATTAATGTTTTTTTCTGGCCCCGCGCCCTTTAAAACCTTGCCGTTCTAATGTTCTGCGGATGGTTTGTGGCAATACTGCTTTTCCCAGTTCTTCCAACACCTCTGATGCAATTTTCGGTGCATTTAAACGTAGATTTTTTTTTAATTTGTCTTAATATCAAAGGTGTATCACTTTCAGTTAATTTTTTAGGTTGGCTCTTTTGCTGCTTCAAAATAATTCTCCCTTCATTTTTATACTGCTGAACGATATTGCCAACTGTATTTTTTGGTATATAGTATTAGGCATTTGTGCAATTTCCGCATACGTACGACCTTTAGCATAATGGCAAACTGTTAACTTTCGTTGCTCCAATGTTGAATTCTTTCCTTCACGGCCCATTTTAGATTTTGAATATAAAAAAATATAAAAAATAACTTTACTACTTATACAACTTACATAATGGAAAAAACCGAATGTTGGGGTAACGTTAAAATGGTGGTTTAATTGTTTTAACATTTTTACTATATAATTACTAACAATTTACTAACTATCGGCTATACCTTAGAGAAGTAAACTGTTACCAAGTGATTAAAAAGAGGTATTCTAATAATTAATTTTAACAACTGATGACAATTCAGTGGCCTAACGCCGATTTGTTGAGTATGCAATGGCTGGAGGCGTTTATCAGTGACTTTAACCTTCGGTTCACGTGAAAATGTTTCTTTACAATAGACCTTTATTGGTCGCAGTATAAGTCTCAATCGCTCATCTTGTGATTTTGCTAACTAAAATTTTTGAGAACAAATGTTTCGTTATTTTTCTTTATGCAACCTTGACAATAAATAGACATAATTATGAATAAATTATTGTCAACAAAGTTTTGGGTTTTTTGTTAAATTTTTAAGTTTTTCTTTAATACACAAATAATGTATAGTTTTGTTCGAATTGAAAAACTAAACAGGACTAAAACTATCTATATATTAACGTATTATTTTTAAGAAAAGCAAACTAAACTGTGCATTTTTAAAAGGCCTTTTTGTTTGATTTTCTAGTAAAATGTGCCAACAATGGTAGGTTTTTTCTTCTAAACAAACCAAAGCTATATATTTCGAATCAGATTAATTATGCTAGTTTTTTTTTGGTTCGAAATTTCTGAATATACCAGAAACTAACGAGCGAGTTTACTCCCAACTTTCAAAAGATTTATGTGAATACCTTAATATATAAGTATCTATTACATCATTTCAAGCTTCTTCAATAGTGATGACCTACTCTATTACCGGATGAAGTTAGGGTAGGATTAAATATGATGATTTTTTTATCATTTTTGGCCGATTTAACACGTGCAATGTTACTACTCAAAATGACAGACGCAAGTAAATTTTTGCTATATCACCTCTCGAATAAAAAGGAACAAATAAAATAAAATTGGTTTTTTGTTAGTAATTGAAAATATGTCACACTAATTTTGTCATGATGTCTTGCCAACATTGTTTTTGTCTCAAAACAAGTTTTGACGTTTGTTTACAGTGCTCCGCACCAGTAAAGCATTGATCGATACATCGCTTGAAAGTAAGGATGTGGTTAATAATCTTGGAGAAAGCCAAAATGGCGGTCATGTGAAAATTATTCTAAAGATTACTTAATTAATGGTATTCGGTGTCAATGTTTTGCACGTAATTTTCCATTTTCTTGAGCATTGATTACCGATGAACTTTTTAAACGGTGTTTAAATAAATCATCAGATTCAAAAAATCGAAAATCAAATATTTATAATAAAAGAATCGACAAAAAATAGGAATTGGATGAAAAAAGTATAGGATTTAGAGCTTTAGGCCACGTTCGGAATATTCGAAATTAATAAAGGTGTTTACTGTACCTTCCACTATACGTAATAGGCTATACATTCACCAGAAAATCGATGAAATAAAATTTTATCAATATATTTGACAATTTTGGTATCTAAAATTTAGAATTTCCTTCCACCTTGAATCAAAATTGGAAATAATTCAACCATCATTTGTTTTTAAGGGAAGCTCTGTCATGATCTGCTGTTTTTAATAAAGAAATATTTTTTCAAAATATAGAAGAATACACAATATTCCAAAATTGATAACTAACAAATAAATTTTGAACCACACAGAAAGAAATATAATTGGTAGAATTAAAAAAATGCATTTCTTATTTCAAGATTTAACTAAAATTCAAATAAAAGTCAGTTTTTGCTTTCCACAATACGAAAAATTATTAATTTAAACGTCATTCTCTTTAAAATTCAATTTCATTGAAATTATAGAGTCAAAAATTAGATGTTTAAATGAAGCAACACCAAACCTTACTAATGTAATAACGACTATAGCTCAACACAAGAAAACGATTTTATCCATAGATTGCTAATTTGAAGCAATCTATTGCTAACGCAGTTTTTATAGAAAATTCTTTTTATTGAGAGGCATTTTAAATTTAAGCAAAATATGTAATTAAATAAAGCAAGCGGCTATCTTTACATTAATCAAATTCATAAACAACTCGCTTGGTTCAAAGAAGCTATTTGATCCACAGCCCACTCGTTATACGATAACGGCAATTCTAGAATAAATATTTCAATGATTTAATATTTTATAGTGAAATTTGGTTTAAATAAATAATAATAAATATTATCGGCTCTAGAAATACATATAAATTTATCGTTTAAAACTTCTTTCACAGGTAATTTGCCCAGTGGGAGTTGCATTTTCTAATATTACGAATGACATGAGTTGATATGTCTTATAAATTCAATACATGCCGTCTTACTTTGGAAACTGGAATAGTAATTGGTATGAAAATAAAAATGCAAATTATGCTCAAAATGAAAATAAAAAATTATTTTCTTTTTACTTTTGTTAATTGAAATTAAAAATTAAATAATAAAACAATACATTTTTTCAAAAATATTGCTAGAATAATTCTATACCAACAAAACTTGGTTTGAAACTGTTCCAAACGGACTGAAAATATACTGCAATGTTGTTAATTCCCAAAATAAGATACAATAGACGTAGATATTTCGTCACGCAGAGAATACAACTGAATTCAATTTTCCCATACACAATTTTATGGCAACGTGATTATTGTAGCAACCCTCTAAACAAAGCGATTCGTTTACGATACGAAAATGATGTTTGCTGTTCATACAAAACATCGTTTACGAAACGTTTTTGCGATTCGAAATCGATAAGCGATATATTTACAGATCGTATTTTTCACCGTTGCGATATATTTATTATGGATTTGCAAAACTAAAAACGGTTTTATATCTTTTAAAGAATGAGTAAATTTTGTAAATTTATTTAAAGTATGAAATTAAAATTATTACAATATAAATACAAATTGGTTGTTCACATTTGTTTCCATTTCTTTTGGTTTAATTGTAGCGGGCTCCATATTCCTCCGTTCCTTTAATTACATCAGTAAATTGCTAGTCACTTATCTTCAAAAGTATAAAATATAAGTATTAAATTAATAATCATATTGGAAAAGAAATATGTATACCTACTTGACTAAGTATCGGTATCACAGACTTGTGAAACTCAGAGCACAAAATATTTCTAATTGACACATTGTTTTTACATAAATATTGCCGCCCGCTGTCGTTTCAAGTTAAACTTGAAATGAAATGACGAGACAGAGAATGCATTACATTCGATTTATATTTTAGTTGTTTCTACCGCAGTAGGAAAGTAAATGTACATATGTTTGTGTGTCATATAAAAAATATGTATCGTTTACATATCGAAATCGCATCGTTCTTTACGAATCGTTTTTTTTGTTTAGAGGGAATATATTGGTTGCTAAACAAAATACTTACAACATCAGATTATGACAGCATTATAATATGTATCCTATATATTCCACGTAAATGTATAGTCATGGCAATTAGGAAATACCGAAGAAAAACTAAGCAAACTTCTCAATCAAACAAACTTACAAGAGTGTCTATATCAAGAAATGAAATGAATGCATTTAAGGTTAATTTTTTTGACAATTTACAATAGTATTGAATTCCATTTTGGTATTCTTTAAATTCCTACTAAGCTGAAAGTATTGTAAATCATCGCCGGCGTTGCAAATATTTTGTGACGCTTGACCGTCAGATTGCTTGTCATAATAAAATAAATCGAACAAAAATAATTCATATTTTAACTACATATATTTAAAATAATATAATATGGTAAATACATTGCTTTTTTAATGGATATTGGGTTGTATTGGGTAGAGTACACTAATTAAGATTAAGCAATGAAATTCGGTTTGTTACAAACATTTTGTTTCTGGACCCACTAATGGCGTGAAAATTATATTTAAAACTTGAATAAAATCTTTTTTTCAATAAATGTAAAGAATTTACAAACTAATACAATTCATATGTAGATATTTAATACTATTATTTTCCTTTTCTGTTGAAATTTTGTCAAAATAAGAAATATAAACTTGAAAATACTACCAACTTTTACCAACAAAGGGCTTTATTCAGATTCAATAGCCGCTCGACTAAAAGTTGGTTTCTGTTACTAAATATAGTACGCCATAATTAACAATAGATTATTTCCTAGTTAGAACCGACGCACATCTTACAACTCACATGCTATACGCGCTCAGTTTTAAGCAAACTCAAGCTCGCTTCATGGATTTTACACCAAAATCGTAAATTTATATAAAATACAAATTGAACATAACTTTTTTCAGCCCATTTTCATTTAAACAGTATTCAAATATTTCGTAGTTTCGTACTACATATACATACATACTTATGTTTACGAATGACATTCAGAAAATGCATTTTATAGGTGTACTATTTATTGCGTAAACAAATTAAATTTACAAAAAATGATTTAATGGTATTTTAATTTTAAATAAATACAATGGAATAAATTACAATAAAACAACATAAAAATTACAAATTTTACAATCTTAATTACTATAAATCGTCTGATTATGTATGTATGATAATTTCGTTAACAGGGTTTGCGTTCAACGCAATCTACCTAAGTATATCAGAATAATTTTAGTTTTTCAATTTGTGTACATGTACCACTTTTGTTTGTTAGATTGTAGTGGTTGAAAATGAAATTCTTTCTTATTCATCTCATGGGTAATAACAATATTCTTCTCTTGTTTTATGTCTACGTTTCATTATATATATTTCGTATTAAATTAAGCGAGGCCTTGCTTACTTTGTGCATGTGTGTAACATTGTTTTACAGAAAGGATTTGCGTTCACGCGCACGGCTTACTTTAATTTAGTTTTTAGTCATTTTTTGATTTTACTAGAAGCTGTTTTTGTGACTGCACAGTAAAAAAAATATAATAATTAAATATAAATATTTTTGTGTTAAAATTAATTAGTTTTTTCTATAATTAAAAACTGCAAACAGGTGAAAATTTAATTATTGTAATTAAAATTTGTGGTTTATTGCCTACAAAATAAATTTATATAAAATTTGGTTGTAATGTTCATTGCCATACCACGTGAAAAATGGCGACCATATTGGACTATTTGTTTTTGCAACAATAATTTGAAATTAGTAACTGATGCTATTATTTTGTGATTGTGATGATATAGATTGTGTTTTGTAGTAATATGAATATTAGCAAGTAAAGTAAATGGCAAAGATAATCTTTCTTAAAGGAAACGTTACATTAATTTTAGTTATTCAATTTGTGTTTTACGCGTGGTACTTTTGTTTGTTAGATTGTAGTGGTTTGAAAATGAAATTCTTTCTTATTCATCTCTCATGGGCAATACAAATATCCTTCTCTCGTTCTACGGCTAGGTTTTATTATATTTCGTATTCAATTAAGCGAGGCCTTGCTTGCGTTTTTGATTTTAATCGAAGCTGATTTTGTAATTTCACAGTAAAAAAAAATAATTAAACATAAATATTTTTGGCGTTAAAATTAATTAATTTTTGCTATAAGTAATGACTGTAGTGTAAACAGATCAAAATTTAATTATTTTAATTAAAATTTGAGGTTTATTGTCTACAAAATAGTTATTTATAGAATTCTGTAATATTAATTTTCATAACGCAAGCAAAATGGCGACCATATTGGAATATTTTTTGTTGCACCGCATGATTTGGAATGGATAATTGATGTTATCAGTTTGTGATTGTGATTGATATAGATTATTTTGTGAAGTAAAATTAATATCTACATAGCTAGTAAAATAAACAGGAAACATGATTTTCTTAAAGGAAACGTTATCTTAATTTTAGTTTTCCAATTTGTGATTTTGCTCGATTGTATTGGTTGAAAATGATGAATTTCTTTCTTATTCATCACTCATGCGCAATGATTATATTCTTCTTTCTTTTTATGTCGACGTTTCATTATATTTCATATTAAATTAAGCGGTTGAAGCTTATTTTGCACATGTGTGTGTAAATGGTGTAACAGAAAGGATACGCGTGCACGCGTAGCTTACTTTAATTTAGTTGTTTTTGATTTTAATAGAAGCTGATTTTGTAATTACACAGTAAAAAAAAATAGTTAAACATAAATATTTTTGTGCATTAAAATTAATTCATTTTTGCCATAAGTAATGAATGTAAACAGGTGAAAATTCATTAATTTTAATTAAAATTTGAGGTTTATTGCCTACAAAATAGTTGTTTATAGATTTCTGTAATGTTAATTATCATAACGCATGCAAAATGGCGACCATATTGAAATATTTTTAGTTGCAACAATAATTTGAAATTAGTAATTGATGCTATTATTTTGTGATTCTGATATAGATTATATTGTGTAGTAAAATTAATATCTAGCGAGTAAAGTAAACGGTAAACATAATCTTCTTAAAGGAAACGTTATCTTAATTTTAGTTTTTCAATTTGTGTTTAATGCGTGATTTACACGTTCCAACAATGTTTTTCCAACTTTTTTTGTTGAGACTTAGAGCAATAGAAAAAATTTTCTTGCGATAAAAAGAGAAAAGTATAAAACAAAAATGTCGGGCATGCTCTAATTTTTTGGTGGTATAAAATCCACGATGCAATATTTTTGATGAATAGGGCGATGATTCTAATTTATTTATCAAAATTACGACTTTTTTTTGGCTAAAATGAAAACTTTTCAAACGTAAAATTCAATTTTTAAACAAAATTTTTAAAAAAATAAACTAAAAATGTCGGACATGCTATAATTTTAAAATTTTTAAAAAATACAAATAAAACGCTATAAACATTTCACAAATCGCTATTTTGATTGTTTTTGTTTCCATAAAATATACTCGGGACTTTTGCTTTATTTTTCTAGATTGATTTATAGTTGTTATAACAACAACAGGTAATAATAGTTAAAAGTAATCGCTTCATTAGGTAACACTTGAAATGTCTAACCAAGAGGGCACAAACGATTTATTTGTAAATAACATTTTACGGTTTAATTCTTCAAAATGTTATGATCAAAATGAACCTTACGTAAATAACGGTAATGAATTAACATAGTTTTATAGACAATTTTGGTTATAATCATCTTTCTAATTTTAATAATTTAACTATCATTTTTTATCCTCAATTCTCTAAAACAGAGGCCGGTGCGCCAAATACATATCATGAGCTTGATAATAGTTTAGCTAATGAGATACCCAACGCACTGCAAAATTTATTAGTTGAATGGGGACTGGAGCAAACTTGGAATATTTTTCAAAGTATTTATATTTAATATAGTAATATTTTTAATAGCATTTATTAAACTTTTATTAATGGCCTTAGAATCAAAGCTTGATGACATAATGGATCTTAAAATTTTGACCGAATCAGATTTAGACCTAATGTTTCCTAACCGAAGTGATCTGAGCATGAAATGTAGGCTGCGCTCTAAAATTGTGGAATGGCGCCATAAACATTTAGGAACAATATTAATTAGTTTGACAAAATTAGTTTTGTACATATCATGTTTTATTATTTATTAGGGTTTTCCTGTACATTCCTGTACATTGAGTACAACGGCTATTTCAATTGAAACGGATATGTCGATGAGCTCCTTGATAACCACTACTTCAAGCGCATCGTTGCCCTCAAATCAAGACGGAACACAGGCAGAATTTCAATTTGTATACCGTACTAAACCCTACTTTTTAATAAAAATTCTAATTATTTTTAAATTAAACGTCTATAGGAATTAAAAGAATTTCTAAATTCTGAACGGGGTAAAAGGTTTATTAATATACACAACAAAAATGGTTCTTTGGACGACGAAACAAGAAAATTGTTAACTGAGAGCATCGTGCAGGAGTTCGTGATCCGAGAGAAGAATATGAGCGCTCTACTGCTAGAAAAAATTAGTTCAGAAATAGCTACCTATTTCACTGGTGAAGATAAGGCAAATATTTCATCATATTAAATAGTTAATATACATTTTATGTAGATGAGAATATATAAATAAATTAATATTTTTTCGTTATTAAAGTTACTAACTAATACCACAGATAAGATATCAGATGAATCAAGCCCGAATGATTTTGCCCGAATGAGGTTTTTTGGGTTCCAAAATGAATTGCCGACAATTTGTTCGGCTTGAATCATCTGATATTCTTATATGTGCTAATACATTAAAAATTATACAATTTACAAATTTTTAGGTAATTTTTCTTTACAACATTGCTGCTCTATATATTTTATCATGTAACACATATTTTCCTTGAAAATTCTCATATTTTAAAAAATTAAACAATTTACATTTTCCAGAAATATTCAATTTTTCCATTTAAATTATATAAAAACATGTGTTTCATTTTACTCTTATTGTTTTTAATAAAAACTGATTATAAATACTATATTTATGTAGGTAAACATTTCTAAATAAATACATAAATAATTTTATCGGAAAATATGGGTTGCACTTTCTGAAAACTATTTATATTCATAGTCAATTTCACCCTTTCTTGATTCATTATTTAGGAACTCTATTATAAGGGAGGAAAAAAACCATCGGGGAAGTTGTACAACAAATTCCGCAATAGCTCGTACAAATTGAAAAAAGTTGGTCTCTATAAAAATCAGCCTGCATCGTGTTCCTCAAACGAAACAACACCAGAAATAAACGATCACTTAGGTATAAAATATGATTTGCTAATTTGAAATTCATAAAATAGTAAGCAATATTGTTTATTTAACTTTTTATCATTTAAAAACAATTTTATCAGAAGAAGAAGTCGATTTCGAGGAAAATAAGAAATGGTTATCGTACATGCAAGCGCCGTGGGAGACCGTTGAGTTAAAATGGAAGGAAACTGCTAACGGGCGCCAGAGCGAGTTAAAAACAAGTAAAACCTTAACGGCAACGACTATCCTTAATAGCTGGCCGCTTTTAAAATCAGCCACAGCCTTTAGATTGGTAAATTTATTTATTTGGTATATACAGTACCGGACATAGAAATCTGGACACCTAAAAAATCTCAGTTTCATTGTTTGATTTTTGTACCCCTCCGAAACATACGGAAAAATTGCATTTCTATTTGCTGTCCGGGTTTCAATATCCGCCACTGTATTTATTTTGTATAAATTCATTTTCAGATCGAACTTGATTTTGACATCATTTATCCGGACAAATCTTTTAAATTATATGATAAATGGGATAAGTTTATCAGGAAGATCCCTGGTATTTTAAGCAGCAAAATTAAAAACAAAGCCGTTCTGGCAGAAATAAAAAATCTACCAAAAGACGAAGGTAATTTAATATTTCATATTATATTGAGCTAAGTTTCAATGTTAATAACTTTTAATATTATATTAATATGAACTTTTCAATTTTATTTACAGACTACAAAAACTACAAATTGTTCCAGTACATACACTACATTTTAAAACCTTCAACAAGACTCACAAGTAAATTGAAAACAACCGTGTGGAAACCATCAATTCAAAATTCTATAAAATCATTCGCGGTAGAAGTTGGCTCTATGATCGAACTACAGAAAATAATCGAAGAGAAAAAGCAGCATTATCTTAATTATAACATCACGCTGCAACCATTAATTGCTGTTATTTCGGATGGTAATCATTACCAATACTCAATTATTTTTGACGGTATTTATTACAAGTTTGACGATTTTGTTAAATGTCTTGATATTTGTTTTAAAATGTTTTTTGTATTCAACTTAAAATATCCCATTGAAAGTCAAAAAGTTTGGGATTTTATTCAAATTTATCTATACGATATTAGTTTAAATTCGATGGTTATCCCCGAAATTAGAAGTTTTATTTTAGATATCGATAAATTAGAATAATAATAATATGAAATAGTGAGGATTTTTTTTGCATATATGTTACTGTTAAATTTTGAAATATGTGTCGTTTAAATGACTTGTAATTGAAATTTTCAAAGAAAATTGTCAATTTGCCATAATAATACATAACAATTATAATAAATATAATTCATTTCCGTGATAAAGAATTCATTTCCTTGATAAAGACACATTTTCTCACCATGTTAAATTGTTCTCTATGTTCTCAGCAGTTTCAAACAACTGAACTGTATGTATCACATTTAAAATACATTCATTTTCTGAAAACTTCTGATGAGTTTAAATGCCAAACAAACTGTCCATCAGTTTTTCGAAATATATCAACGTTTAAGAGACATTTAATTAAAAAACACGAGAAAGAGGAAAATACTCTCCCGGTAAACAGTTTCATTCACACATTAAACACTGAAACCAAACATACTAATATACCTATACTTAATTTTGAGCCAATTTGTAAGGTTGATTCTGAACAAATGTTAAACGAACCTCAAGAAGCTTTGAATATTAACATTGTAGAGTTCAAAGAAAAAATCAACAAATCGATACTGGCTTTCGTTACTGAAATGTCAAGCCATAGTAATGTTACAAACACATTACTTGATCATTTTCTAAAAAATTTAACGGATGTACTTCACGTTATGTTTTCTGAATTACTAAAACTAATTCCTTTTATTGATTCGATTATTCAACCCACAGTCGAAGAAATGTTAAAATTTTGTTCCGAATCCTTTCAAAAAACGAGCTCAGAATATTTAATATTAAAAAGTTTATCAGATTATAATTTTTATAAACCACCTGAAAAATTTCTTATTAATTCTGAAATAAAAGAAACAGTGCGAAAAAGTGTATCTGTTTTGGATACTAATAATATAGGAGTTTTAATGCCTATCGAGCATCAAATAAAAAAAATGTTTGAACAGCCACACGTATTATATCAAACGATAGAAAATACTTCTAACCTTTTAGAAAAGAAAATAGATTTTACAAATAATCTTGGCAAAATTTCAAATTTTGTTCAAGGTGAGTTATGGCAAAAAAAAATTATATCTTTTAAAGAAAAAATCGTAATACCTTACCATTTATACTATGACGATTTCGAACCTGGAAATCCTCTTGGCTCGAAATCGGGAGCGCAGTCACTGGCAGCTTTTTATTATAATTTTCCAAGTTTACCTTCCAAATATGCTTCGGCTGAAAACATATTTGTTGCCATGTTTCTCAAATCAAGAGACCTCAAACGATTTGGAGTTCGAAAATGTTTAGCAAAATTAATTGAGACAATTAAGAAACTTGAAACAGATGGCGTTTCATTAACAATAGCTAACGAGATTATTACTGTATATTTTGTTCTAGGCCTTATAATTGGGGATAATCTGGGATTGAATTCAATTCTAGGTTTCTCCAAATCATTTAGCCATAACAAATGTTGCCGTTTTTGCAAAGTTTCTAAAATTGATATGTCGAAGCATAGTTGCGAGTCTCCTATGCTTCTGAGAAATGAGGAAAATTATAAAGTTGACGTATATAAAAATGATTACTTAGCCACTGGAATTTTGGAAGATTCTATTTTTAATGAAATTGAAAGTTTTCATGTTGTATCTAATTTTTGCGTGGACATCATGCATGATGTATTCGAAGGAATAATAAAATATGGGTTAGCTAATTCTCTTCATTATTTTATAATTGTAAAGAACTTTTTCACTTTGGAGACATTTAATTATAGATACCAACATTTTGATTTTGGTGAAATGGAGATTAATTCACGTGGAGCGCCATTAAAAATCGATCATATTAAAAAGAAAAAATTACATGTTTCTGCTAGGGAAAGTGTGTGTTTATTAAAGTATGTTACATTATTTTTGGGAGATCTTGTTCCAAAAAATGACAGGGTGTGGAAGTACATAATAATTTTACAAGATATAACACATAATTTACTTGTAGAATCATTTACCAGTAAAGATATTGAGTGGCTTCATAAAAACATCTCCATACATAATTTACTTTATGAAACTTTGTTTCAGGATAACATCAAACCAAAACACCATCTCTTAACCCATTATCCTAATATTATCAAGAAATCAGGGCCTTTAATACATTATTGGTGCATGAGGTATGAGTCGAAGCACCGTGAAATGAAAAATTACACGAACTCTACATTTTCAAGGAGAAATCTCTCACTTTCGCTTGCCAAAAAATGTGCAATGAAATTTGCTTTACGGATACTTAAAAACGATGGGTTAGGTTCAGATGCTTCTTTCATAAAATGTGACCCTTCTGAAATGAAAACAAAACCTTTCTACGCAGAGTTGAAACAATTTCTCCAGATTGATGCCATAAAAGAATATTCGTCAGCTGTATCACTTGAATTTAAAGGAACTGTTTACAAAAACAATTTCTATATCTTTAATAAACATAAAAAGGTGTTGCAAAAAATAACTGATATTGTTTATCAAAATTCGAATGTTATACTTGTTACTCAAGAAGTACACATAACTCGATATGATGATCATTATCAAGTGTATATTACGAACGGTTCAATTATATCTGATTTATATATTTTTATTGTTCTGAACTCATCTTTTATAAAGCCAATTGTATTACATACCTTACCGGATGGTACAAAGTGTATAAAACCAGGATTTATTTAAGTATTTAGATGTTTGAAATTTCTAAAATTTTCAAAAGTAATGTTATAATTTACACATAAGTCATAAGTTCTATTATTATTTTATGCATGCGTATTTTGAAATATGTATATATATAAATAAAAAATGTTATATTTAAATTAAGCGTATAATCTGTAATAATATGTTTTTATTACAAATCAAAAGAAATATATATATATATATATATATATATATATATATATATATATATATATATATATATATATATATATATATATATAAATAATTTATGTATATATGTAATACGTATCGAAAAATTAATTATTTTTGCAACAAAAAAACGTACAAAAACGAAACGATGGTACAACTGAAATCCTAAAATAACTTTAATTAATTATTTAAACAATAATAACTAATATTTAATAATAATCATTATTTATATGCTTATATTGAAATAAATATTATAAATAAAAAAATTTATATTTAAATTTAGATTATAATCTGTAATAATATGTTTTTAATAGAAATCAAAAGACAATACATATTGACAAATTAATTATTTTTGCAAAAAAAAACGTACGAAAATCGAGACGTACAACTGAAATCCTAAAATAAATTTAATTAATTATTTAAAAATAATAACTAATATTTAATAATAATCATTTACATGCATATTTTGAAATATATATAAATAAAAAATTTTATATTTAAATTAAGAGTATAATATAATCTGTAATAATTATTTTTAATAAAAATTAAAAGAAATTTTATTTTAATTATTTAAAACAACCAAATGTGTTTTTATTATTTTAATAAAGCCCTTTAATAATGATATTCGGCAATGGTAAATAATTATTGTTCCCGGTTTGAGGGTTTAAAATATTCGGTTTAAAATATTCATACAAGAAGTTGTTTGTAAGGGTATGTTAGTAAGCTGCGATTTATGTGAACCTTGTCATAATGAATAATTTACTAATATCAAGCAGAAATGCTATTGAAATGAAGTAAGTATTTTCTTAAGTAAAGCAACCAATTGCAAGCGACTTTCTTTAAATAAATAAACGGTATATCAAATTATTGCTCTAATTTAATGGTTTTTGTTTTCATATATAGCAAGGATTTTGTTTAAAAAAAGCAAACAATTGCTTTATTCGAGATTAGATTTTAATGAAATTTGTGATTAAAGACAGCAAGCAGTTTTCTCGATATTAATCAATAGCGTATTAAAATTATTACTATATTTTAATAATTTTTTTTTCATGTATACCAAGTATTTTGTTCAAATAAGCAAACAATTACTTTATTAAAGTAATTATGTATACTCGATTTTAAGCAGAGATGTATCAAATTTTAATGAAATTTGTTTAAATATAGCAAGCGGATAGCTTCACATTAATCTTTGATTTATTATAATTATTTCTATGTTTAATAAAGAAGTTTCTATTATTAATACTAGATGGACATGCTTCAATCGAAATAATATTTCTTAAACCAATAAAATCGAAATATTCTTGGATCATTCAGGCCAGTTCTTGATTTAATAAAGTGGCTTGATAGGTTGAATATCATGGTGTAAAAATTATTAATTGAAGCAAGTTTTGTTTGTTTAAAGCAATCTTTTCTTTGTGTGCAGGAACTAAAGTTGCCTGCATCAACAATGAAGGCTCGATAAACTGAGAATATTATTTTTCAAATATCGTACTTGATTCTCGAAAATGTTCTCTTTATTTTCTTTCATGTTGTGCTGCTAGACGCCGTCGAGTCGTCCAGACGAATAATATAAAAATTTGTTCGTTTCGTAAATGTATTCTTACCATCGTTAGTTTTTTTTTTTGCTATTCGCTCGCAAAATGAAGAAAATGAAGGAAAATCTATGAAGTCAATTTCTTTGTGTGGTGGTTCTAATATATTTAATTTATGTCTTTGTTTTATTTGCGTTGGCATTTTCTCGAACGAAGCAAAAAATAAAAACAAGCGATAGAAGAAAAGTTAAAGCATTCTCGTATATTTGTTGTTATTAGTGAAGTAACTTTATTTTGTGTCATGCCAATAAAGCTTCGGTAGTACAATGAAATAAATTTTACATTAAAATTATACACACCCACTATACAATCGACCAGCTTTAACGAGTGCCATTTTTTCTTTATTTAAAGTGTTGCAAGGTTGAACATAACTACACTACAATATTACTACTACTATCATGTTGTTTTGGAATAATGTTGCTTTATAATGGTTGATGATAATGTTGTTTTGGAATATCTAATTAAATCTACTTAAATGTACAAGCCTTTTTATTGTGCTTACATACACATAAGTAGATATGATATTGGAAATTATAATTTCGACACATTTCTGTACATATTTTATAAAATTGAGTTCAACAATCAATATATAGACAGAAAAAAATTGGTGTTTGCTTCATAATATGGAGACAGTCACAGCAGTATGCTGCTAATAGTAATAAATGTACACAAAAATAAAGTGATTGCGATGAAGTAATTCAAATTAATATGCACTCTATTTATATAACTGTAAAGAAAAACTAATTACCTGTGTATGTAACAAGACGGTATGTATAGACATTTATTAATTGAAAATGTCAAATGATTTGACAGTTTTGTTTTTTATTACTGCAACTCTTTATAATAATTCTCAATTAAATTTCAATTGATTCCTTATATATTCCCCCGACTATTTAATAATAATATGATTTGTATAATTCGAAGTAAGTCGATGTGTTGTATTTAATTCAAATTATGTAAGTACAATCAGCTCTTAATCTCAAAACAAATTAATTTGAATAGGTAATGCATGCAAATATCAAAAATTTACCAATATAGTCTTATACTTCTAGAAACATATCTATGGTTTATAAGAAAATAATATCCTTGACATAAATCAAACATATTACCTACCGTAAGACGAAACGAAAAAAACAAAGTTTTACTGAAACTCTATGAATACACAAGACGACATCAACCAATCAATTTAATTAATTAAAACCAAAAATAATAACAAAACAAGAGAGTATTTTTTTTAATTGGAATTCTTAAGACTCATCAAAATCATATAAATGATATTCTTAAATACTCTTCGAAATAAAAAATTTTTGATTAGCAACAAATCAATTTTGCGAAATTCCTATTTTGTGTGTTTGTATTTTAAATATTTCTTGTTGTTTGATCGATGATTGATTATTGAAATTCGAATTAATTTCATATCTACTACTGCATTAAGTTGTATATGTACGTACTTTCTAAAAATTCTAAATGTTACGATGTTCGAAGTTTTGTTCCATTTGTTGTTTATATTATTTGTAAAATTTGTTGAATGTGAACCAAACGTGGTTATTGAAAATATTATAATATTATGAGGTACTATGGTAAAATTTAAAATAAACATTTGATGTCAAAAATCAAATTCATCACCGGTTATTGTGGAATTGTAGATTTATTTCAAATTTTCATCCAAAAACAATCGATCCATTATTTATACACTTAATTTGAAAAATAAAGAAAATATTAGTGACATAATTACGAAAATTACTGTAATTTTATTGCTTACTTTACCGCAATGGACGTTTTCTACGATTTGCGGAATTTGACATTCCGTTATCCTCAATCATAACCTAATAGGCTATATTATCACTTCTTCAGTTTGATTTGTAACGATAATCTTGTGTTTTGTGTAAGAGCCCTTACAATTTATGCAGTTGCATTTCCAACTGCATCCTTCGGGTCCATTTTAAGGCTATGCGACGCTAAACATTTAAATTTAGATTTGGCTTTAATTCGCCAAAACACCGCCTTTTATTCTTTGTAAATGTTTCGGGTGTTAAATGGTTGCTAAAATCTGGAAAGTAGTAAGTACAGGGAAATGTCATTTCACTTTCTTTTCCCTAAAGTATTCCAGATTTAATTTAGCGATCGCATCAAAAAATATTTCCTAATAAAATATTTTAATTATTATAAAGACGGAAAAATTCCATTTTTAATAAATTTTTAAACTGTGGCTTATATCACTTATTTTATTATATAAAAACACATATATAAATGAATTTTCATAAATTTACGATAGGTGGTATTACTTGAATCATTTTTGTATTTGTATTAATTTTGGCTAAGCAGAAGTAGCAGATGGAAAAACTGCTCATTTTATACATGTATTGACAGACATAAATAACTGAGAAGACAATCTAAAGCAAAACAATTTGTTTTAAACATTTCAGTTGTATTTTTTTTACTAATACATAGGTATTCTTCTATCTGTTTACGAAAAATACTAGATGACTTTCTATTGGTGTTGATTTTGTAAGGAAGTACACAGAGGAAGAAACATGTAACATGACTATCGGGATAGGATCACAACGTTAACTTGCCCAATGGAGATGGAGATCGACTTCGATCCAAATTCGCTCGCTTTAATTTTTATGTATCTCTCCTTTGGAAGCCACTATCAAGCATGGAATCACAGCACGATGCGATCTTTTCAGACTTCTGGGTTGAAAGCTCCGGCACATTCACATTAATGACTAGTATCAGAGCACCCTGTATTTTATAGAGCCATAATCAAAAAATCTGATCTTTTATAAGGGAATTAGAAACGACGAAAAACGAAACTTTTCATAGTAAAACACACAAAACATATGGGAAATCACTTTTTTTCCTAAGACAAATTTTTAAATGAAAACGTTACAAATTCTTAATTATGATTTCTGAAATACTTTCATAAATGTTTGAATATTAACATATATGAATATCGTTTAAGTAAATCGTTTTCATTTTCTTGTAATAATTGATTTATTTAAACCAAAATATTAAAAAAAATCATAATAACAGCATTCTGGTCAAATTGAAATAAAAGCTTACTACGATTCGTTTGGTCATTAAGTCAATATACATTACATAGATGGCAGTGATGGCCGTACAAATTTCGAAAAATCATACCAAAAATTACCACCTGGGGAAATTTCAATTTCGAAAATTGTAGGAAAAGCAAAACAAATCCACAAAATACAGGAACGTGTGATAATTTTGCGATTAAATAATTTTTTTTCGTATTTTTCTGTAACCAGTTTAGACATCTTACGTACACAAGTAAAACTAAAGATAAATTTAGCAAGTATTATTTTAATTTGTCAAAGCCAACTTTGATGTATGATATCAAAATGTATGTTTGAAAAAATATATTTTAGAAATAATTTAATTTTAATATTTCTGCAATTAATATTTACTTAATACCAATATGGCCTTCTTGTATATTGTTCTTAAAGATATGTAGAAAATAGACATCTTACTTTTATATAAACATTTCATCATATTTTTGCTTTTTTCATTGAAAAACTTGAAGCTAAAAAACACCATTTTTACTATGGATTCCTATGGAAATCAGTGTAAAGTTATACCACTAAAAACGCTTCTAAAAATACGTCATGAAGATTATGGCTCTATACTCGCTACTACGCTAGTATTCACGAGCTTTTGGGTGAAATTTTGTTCGTAAAACTTAAAGAAAACTCAATAAACCATACTTTTAATGTAGTATATTATATTGATAGACGGCATTGTTGAGATGCCGGTGATGCGATTACATCCTGTAATGACTTTTCCTCTTTTTTTTATTTTCATTCATTCAAAATAATTTTTTTTTTGAAGTAGTTTCAGTGAACTAAACAAAACTACATAACTTTACAAATATTGCGCCTTGTAAAACTACTTGTTAGTTAAAAGAATTGAGGTGAGCCAACACATGACTTCCTTTTACGAACGAAGAATTTGGATAAACTTAGTAAGTAAATTTTTTAAAAATTTGTATTTTATGTTTTTTGTTTGTTTTATTTTTATTATAATTTTAGTTTTAGCATTCTATTTTTAATAGTTTTATTGTAAATTCAGTGATCCAGGTTCACCCGTTTATGTTGTGGGGGAAAAAGGAAAGACTTCTGTAATTCTGTGGGGGGAAAAAGGGAAGACTTAAATAGATCAAAGCCGTATTTAGAATTTAATTTTATTCAATGTATTGAAATGAAGTGGTTTGTTTAAAATAAAACAAAACCACCCTTTTCCTTTCCTTTATTATCCTATTGGTAGTGCTCTGTATTTAGAGTTGAATGATGGAATATCTAAAACAAAACTTCATTTAACATAGAAAATAGATTAATTCATTTAGTTATGATCGGTAAACAGCAAATAATTTGTAGAGGTGTCATGGTTCAGTTATTATTTTATAGTTACGATTGTACTAATTATCCACGAAATTGACAAATTAGGCAGATTTTAAAATCACGTAGACGATTCTCGAGTTAAAATAAATCAAAATTATTGTAAAGGCAATTAAAATTAATAAAACAAATGTTGAAGGTTGAATTTAATGAAAGTTATTACAATCAATCAACATTGTTTTTATTTTTGCACCAGCAAACCATACATATATCTTGGGATAAACGCAAAAAGCAGTAAAAAAAAGCAGCCACACAAATGAAAGCCAGTGTACAGTCTGCCTTTTCCCCCAACATTTTTTTGTCTTTTGGGCCGGACAGGCATAGTAGATCGATAGCAGTTTTCGAAACAACATATGGAAACTTAAAACGAGGTGGCACTCATTAAAATTTTATATCACGATCATTTAAAAAAACTTTATAAACTTTATTATCTATGAACTAAATTTACTAAATAACGTTAAAGTAACAATGTTGAACTCATTGCCAGATATTTATTGTGTGGTGTTATTATTCTAGATATTCTAGAATCCATGGATAAGAACTCTTGTCACGGTTGATCAAATTAAAAAAAAAAACAGAATACAGTGGTCGTTTCGGATGCGATTCTGAAAATAGCCAACTTACATTTGGCCACGTGATAGTGCAAAGTGTTCTAAGAGTGTAAGTAATTGTAAACCATAAAGTGTATTGATAAATTTTAAAACGTCGGACATTAGCGCTCTAAAAAAGCAAAGATCAGTAAGTAAACAAAGACAAACTGACCTTCATTCTTAATAGTTTGAAAAATGTCCCGAAATGTCGATAGAAGAATGCAGGGGTAAACTGAATCAAGTCGAGAAGTTAATGGATGAATTTACTGTCATTGAAAACAACTTTGTTGAGGTGGATCCAAGAAAAAAACCTGATATGGATTACGAGGAAAATTATTACAAGGCTTTCACGGAATTAAATAGGTTGATTCGTAAATTGGGATTAATCAATGCAAATGTAAATGGAAGCTTTTACAATCCAATGAATGCAACTCCGGTAAATGGAAGCTTTTACAATCCAATGGAAGCTGCCGGTTTTTTGCGTCACTTCAGCATTACCGAAGCAAATTATATTGAAACTTTGCAAATGCGTCAACGATATGATGGAAAGCCACATACAATAAATGCGATGGTCATGACATTTCTAGAACAACCAGCAATAAGTCAAGCTAACCATAGTAACATCAAAAGGTTACTCAATACTTCCGATGAGGTGTTGCTGGCTTTAAAGGCCATGGGAGCGCATGGTGAAGACTGAGACCCGTTGCTAGTTTATTTATTACCGAATAAGTTAGATGATGAATCAAACAGTCTTTGGTCACAAAAAACTTCGGAAAATGATTTTCCGACAATTCAGGATTCAGATTTTCCGTTCAACTTCCTGTTACGGAGAGGAGATGCGTTGGAATCTTTGAGAGGATCATCTAAACGATCCAAACGAACACGCTGAGCAGTCGACACCAATCACCAATGTTCAGGGTCATATGACGGTAAAAGATGAACCAACCAAATCCGAATGTTCAAATGACATATGCTGTAGGCACGGCTCTAGTCAGTTACTGCATATGTTATTGCCTGCAACAGTAGTTAATGTAATGACCAGTAACGACAAAGTCATTCCATGTCGAGCACTTTTGGATTCAGGGGCTCAGACTTTTTTTATAACAGAATCCTATCCTCAATGTTTAAATATAAAAATACGAAATTCTAGGGTATTAGTGTCAGTTGTAAACAATTCGACAATGGAAACAGCTAGGGCGATTGTGACTTTGAAACTCCAAACCAAGTGTGGTCAGATCCCACTTAATATTGAAGCGTTAGTGTTACCGATGATAACATCTAAGTTGCCGACATCCAGGGTATCACAAACCAAATAAAATTGATATACTTACTGGCGCCGAACATTTCTTTCATATTTTAATAAACGATCAAATAAATGTTGCCCTTAAATTAAGCTTCTTTTGAAATTGGTCTGATATTTGCGGCTTTTATATATAGGAGGCTTTGGTTTTTCTTTT